>OZ034976.1:15229231-15334231 GCA_964030785.1 Siderastrea siderea | reverse complement strand
TTTGGGATGATCCAGATCAGGATCAGTGATCAAAGATCACTCGGATCATGATGCGTCAATGGAACGAGGGTTTATATGTAGGATCAGTTACCTTGACATCAGGCACGAAATCGCAGCGCACGTGATCGGTAACCCACTGAAAAGGCACCAACTATTGAAAACGTAAACAACATGTGGCCGCCACGCGTAGTGCAGCAGTTGTGCTATTAAACGAACTTGCTGATGATTCAGCGATTCTAGAAACAACCAGTTGTGATGATGATGAATTCCTGTTTCTCCTGATGATCAGCAGTAAGGAAAGGAAAAACCGTATCCGCATTAACAGCTACTTTGAACGCACTGTCCCACTGTATAGTTTATCGGATTTTCGAAGTCATTTTCGGATGTCAAGAACTGCAGTCACCTTTATGGCAATTTCGTGGTAAAACCGACAGTTTTTGTACGAGCCACTTCAACAATTTGTACTTCGTCCATTTCGTGACGAATGTAAATAGGTGCGGGCAGAAACAGGGCTAAATTACGATATTTTTGATGTCTACTTACCACGAATGTCGAATATCTCCGAGCGGGAAATGCACCATTTACAGCGAAAACCGCTGCGCACTGGATAAATTTCGGATTCTTTATCCAAAGGAACGCGCTGGATCACCAATCCGATGATCCGTTTTCGGATTGCTCAGATCAGTGATCCGATGAATCCTTGTCCAGAGTGGATTCGATAGCTCACTGATCTGAAAATGGATTCGCTCAAAGGAACGCGACGGATCAGAAATCCTGATCCAGATCCTCCCAAAGGAACACACCCAAAATGGATAATGAAATTAACGTGCTGCACGCTTTACACGGGAGTTTAGACGAACGAGCCGATGACAAGGGAGCGATCTCACGATTTTTGTTAGACACGTCTGCTAACGCGTCGGGTAGTATTCTCTATTTGTACGAGCGCACGAACACCCGAAGATGCAAAATCAGTTTTTTGTGTAATACCTTATGGGTAGGAGAGAACAGAAAAATAGAAAGAGGAAGGCTGCAGCTAAATCTTGCCAGTCTCTCGATACATAGATCAGTAAAGTGCCCCGTCAGGAGCCATCAGATCAGACACTGACAATGACAGTGCAGTCTGCAACTGAAATCCGGCTGAGACCACGACTTCAGATCTATCTCAGTTAACTACAGTTTTACAGAGAGATATAAAAGGTAAATCACGCTTATTTTCGCAATGTCCACCAGTCTTGATCCCAGTGTTATGCTCTGAGATTAACTCGCTATCCTTAATATTAAACAAAATTATATCGCTTAATAAAGAGACAGTAAGGGAACACAGAATAACAATTCGAAGAGGGACTGGGGGAGGGTTAATCTAAAGCATCATCTTCTGGAAATCCACAGGCATCCTAAACCATCAAAATAGAAGATTTCGAGTCACAAAGAGGGAAAATACATTTTATGTTTCTACTGGTATCTTATCGTCATTTCCTGATGTCAATATTCTATGAGAGGCCGATGTGTACTTTCTTAACAATTGGGCACTGTTAATAAAATTGTAGACTGCGCAAGCTCCAGTACCTGAGAATACCGATGGCAATCTAACGCGGCATCACTTAGAGCCAGTGATGCAACAAGAAATAAATGACATCGGGAAGATTTTGACGGCCTCTGAGGAATTTGGTTTTTCCGCAAATAAGCTGCCAGTTGGTCAGAAATATCACGATTAAGAGTCATTTTGTCGCATCGCGGCTTAACTACAAGTTTCCAATGCGATTTCTTCATCATTGGCAAAGAGGGTTTCAGTCACGATACGTTAGTGAGTACCCATGGATGGTCTACAGTCCTTCAGCAGATGGAGTATTCTATAAACATTGTGCTTTGATGGTACCTATGCCCTATGCATTGCAGGAAAGATAAGGGGCTTTTGTTAACAAGCCTTTCATAAATAGGCGTAAGCTTCAAGAAAAGGCAAAAAGACATGAGCAAATGAAGTACCATCACGACACCGAATCCTTCCTTAATTCTGTTGAAAAACCAGAGCAAAACGTGAACAACCGAATAGATGACGAGAAGAGGAAGAATATTATCAGAAATAGGCACATCGTTAAATGTGTTTCAGAAGCCATCCTTTTCTGTGGTCGACAGTGCATTGCCCTGCGTGGAGATAACGAAGTCTTGCAAGGTGAGAGTAGTGGGAATATAGGCAACTTCTTAGCGGCTCTGCAGATGTTAGCTGACCACGACGACATTTGCATTGACCAAGAAAGGCTGTCGTCCCTAGCACTAATGCACATCCATTATCAAGATAAAATTGATTTGGATGAGGTGGTAAATCTGTTTGCCACCAAACACCCACGGAGGCTGAAACTCGGGACAGTCCTGAAGGATTAGTTCCGCAGTATTTTGAGGTATCATTTTACATTGTAAAATAAGTCGTTTATAACTTTATTCAAACAATTTTATTCGAATAATGTAATATTCAATTCCTACTGTGTACTTTGCCATTACAATTAATCATGTATTACTACTTTCCTATATAAATGGATCAGATTTGGGTAGTCTGGTCCACTTTTCCCTCGTTAGCAACCCCCCCACATAAAATCCTGGTTACGGGCCTGCATATTCTGCAGATTTTGGGCTTGTTCGACGCGTGGCAAAATTTGTCCACAGTGCGTCTCAGGAAAACTGGATTTTTCAAGAGTTGCGGGAAACACTCCCAAATTGTTGATTTTATATTGCTTTTGATGTCTGTACCATAATCTTGGAGTTTTAGCGCAGTACGTTGCAGAGCGTATTATTTTCAATGTGGGTCGGAGAAAAACTCCATTTCTTAAACGTAGCGCTAAACTCTTCACATAATCGGCTTTATAATGCTTTTAGTGTTTGCAGGATATTCTGCACTTTAAAAGCCTGTGCGATGCGTGGCCAAATTTCTGCATTGTGCAAGTTTGAGGTGTGTACGATGAACTTTGCTCTTATGGGTCACTGAAAAAGTCGATTTTTCAAGAGTTGCTCAAGACAGCTCAAACCATAGGTTTTATAATGCTTTCGGTGTCTGTAGCATATTCTGCACGTTTTGGGCTTGTTCGATGCGTAGCAAAATTTTATCCACAGTGGGGCTCAGGAAAACTGGATTTTTTAAGAGTTTCGGGGAACGCCCCAAGTTGTCGATTTTATAATTCCTTTGATGCCTGTAGCATATTCTTGAAAAACTCCATTTCTCTAGAGTAGCGCAGAACTCTTCAAATCCTCATTGGTGTTTGTGGGATATGCTGCACTGTAGAAGCCTGTGCGATGCGTGGCCACATTTCTGCATTGTGGGTCACTGGAAAAATCGATTTTTCAGGAGTTTCTCGAGACAGTTCAAGCTATAGGTTTTATAATGCTGTCTGTGTCTAAAGCATATTCTGCAAGTTTGAGGTGTGTACGATTCTTAGCGAACTTTGCTTTTTGTGGGTTACTGGAAAAGTCGATTTTTCAAGAGTTGCCCGACACAACTCAAACCATAGGTTTTATAATACCTGTGGTGTCTGTAGCATAATCTGCACGTTTTCGGCTTGTTCGATGCGTAGCATAATTTGTCCTCAGTGGGTCACAGGAAAACTCACGTTTTTACCAATTGCTGAGAACACCTTTCATTGTCGGTTTTATAATCCTACGTGCCAGTCACAGTCTTTGACTAATAGAAAAATAAAACAACAAGAGCTATATACAAAATACATAACTTTATTGTTTGCTGGAAAAAGCATCTACTGTGATATGATAACCGCCCTGGGTTCTCACAATACGCGATCCGCCCAGGTAATGATTAACCAAATTCCCACTACGTATTATACAACTATTGGACGGAATCCAATACCGTTCATAATCCTACGTGTCAATCATCGGTCTTTGAGTAATAGAAACATAAAACAACAACAGCTATATACAAAATACATAACTTCATTGTTTGCTGGAAAAAGCAAAGCCGCAGCAAGCGGTAGGCTAGACCGAAAGCCAGCCGTCGTTCCAGGGGCTGTGCGATGTACAAGAGCACTGCGTCGGACAACCAATCCCCCTGAAGGCTGATAAGTTCCACAGGAACACCGCAACGGAGGGCATAAGTAGCACCATCGCGACGAAAACTGTGACCAAAGAAATTGGAGGCAGGGAAGCCTGCTTGACTGAGAGTCGTGAGCAGTTTAGCTGAGCCGGAATGCAGGAATGCAGGCGAGATAGGAGGGGCCGGGAAAACGGAAAGATGCCGTTCATAGGCTTGCATGGGGGAGAGTGGGTGGCCCTTTGTTAACCGCAAGACAGGAATAAGCAGTTGACGTTCCCTAAATTGAATAGTTTCATCACACACAGATAACCAAACCCCAAGGGCGAATTATAATATCTCTGCGAGACAAGGTCTTGCTAGGGTCAAAGTTCTTCCCCGATTTCGGCACGAGATTTGATTCACGAAAGGACGTGTAGAACCCGAGCAACATCGCAGCCCAGAATCCTGAGTCAGAAGGTGCTGCAAGCTGAACATGCGTGTAAGTATCTCTGGGGTGATAGGCAATTTCTGTTCCTGGGCGTCGCCAAGAATGCGCCGAAGACCGCGGATAATAAGTTTAATAGAAAATATGTCTTGAAATGTAACGTTATGGCCAAAATGCCGGTGTAAAACATTGATGCCAGAGAGATAGTTAATTATTGTACTGTACTTGCAGTAAGTAGACAAATGAACAAGAAACCTAATTATTGGTTTGGGCTCTGCAGGGATGGGAACCAAGTTGTACTTAGCGCAGAACCGTACATAAGTACGCCAATAAGAGCGACACGTGTGCAGAGTGGAATGAGCGTAGGCCGCTGCAGAGACAAACTTGGCTTTGAGGTCGAACTGCGTGAGATATCCTAAGAACGGGAAAAAAACTGCATTAGAAAAAGTGCGGAGATTACATAAGCCTACTAAGTCTGTCCGCTTGACCTTTTTTAGTCCGGGCAAGTGGTGTGAGCGGTGGTGAAAGTTATATCGAGCGCTAAGCCAAAATACCTCCCGAAGCCAAGACATAGCGATTGGGTTTTTACAAGAACCTTTGTTTATCAAAGACATGGCTTGAGTGTTATCAGTTTCCACGTAAACATGTTTGTTTGTCCAAGTGGCGCCCCAGCGGCGGGCGGCGATAAGGATTGCAAATAACTCCAAAAATTGATATTTCAGCGAAGTGACGGGTCAATAGCGTGACCAGTATCACACCAATGAGAAACGAATAACCGTGAGTAGAAATCGTCCGCGCGGGAAGCCGACCAGGAGCCGCCAAACCAGTCGTCAGTAGACACAGCTCCAAAACCATAAAAGCACGCGTCCCGCGAGAGATTGCAATTGACGCTTAGAGGCAGACACCTTTTTACAGAAATCATGGATGAGGTCATTCAGACGAGCTAATTTGTCCGCGGGTAGTCGAACAGACATGGTCGTAAAGTCAAGTTCAATGCCCAAAAACGTCACACGTTGACTTGGAAAAACGACCTTTCGCCAGCTCACGTTGAAACCGAGGGAATGAAGTAGGCTGATAAGAGTAAAGAGCCCCCTGAGACATTCGGCTTAAGAGTTTCCAATTATTAGAAAATCATCGAGGTAATTGATCACGGCATGAAACCTGCGGTGTGCCATCATGCGAACGATGGCGTTAGAGAGTCTGTTCAAAACGGACGGAGCGCACGGGCGACCGAAGCAAAGCTTGTTATCTACATAATAACTGTAGCGCGATGAGCCTTGTTCCCCAAACATCCAACAAGCGCTTACCTTCCGGAGAAGAGTTGGAGCCCGGAGTTGCCGATGGAGTCGCAGCTGGAGAGTGTGCCACGTCGTTATCCTTGCTCGGGGAAGAGGTGGAGAACGCCCCTTCAATGTTAAAAAGCTCCTGATGGAAGTCTAATCCGGGGAGAAGGACAAGCCTCCTGTGAAGATACAGCTTCACTAGCAGGGGGATCCCCATCGTCTTGCCAAAGGCGTGAAAGCACGCGCCGAAGCAGGATTTTTTGTCCCACAACAAAACCCATGTCCGCGAAATCCTGTTCCGTCATGGCGGCGAAGAACGACTTCGAGTTGATCTGGTACTGAGCCTGCACGTCCATGACCTCTTCAGGAATGTCATTTGCACGACAGAATTTCGAGAGCCAGGTGCTCTCAGGAGTGCATTGCTCTTGTGATTTCTTAGTGTAGCGGCTTTTTAAAGGCATAGTGGGAAGGACACGATTGAAATAAAATACGAAAGCTACTGGGCTAAGATCTACTGTGATATGATAACAGCCCTGGTCGACCCTGGGTTCTCACACAATACGCAATACGCCAGAGCAATGATTAACTACTACGTATACGTATTGTGCAACTACGTATACGTATTGTGCTACTACGTACAACGTATTGTGCTACTACTTATTGTGCAACTATTGGACGGAATCCAATACCGTTCACAACGCTCTCGGCGTCTGTAGCATATTGTGCAAGTTTGATTTGTGTAGTGACTTTGCTCTTTGTGGGTCCCTGGAAAAGTCGATTTTCAAGTTGCTCGAGACAGCTCAAAGGATAGGCTTATCATGTTTTCGGTGATCGTAGAATATTCTGCACTTTTTAGGCTTGTCTGATGCGTACCGAAATTTGTCCACAGCGAGGCTCAGGAAAACTGGACTTTTCAAGAGTTGCGTGGAACGCCCCAAATTGTTGATTTTAAAATGCTTTTGATGTCTCTAGCAGATTCTTTAAAACTCAATTTCTCAAGAGTAGCGCGGAACTCTTCAAAACATCGGGTTTATAACCCTCTTGGTGTCTGTGGGACACTCTGCACTTTAGAAGCCTGTGCGATGCGTGGCCAAATTACTGCAGCGCGGGTCACCGGAAAGGTCGATTTTTCAAGAGTTGCTCGAGACGGCTCAAACCATAGGTTTTATGATGATTGTGGTGTCTGTAGCATATTCTGCACGTTTTAGGTTTGTTCGATGCGTAGCATAATTGGTCCAAAGTGTGACACAAGAAAACTGGCGTTTTTTAAGAATTGCCCCGAACACCTTTCTTCGTCAGTTTTATAACGCTCTCGATGTCTATAGCATATTCTGCAAGTTTAAGGTGTGTGCAATGCATAGTGCATTTTGTGGGTCCCTGGAAAAGTCGATATTCAACGGTTGCCCGAAGCAGCTCGAACCTGAGGTTTTATAATGCTTTCGGTGTCTGTAGAATATTCTGCACGTTTTGGGCTAGTTCGATGCGCAGCAACATTTGTCCACAGTGGTCCTCAGAAAAATTGACTTTTCCCACAAAGAGCAAAGTTCGCCATAAATGGTACACACCTCAGACTTGCAGAATATGCTACAGACACCGAGAGCATTATAAAAACCTATAGCTTGAACTGTCTCGGGGAACTTTTAATAATTTACTTTCCTAATGACTTACAATGCAGAAACTGGCCATGCATTGCAAGGCTTCTAAAGTGCAGAATATCCCACGGACGCCAAAGGCATAAAAAGCCGATGATTTGAGGAGTTTCAGGTGTGTACGATGCGTAGCATAACTGGTCCACAGTGGGTCACAGGAAAACTTCCGTTTTTAAGAATTGCTCGGAACACCTTTTATCGTCGGTTTTATAACGCGCTCGGTGTCTGTAGCATATTCTGCAAGTTGGAGGTGTGTATAATGTATGGTGACTTTGCTCTTTGTGGGTCCAAGGAAAGTCGAATTTCAACAGCTGCTCAGGACAGCTCAAACCATAGATTTTATAAGGCTTTCGGGGTCTTTAGCATACCCTGCCCGTTTTGGGCTTGTTGGATGCGTAGCAAAATTTGTCCACATTGCGGCTCAGAAAACTAGATTTTGTAAGGGCTAAGGGAAACGCCACAAATTGTCGATTTTACATATGCTTTTGATCTCTGTAGCATATTCTTGACGTTTTAGCGCAGTGCGTTGCACAATGAGTTTTTTTCATCGCGGGTCGGAGAGAAACTTTATTTCTAAAGAGCAGTGCGGAACTCCTTAAATCATTGGCTTTCTAAAGCTGTTGGTGTCTGTGGGATATTCTGCTCTTTAGAAGCCTGTACGGAGCGTGCCCAAATTTCTGCATTGTGGGTCATTAGAAAAGTGGATTTTTTAGAATTTGTCCGAGGCAGCCCAAGCCCTAGTTTTTATACTGCTCTTGAAATCTGTAGCATCTTCTGGAAGTTTGAGGTGTGTACGATGCATAGCGAACTTTGCTCTTAGTGGGTCCCTGGAAAAGTCGATTTTTCAAGAGTTCCTCGAGGCAGCTCAGACCATAGGTTTTATAACGTTTGTGGTGTCAGAGGCATATTCGGCACGTTTTAGGCTTGTTGGATGCGTAGCATAATTTGTCCACATGAGAACGCGCGTTTTTAAGAATTGCTCGAACACCTTTCATCGTCGGTTTTATAACGCTCTCTTTGTCTGTAGCATATTTTGCAAGCGTCAGTTGTGTACAATGCATGGCGACTTTGGTCTCTGGGGTCCCTGGAAAAGTCGATTTTCAACAGCTGCTCGAGACAGCTCAAACCATAGGTTTTATAATGCTTTCGGTGTCTGTAGCATATTCTGCACGTTTTGGGCTTGTTCGATGCGTAGCAAAATTTGACCATAGTGGGGCTCAGGAAAACTGGATTTCTCAAGAGCTTTGGGGAACTCCTCAAATCATCAGCTTTTCTGTAAGGTCTTCTTGAATTTTAAGGCAGTGCGTTGCACAGCGAAGTTTTTTCATTGCGGGTGGGAGAGTAGCGCGGAACTGTTCAAATCATCGGCTTTGTAATGCTTTTAATGTCTGTGGGATATTCTGCTGTTTAGAAGTCTGTGCGATGCGTGGCCAAATTTCTGCATTGTGGGTCATTAGATAAGTGCATTTTTTAAAAGTTACTTAAGCCAGCTCTCGGTGTCTGTAGCATGTTCTGCAAGTTTTAAGTTTGTGCAATGCATAGCGAACTTTGCTCTTTGTGTGTCATTGGAAAAGTCAATTTTTCAAGAGTTACTCGAGACAGCTCAAACCATAGGTTTTATAATGCCTCTTGATGTCTGAAGAATATTCTGCAAGTTTGAGGTGTGTACGATGCATAGCGAACTTTGCTCTTTGTGGGTCACTGGAAAAGTCGGTTTTCAACAGTTGCTCGAGAAAGCTCAAACCTATTTTTTAAGAGTTCCGGGGAACGCCCCAAATTGCCGATTTTAAAATGGTTTTGATGTCTTTAGCATATTCTTGAAGATTTTGCACAGTGCATTGCACACAGTTTTTGTTTATTGTGGGTCGGAGAAAAACATTTCTCAAGAGTAGCGCGAAACTCCTCAAATCTTCGACTTTATAATGCTTTTAATGTCTGTGGGATATTCTGCTCTTTAAAGGTCTGTCCGATGCTTTGCCAAATTTTGGCATTGTGGGTCATAAGAAAAGTGGATTTTTTTAAAGTGCTTCAAACAGCTCAAGCCATAGGTTTTATAATGCACTCGGTGTCTGTAGCATATTCAGCACCTTTTAGGCTTGTTCGATGCGTAGCATAATTGGTCCACAGTCGGTCACAGGAAGACGCGTTTTTAAGAATTGCTCGGAACACCTTTCATTGTCGGTTTTATAACGCTCTCTCCGTGTCTGTAGCATATTCTGCAAGTTTGAGGTGTGTACAATGCATGGTGACTTTGCTCTTTCTGGGTCCCTGAAAAAGTCGATTTTTAACAGGTGCTCGAGACAGCTCAAACCATCGGTTTTATAATGTTTTCGGTGTCTATATTATATTCTGCACGTTTTGGGCTTGTTCGATGCGTGGCAAAATTTGACCCTAGTGGGGCTCAGGAAAACTGGATTTTTCAAGAGCTTTAGGGAACTCCTCAAATCATCAGCATTTCTGTGGGGTAATCTTAAATTTTAGGGCAGTGTGGTTCACAGCAAATTTTTTCATTATGGGTCGGAGAAAAACTCCATTTCTCAACAGTTGCTCAGAACTGTTCATCGGCTTTATAATGCTTTTAATGTCTGTGGGATATTCTGCTCTTAGAAGTCTGTGCGATGCGTGGCCAAATTTCTGCACTCCCGGTCATTTGAAAAGTGAATTTTTTAAAAGTTGCTTAAGCCAGCTCTCGGTGTCTGTAGCATGTTCTGCAAGTTTTAAGTTTGTACAATGCATAGCGAACTTTGCTCTTTGTGTGTCATTGGAAAAGTCAATTTTTCAAAAGTTGCTCGAGACAGCTCAAACCATAGGTTTTATAACGCTTGTGGTGCCACGAGCATATTCTGCAGGTTTCTGGCTTTGTTCGATGCGAACCATAATTTTTTCACAATGTGTCGCCGGATAACTCGTGATATTACGAATTGCTCGCGAAACCTTTCATCGTCGGTTTTATAACGCTCTCGGTGTCTGTTGCATATTTTGCAAGTTTGAGTTGTGGTACAATGCATGGTGACTTTCCTCTTTGTCGGTCCCTGGTAAAGTCGATTTTTAATAGCTGCGCGAGACAGCTCAAACGATAGATTTTATAATGCTTGTGGTGTATGTAGCCTATTCTGCACGTTTTGGGCTTGTTCGTTGCGTAGCAAAATTTGACCACAGTGGGGCACAGGAAAACTGGATTTCTCAAGAGCTTTTGGGAACTCCTCAAATCATCAGCTTTTCTTTGGGATATTCTTAAATTTTAGGGGGCATGGCGTTGCACAGCAATTTTTTTCATTGTTGATCGGAGAGAAACTCCATTTCTCAAGAGCACCGCAGAACTGTTCAAATCATCGGCTTTATAATGCTTTTAATGTCTGTGGGATATTCTGCTCTTTAGAAGTCTGTGCTATGCTTGGCCAAATTTCTGCACTGTAAGTCATTAGAAAAGTGGATTTTATAAAAGTTGCTTTAAACAGTTCAAGCCATCGGTTTTATAATGCCTCTTCGTTTCTGTAGCATATTCTGCAAGTTTGAGGTGTGTACGATTCATAGCGAACTTTGCTCCTTGTGGGTTTCTGGAAAAGTCGATTTTTAAAAGCTGCTCGAGACAGCTCAAACCCTAGATTTCATAATGCTTATGGTGTCACAGGCATATTCTGTTCGTTTTAGGCTGGTTCGATGCGTACCATAATTGGTGCACAGTAGGCCACTGAAAAACTCGCGTTTTTAAGAATTGCTCAGAACACCTTTCATCGTCGGTTCTACAACGGTTCAACAAGAGCTGCGGGAAACACCCCAAAATTGTCGATTTTAAAATGCTTTCGACTCTGTAGCATATTCTTGAAGTTTTAGGGCGGTGCGTTACACAGTGAGTTCTTTTCATTGTGGGTCTGAGGAAAACTCCGTTTCTCAAAAGTAGCGTCCAACTCCTAAAATCATTGCCTTTCTTATGCTTTTGGTGTCGGTGGGATATTCTGCTCTTTAGACGTCTGTGCGATGCGTGGCCAAATTTCTGCATTGTGGGTTATTAGAAAAGTGGATTTTTTAAAAGTTGCTCGACACAGCTCAAGCCACAGGTTTTATAATGCTCTCGGTGTCTGTGGCATAATCTCTAAGTTTGACGTGTGTACGATGCATGGTGACTTTCCTCTTTGTGGGACACAGGAAAAGTCGACTTTCAAGGGATGCCCGAAACAGGTCAAACCATACGTTTTATAATGATTGTCGTGTCAGTAGCATAGTCTGCACGTTTTAGGCTGGTTCGATGCGTACCATAATTGGTGCACAGTGGGTCACAGGAAAACTCGCGTTCTTAAGAATTGCTTGGGCTTGGAACACCTTTCATCGTCGGTTCTATAACGGTGTCGGTTTCTGTAGCATATTCTGGAAGTTTGAGGTGTGTACAAAGCATGGTGAGTTTGCTCTTTGTGGTCCCTGGAAAAGTCGATTTTCAACAGTTGCTCGAGAATTCTCAAATCATTGGTTTTATAATACTTTCGGTGTTTGTTCATGTTTTGGGCTTCTTTGATGGCTAGCAAAATTTGTCCATAGTGGGCCTTAGGAAAACTAGATTTTTCAAGAGTTGCGGGGAACGCCGCAAGCTGTCGATTTTAAAATGCTTTTGATCTCTGTAGCATGTTCTTGAAGTTTTAGGGCAACGTGTTGCACAGTGAGTTTTTTTCATTGTGGGTCGGAGGTAAACCCTATTTCTCAAGAGTGGCATGGAACTCCTTAAATCATCGGCTTTATAATGCTTTTGGTGTCTGTGAGTTATTCTGCTCCTTAGAAGTCTGTCCAATGTGTGGCCACATTACTTCGTTGTGGGTCATTAGAAAAGTGTTTTTTTTAAAGTTACTTCAGACAGCTCAAGGCCAACATTTTATAATGCGCTCGGTGTCTGTAGCATATTCTGAAAGTTCTAGCGTGTACGATGCATAGTGACTTTGCTCTTTGTGGGTACCTCGAGAGTCGATATTCAACAGTTGCTCGTGACAGGACAAACAAGCGAAAACTTGCGTTTTTCAGAGTTGCTCGGAACACCTTTCACCATCGGTTTTATAACGCTCTCTGGTTCCGCTCTCTCCGTGTCTGTTGCAAATTCTGTAACTTTGAGGTGTGTACAAGGGATGGTGACCTTGACTCTTTCTGGGTCCCTGCAAAAGTCGATATTCAAAATTTTTTCGAGACAACACAAATCATACTTTTTATACTGCTTCTCGTGTCAGTAGCATATTCTGCACGTTTAAGGGTTGTTCGATGTGTAGCATTACTGGTCCACAGCGGGTCACGTGAGTATTCGCGTTTTTAAGAATTGCGGGGATTACTTTTCGGTGTCTGTAGCATATTGTGCAAGTTTCAGGTGTGTAAATTGCATGGTGACTTTGCTCATTGTCGCTCCCTGAAAAAGTCGATATTCAACAGTTGCTCGAGACAACTTAAATCATAGGTTTTGTAATGCTTTCGGTGTCCGTGTAGCTTATTCTGCACGTTCTGGGCTTGTTTCATGCGTAGCAAAACTTCGTACATAGTGGTTCTCTGGAAAACTGGATTTTTCAAGATTTTCCGGCGATCCACCAAACTGTCGATTTTAAAATGCATTTGATCTCTGTAGGATATTCTTGAAGTTTTAGGGCACTGCGTTGCACAGCAAATTTTTTCATTGTGGGTCTGTGGAAAACTCCATTTCTCAAGAGTAGTGCGGAACTCCTGAAATCATCGGCTTTGTAATGCTTCTGGTGTGGGTGAGATATTCTGTTCTTTAGAAGCCTGTGCGATACATGGCCATATTTTTGCATTGTGGGTCATTAGAAAAGTAGATCTTTGAAAAGTTGCTTGAGACAGCTCAAGCAATACTTTTTGTTATGCTTTCGGTGTCTGTAGCATATTCTGCAAGTGTGCGCTGCATAGCGCTCTTTGTTCTTTGTGAGTCACAGCAAAAGTCAAATTTTCAAGAGTTGCTGGAGACACCTCAAACCATATTCTGTACGTTTTAGCCTTGTTCGATGCGTAGCATAATTGGTTCACAGTGGGTCACAGGAAAACTTGCGTTTTTAAGAATTTCTCGGAACACTTTTCATCGTCGGTTTTATAACCCTCTGTATCTGTAGCATATTCTGCAAGTTTGAAGTGTGTACAATGCATGGTGAAGTCGATGCCCAACAGTTGCTCGAGACAGCTCAAACCATAGGTGTTATAATATTTTCGGTGTCTATAGCATATTTTGCACGTTTTGGGCTTGTTCGATGCGTAGCAAAATTTGACCACACTGGGACTCAAGAAAACTGGATTTTTTAGACCTTTAGGGAACTCCTCAAATCATCAGCTTTCCTGTGGGGTATTCTTAAATTTTAGGGGAGTTTGTTGCACAGTGAGTTTTTTTCACTGTGGGTCGGAGGAAAACTGCATTTCTCAAGAGTAGCGTGGAACTTCTCAAAGCATCGGCTTTCTAATACTTTTGGTGTCTGTGAGATATTCTACTCTTAAGATGCCTGTGCGATGCGTGGCCAAATTTCTGCACGGTGGCTCATTAAAAAAGTGGATTTTTTAAAAGTTGCTCGAGACAACTAAAGCAATAGGTTTTATAATGCTCTCGGTGTATGTAGCATATTCCGCTAGTTTGAGGTGTGTACAATGCATTCTGACCTTGCTCTTTGTGAGTCCCAGTGAAAGGCCATTTTGAACAGTTTTCAAGACAGGGCAAACCGTAGATAAACCGTAGCAAAACCGTAGGCTCGAGAAACCTCAAACCGTAATACTTATGGTGTCAGTAGCAAATTCTGCGCGTTTTAGGCTTGTTCGAAGCGTAGCATAAGTGGTGCAAAGTGGGTCACAGGGAAATTCGCGTTTTTAAGAATTTCCCGGAGCACCCTTCATCGTCGGTTCCTGTAGCATATGCTGCAAGTTTCAAATGCATAATGATTTTGCTCATTGTTGCTCCCTGGAAAAGTCGATTTTAAACAGTTGCTCGAGACAGCTCAAATTATAGGTTTTATAATGCTTTCGGTGTCGGTAGCTTTTTCTGCACGTTTTGGGCTTGTTTGATGTGGAGCAAAACTTCATCCTTAGTGGTTCTCGCTATGTAATGCTTTTAGTGTGTGTGAGATATTCTGCTCTTGAGAATGCTGTGCGATGCGTGGCCCAATTTCTGCATTGTGGGTCTTCAGAAAAGTGGATTTTTTAAATGTTGCTTGAGAGAGCTCACGTTATAGAATTTATAATGCTCTCGGTGTCAGTAGCATATTCTGCCCGGCAGTTTGAGGGGTGTGCGATGAGTAGCGTAATTGGTCCACAGTGGGTCACAGGAAAACTGGCGTTTTTTACAATTGCTTGGAACACCTTTGATCGTCGGTTTTATAACGATCTCCGTGTCTGTAGCATATTCTGCAAGTTTAAATTGGGTACATTGTATGGTGACTTTGCTCTTTGTAGGTCCCTGCAAAAGTCGGTTTTCAACAGTTTCGTGAGAGAGCTCAAACTGTAGGTTTTATAACGCTTTCCGTGTCTTAAGGATACTCTGTACGTTATGGGGTTATTAGGGCCCACTGAAAACTCTAAAAAGTGGTGTGCCCAGTACAAAAATGACATAACGTGCTGATCTCGGCCTGAAAACTTTGCTGAAAAAGCGCTAAAAAGTGGTGCACCTAGTGCGAAAATGACAAAACGTGCTGATCTTGGGCTCAAAAGGCTGTTTTCTACAAACTAGTGCACTTTGCTGAAAGTCACTTAAAAGTAGTGCACTCAGTGCGACAATGACAAAACGTGCTGAACTCGTGCTGAAAACTTCTGTTTTGTACAAACTCGTGCACTTTACTGAAAACTCTAAGAAGTGGTGTCCCCAGTGCAAAAATGAGAAAACGTGCTGATATCGGGCTGCAAACGTCTGTTTTGTACAAACCGTGCACTTAACTGAAAATTCTAAGAAGTGGTGTCCCCTGTGCAAAAATGAGAAAACGTTCTTACATCAGGCTGAAAACGCTGTTTTGTACAAACCGTGCACTTTGCTAAAAATCGCTGAAAAGTGGTGCGCCTAGTGCAAAAATCACAAAACGTGCTTATCTCGGGCTGAAAACTCTCTTTTGGACAAACTTGCGCACTTGGCTGACAATCGCTAAAAAGTGGTGCACCCAGTACGAAAATGACAAAGCGTGCTGATCTCGGGCTGAAAACGCTGTTTTGGACAAACTTGTGCACTTTGCTGAAAATCGCTAAAAAGTGGTGTGCCCCGTGCGAAAATGACAAAATGTGCCGATCTCGGGCTGAAAACGCTGTTTTGTGCAAACTCGTGCACTTTCCTGAAAACTCTAAGAAGTGGTGTCCCCAGTGCAAAAATGAGAAAACCTGCTGATATCGGGCTGAAAACGCTGTTTTGTATAAACCGTGCACTTTACTGAAAACTCGAAGAAGTGGTGTCCCCAGTGCAAAAACGAGAAAACGTGCTGATATCGCGCTGAAAACGCTGCTGAAAAGCGCTAAAAAGTGGTGAACCTAGTGCAAAAATGACAAAACGTGCTGATCTTCGGCTTAAAAGGCTGTTTTGTACAAACTAGTGCACTTCGCCGAAAATCACTTAAAAGGAGTGCACTCAGTACGAAAATGACAAAACGTGCTGATCTCGTGCTGAAAACTTCTGTTTTGTACAAACTCGTGCACTTTACTGAAAACTCTAAGAAGTAGTGTCCCTAGTGCAAAAAGGAGAAAACGTGCTGATATCGGGCTGAAAACGCTGTTGTGTACAAACCGTGCACTTTGCTGAAAATCATTTGCTGAAAATCACTTGCTGAAAATCGCTTAAAAGTAGTGCACCCAGTGCGAAAATGACAAAACGTGCATATCTCGGGCTGAAAACATTAATTTGCACAAACTCGTGCACTTTGTGGAAAATCGCTGAAGAGCGGTGTGCAAAGCGCAAAAATCGCAAAACCTTCTGATCTCGGGCTGAAAACTGTGTTTTGAACAAACTCGTTCACTTTGCTGGAAATTGCTAAAAAGTGGTTCGCTCAGTGCAAAAATGACAAAACGTGCTGATATCAGGCTGAAAATGCTGTTATGTACAAACTCCTGCACTTTGCTGAAAACCGCTACAAAGTTATGCGGCCAGTATGAAAATGACAAAACGTGCTGATCTCGGGCTGAAAAGGCTGTTTTGTACAAACTTGTGCACTTTGCTGAAAATCGCTAAAAAGTTGTGTGCCCAGTGCGAAAATGACAAATGTGCCGATCTCGGGCTGAAAAGGCTGTTTTGTACAAATTCGTGCACTTTGCTGAAATCGCTAAAAGGTTGTGCGCCCAGTGCAAAAATGAGAAAACGTGCTGATGTCAGGCTGAAAACTCTGTCTGGCAGACACTCGTGCACTTTGCTGAAAATTGCTAAAAGGTAGTGCGCCTAGTGCGAAAAAGACAAAACGTGCTACTCTCGGGCTGAAAACGCTGTTTTGTGCAAACTCGTCCACTTTGCTGAAAATTGCTAAAAAGTGGAGTACCCAGTGCCAAAAGGACAAAAGGTGCTGATGTCGGGCTGAAAGCGCTGTTTTGGAGAAACTCCTGCACTTTGCTAAATATCACTAGAAAGAAGTGCGCCCAGTGCGAAAATGACAAAACGTTCTGATCTCGGGGTGAAAACTTCTGTTTTGTACAAACTCGTGCACTTTACTGAAAACTCTAAAAAGTGGTGTGCCCAGTGCAAAAATAACAAAACGTGCTGATCTCGGCCTGAAAACTTTGCTGAAAAGCGCTAAAAAGTGGTGCACGTAGTGCAGAAATGACAAAACGTGCTGATCTTGAGCTCAAAAGGCTGTTTTCCACAAACTAGTGCACTTTGCTGAAAATCACTTAAAACTAGTGCACTCAGTGCGAAATGACAAAACGTGCTGAACTCGTGCTGAAAACTTCTGTTTTGTACAAACTCGTGCACTTTATATAAAACTCTAAGAAGTGGTGTCCCCAGTGCAAAAATGAGAAAACGTGCTGATATCGGGCTGAAAACTCTCTTTTGGACAAACTTGCGCACTTGGCTGAAAATCGCTAAAATTGGTACGCCCGGTGCAAAAATGACAAAACGTGCTGATCTCGGGCAGAAAACGCTGTTTGGGACAACCTCGTGAACTTTGCTGAAAATGGCTAATGAACCCGCCAATGAGTGGGTACCATATTAAATCCACATAACTGCATAATCGCTAATCTGTTAGTTATCTCCTGCGTAAATACGAGCCTTCAACTGCGTTCAAAAGTACTTATCACACATGACAAAAAACGCTGATCTCGGGATAAAAAAGCTATGTTGTTGAGACTTGTGCACGTTGCTGAAAATCGCTTAAAAGTGGTGCGCCCAGTGCGAAAATGACAAAACGTGCATATCTCGGGCTGAAAACATTAATTTGCACAAACTCGTGGACTTTCCTGAAAATCGCTTAAAGTGGTGCGCAAAGTGCAAAAATCGCAAGGGCTTCTGATCGCGGGCTGAAAACGCTGTCTCGAGCAAACCCCTGCACTTTACTAGAAATCGCAAAAAGGTGGTGGGCCCAGTGCGAAAATGACAAAACCTGCTGATGTCGAGTTGAAAACGCTGTTTTGCACAATCTCGTGCACTTTGCTAAAAATGGATAAAACGGCTGAAAACGAGATCAGCACGTTTTGTCATTTCCGCACTGGGCGAACTGCCTTTTGGCCATTTTTAGCAAAGTTTACGAGTTTGTGCAAAACAGCGTTTTCAGCTCGAGATCAGCACGTATTGTCATTTTCGCACTGGGTACACCACTTATTGACGGCTTTCAGCAAAGTGCACGAGTTTGTGCAGAGCAGCATTTTCAGCCCGAGATCAGCATGTTTTGTCAATTTTGTTCCGGGCGCACCACTTTTTAGCGATTTTCAGCAAAGTGGTAGGTTTGTACAAAAGACCATTTTCAGCCTGAGATCAGCACGTTTTGTCATTTTTGCACTGGGCGCACCACTTGTTAGCTAAAAATTGGTGTGCCCAGTGCGTAAATGACAAAACGTGCTGTTCTCGGGCTGAAAACGCTGTTTTGCACAAACCCGTGAACTTTGCTGAAAGTTGTTAAAAAAAGGGTTCGCTCAGTGTAAAAATGACAAAACGTGCTAATATCGGGCTGAAAACGCTGATTTGTACAAACTCGTTCGCTTTGCTGAAAGTCGCTAAAAAGTGGTACGCTCAGTGCGAAAATGGCAAAACATTCTGATCTTGGGATGAAACAGCTGTTTTGCACAAATTCGTGCGCTTTGCTGAAAATCGCTAAAAAGTGGTACGCCCAATGTGAAAATGGCAAAACATTGATCTTGGGGAGAAATCGCTGTTTTGTACAAACCCGTGCACTTTGCTGAAAATCGCTATAAAGTGGTGCGCCTAGTGCGAAAGTGACAAAACATGTTGATCTCGGGTTGAAAACGCTGATTTGCACAAATTCGTGCGCATTGCTGAAAGTAGCTAAAAAGTGGTGTGTCCACCGCGAAAATGACAAAACGTGCTCATCTCGGGCTGAAAATGCTGTTTTGCACAAACTCGTGCACTTTGCTGAAAATGGCTTAAGAGTAGTGCGCCCTGTGCGGAAATGACAAAACGTAGTCATCTCGGGCTGAAATCGCTGTATTGTACAATGTCGTGCACTTTGCTGAAAATCGCTAACAAGTGGTGCACCCAATGCAAAAATGACAAAACGTGCTGCTCTGGGGCTGAAAACTCTGATTATTTTCAGCAAAGTTCACGAGTTTGTACAAAATAACGTTTTCCGCCCTGCATCAGCACGTTTTGTCATGTTTGCACTGGGCGCACCACTTTTTAGCGATTTTCAGCAAGGTGCACGAGTCTCTACAAGACAGCATTTTCATCCCGATATCAGCGTTTTTACTCATGTGTGATAAGTACTTTTAAACACACCTGAGAGGCACATATTTACGCAGGAGATAACTAACACTGGCGATTATGCGATTATTTGGATTTAATTGGCAACTTACTCATTGGCGGGTTCATTAGCGATTTTCAGCAAAGTTCACGAGTTTGTACAAAACAGCTTTTTCAGCCCGATCAGCACGTTTTGTCATTTTCGCACTGGCACTGCGTGAAAACTCGAATATTCAAGAATATTCTAGCATTGAATACGTGTTCCTGACGCCGACGAATTCTAGAGTATTCAGAACGTGTACGTCCGAATACCCTCTGTTCAGAATCATTCTGGGATTTTCTTAATAGGATACTGCGGTAAATTTCGTCTCTGTAGAATACGAAAGTGAATGATTCCCTTGAGAAACCATTGATTTATTAAAGCGAACTACCTCAAATTGGATTTATACGGTGATAAAAGTCAACTTGTCTTGCGTTGGGACCAATTCACTGTCATTACATGGCCTCTCAGAGCTAGAGTAAATTAAATTCAACTTTACGCAATTTAATGCGTACCTGTCTTTACATAAAGACAAATAACTTCATCCAATTAAACTCGTCTTGGACAAAGTTGAACTTGACGCGAACTTTAGCACTTTTACGGCTAAGCAAAAATCAATGTTTATACACCTTTACACGTCTTTACACACCTTTACGCATTTTTACGGAAAGCGTAAAGTTGAACGTTACGCAGTTAAAGGCGTCTTAACAAAAAAGGAAACTTGAATTTTGTATTGTACAATTTAGTGCGCACGCGTTTTTACACATGGTCGTAAATAGCTAATTTAATGTGTCTTAGCAAAAGCATAGAGCTGAACTTTACATGCCTATACGCATCTTAACGAAAAGCGTAAAACTGAACTTTACGTAACTTTTATCAACAGAAAAGTAAAGTTGAACTTTTAACGCGTCTTTAAGCATTCGTATTACCAACAGCATAAAGGTGCATGTGGCACAAATTTACGCATCTTTCCGGAAAAGTTTAGTTAAATGTAAGGCACCGTTATGCTTTTAAAGTTATAATAAGGAACATCATGTTGAAAAAATCGGTTGGGTCATTTGATCCGGTTGTTTATTGATCTGGTTAGGTCAATTGAGCCGGTTGCATGGATCAACTGATCATAGACCAGTTGTGTCAATGGATCCGGTTGAGCCATTTGAACCGGTTGGCTCATTTGATATGGTTGGCTCATTTGATTCGGATGGCCAATTTGATGCTGTTGGGTCAGTTGATCCAGGCCATTTGAACGGGTTGGCACATTTGATCTGGTTGTGCTATTAAACCCAAATGACCGAGATGAGTCATTTTATCCGGTTGGCTCATTTGATATGGTTATCATTTGAACCGGTTAGGTCATTTGAACTGGTTGGCTCATTTGATATGGTTGGGTCAATTAAACCCATTGGCTCATTTGATATGGTTTGGCTATATGATCCGATGGCTGATTTGATATGGTTTGTGTCATTTGATCCAGTTTGCTCATTTGATCCGGTTGGGTCATTTGATATGGTTAGGCCATTTGAGCCGGTTGGCTCATTCGATCCAGTTGGCTGATGTGATCCGCTTGGCTCATTTGATATGGTTGGGTCACTTGAGCCGGATGAGTCATTTGATCCAGTTGGCTCATTTCAGCCGGGTGGCTTATTTAATATGGTTGGCTCATTTGATCCGGTTGGGCCATTTCATCCGGTTGGGTATTTGATCTCATTAGGCAATTGAGCCGGTTGCATGGGTCAACCCGTGGACCATGATCATGAACCAGTTGGGTCAATGGATCCGGTTGAGCCATTTGAACCAGATGACCGAGATGAGTCAATTGACCTGGTTGGCTCATTTGAAATGGTTGGGTCATTTGAAGCGGTTGGCTCATTTAATATCCCTGGGCCATTTAAACCCGTTGGGTCATTTGATATGGTTGGGCCATTTAAACCAGCTGAGTCATTTGACATGGTTGGGTCATTTGAGCAGGTTGGCTGATTTGATATGGTTGAGCCATTTAAACCGATTGGCTGATTTGATTTGTTATGGTTGGGCCATTTAAACCGGTTGGCTCATTTGATCTTATTAGTTTATTTGATATGATTGGCTTATTTGAGCTGGTTCGCTCATTCGATCCAGTTGGCTCATTTGATATGGTTGGGTCACTTGAGCCGGATGGGTCATTTGATCCAGTTGGCTCATTTCAGCCGGTTGGTCCGGCTGGGCCATTTGATCCGGTTGGGTATTTGATCTCATTAGGTCAGTTGAGCCGGTTGCATGGGTCAACCGTGGACCATGATCATGAACCAGTTGGGTCAATGGATCCGGTTGAGCCATTTCAACCAGATGACCGAGATGAGTCAATTGATCTGGTTGGCTCATTTGATATGGTTGGGCCATTTAAACCGTTTGAGTCATTTAATATGATTGGGCCATTTGAACTGGTTGGGTCAGTTGATATGGTTGGGTCATTTGATATGGTTTGGCCAATTGAGCCAGTTGGCTCATTCGATCCAGTTGGCTAATGTGATCCGCTTCGCTCATTTGATATTGTTGGGCCACTTGGGCCGGTTGGGCCACTTGAGCTGGTTGGGTCATTTGATCCTGTTGGCTCATTTCAGCCGGTTGGCTCAATGGATATGGTTGGCTCATTTGATCCGGTTGGGCCATTTGATCCGGTTGGGTATTTGATCCCATAAGGTCAATTGAGCCGGTTGCATGGGTCAAGCCGTAGACCATGATCATGAACCAGTTGTGTCAATGGATCCGGTTGAGCCATTTGAACCAGATGACCGAGATGAGTCAGTTGATCTGGTTGGCTCATTTGATATGGTTGGGTCATTGGAACCGGTTGGCTAATTTGATATGGCTGGGTCATATGATTCGGTTGGCTCATTTAATATCCCTGGGCCATTTAAACCCGTTGGGTCATTTGATATGGCTGGGCCATTTGAACCAGCTGAGTCATTTTGACATGAGTCATTTGAGCAGGTTGGCTGATTTCATATGGTTGAGCCATTTAAACCGGTTGGCTCATTTGATATGGTTGGGTCATTTGATCTTCTTGGTTTATTTGATATGATTGGCTTATTTGAGCTCGTTGGCTCATTTGATATGGTTGGGCCATTTGAACCGGTTGAGTCATTTAATATGGTTGGGCCATTTGAACTGGTTGGGTCAGGTGATATCGTTTGGTCATTTGATATGGTTTGGCCATTTGAGCAAGTTGGCTCATTCGATCCAGCCGGCTAATGTGATCCTCTTGGCTCATTTCATATGGTTGGGCCACTTGGGCGGGTTGGGTCATTTGAGCTGGTTGAGTCATTTGATCCTGTTGGCTCAATTGATATGGTTGGCTCATTTGATCCGGTTGGGCCATTTGATCTGGTTGGGTATTTTATCCGATTAAGTCAATTGACCCGGTTGCATGAGTCAACCCATGGACCATGATCATGAACCAGTTGGGTCAATGCATCCCGTTGAGCCATTTGAACCAGATGACCGAGATGATTCATTTGATTTGGTTGGCTCATTTGATATGGTTCGGCCCTTTCAACTGGTTTGCTCATTTGATATGGGTGGGTCATTTGATTCGGTAGACTCATTTAATATCCCTGGACCATTTGAACCGGTTGGGTCATTTGATATGGTTGGGCCATTTGAACCGGCTGAGTCATTTGATATGGTTGGGTCATTTGAGCCGGTTGGCTCATTTGATATGATTGGGCCATTTGAACCGGTTGGCTCACTTGATTTGATATGGTTGGGCCATTTAAAACAATTGGCTCATCTGATATGTTTGTGTTATTTGATCTGGTTGGCTTATGTGATATGATTGGCTTATTTGAGCCGGTTGGCTCATTTAATATGATTGGGCCATTTCAACCGGTTGGCTCATTTGATTTGATATGGTTGGGCCATTTAAAACAATTGGCTCATCTGATATGGTTGTGTCATCTGATCTGGTTGGCTTATTTGATATGATTGGCTTATTTGACCTGGTTGGCTCATTTGATATGGCTGGGCCATTTGAACCGGTTCAGTCATTTGACATGGTTCGGCCATTGGAACCCGTTCGGTCATTTGATATGGTTGCGTCATTTCAAACTGTTGGGTCATTTGATATGGTTGGGCCATTTGAACTGCTTGGGTCAGTTGAACCGCTTGGGTCATTTGATATGGTTGGGCCATTTGAACCGGTTGAGTCATTTGATATGGAATGGCCATTTGAACTGGTTGGGTCATTTGAGCCTGCTGCGTCATTTGATATGGTTGGGTTATTTGAACTGGTTGGGTCATTTGTACCGGTTGGGTCATTTGATATTTATGGGTCATTTGATTTGGTTAGCTTATTTGATATGATTGCCTTATTTGAGCCGGTTGGCTCATTTGATATGGTTGGGTCATTTGAACCGGTTGAGTCATTTGATATGGTTGGGCCATTTGAACTGGTTGGGTCATTTAAACTTGTTGGGTCATTTGATATTTATGGGTCATTTGATCTGATTGGCTTATTTGATATGATTAGATTATTTGAGCTGGTTGGCTCATTTGATATGGCTGGGCCATTTGAACCGGTTCAGTCATTTGACATGGTTCGGCCATTGGAACCCGTTCGGTCATTTGATATGGTTGCGTCATTTCAAACTGTTGGGTCATTTGATATGGTTGGGCCATTTGAACTGGTTGGGTCAGTTGAACCGCTTGGGTCATTTGATATGGTTGGGGCATTTGAACCGGTTGAGTCATTTGATATGGTTGGGCCATTTGAACTGGTTGGGTCATTTGAGCCTGGTGCGTCATTTGATATGGTTGGGTCATTTGAAATGGTTTGGTCATTTGATCTGGTTAGCTTATTTGATATGATTGGCTTATTTGAGCCTGTTGGCTCATTTGATATGATAGGGTTATTTGAACAGGTTGAGTCATTTGATATGGTTGGGCCATTTGATAAAGTTGGGTCATTTAATCTGGTTGGGTCATTTGATATGGTCTGGCCATTTGAACTAAAGGGTCACTTGATATGATTGGTCCATTTGAACCGGTTGGGTCATTTGATCTGGCTGGGCCATTTGAACTGGTTGGGTAATTTGAACCGGTTGGTGGTTGGGCCATTTAAACCGGTTTTTTCATTTGGTATGGTTGGACCATTTGAAAAAGTTGGGTAATTTGATCTGGTTGGGTCATTTGATATGGTTTGGCCATTTAAACAAGTTGGGTCATTTGATATTGTTGGACAATTTGAACCAGTTGGCTCATTTGATATGGTTGGGTCATTCGATCTGGTTGGCCTATTTGATATGATTGGCTTATTTGAGCCGGTTGGCTCATTTGATATGATTGGGCCATTTGAACCGGTTGGCTCATTTGATTTGATATGGTTGGGCCATTTAAAACAATTGGCTCATCTGATATGGTTGTGTCATTTGATCTGGTAGGCTTATTTGATATGATTGGCTTATTTGAGCTGGTTGGCTCATCTGATATGGCTGGGCCATTTGAACCGGTTCAGTCATTTGACATGGTTCGGCCATTGGAACCCGTTTGGTCATTTGATATGGTTGCGTCATTTCAAAGTGTTGGGTCATTTGACATGGTTGGGCCATTTGAACTCGTTGGGTCAGTTGAACCGCTTTGGTCATTTGATATGGTTGGGCCATTTGAACCGGTTCAGTCATTTGATATGGTTGGGCCATTTGAACTGGTTGGGTCATTTGAACCTGCTGCGTCATTTTATATGGTTGGGTCATTTGAACTGGTTGGGTCATTTGTACCGGTTGGGTCATTTGATATTTATGGGTCATTTGATTTGGTTAGCTTATTTGATATGATTGGCTTATTTGAGCCGGTTGCCTCATTTGATATGGTTGGGCCATTTGAACCGGTTGAGTCATTTGATATGGTTGGGCCATTTGAACTGGTTGGGTCATTTAAACTTGTTGGGTCATTTGATATTTATGGGTCATTTGATCTGGTTGGCTTGTTTGATCTGATTGGCTTATTTGAGCCGGTTGGCTCATTTGATATGATAAGATTTTGAGCGTTCTCTGGTTAAAAATTTAAAAGTTTGAGCTTTCGATTGCCAGTCTGCAATCTTTGACAAGATTGCAGACTGGCAATCTGATCATCACTTGTCAAAGTGATGATCACCTTGTCAAGGTGATCATCACTTGTCAAAGATTGCAGACTGGCAATCGAAAGCTCAAACTTTTAAATTTTTAACCAGAGAACGCTCAAAATCTTATTATGGCTCACCCTGGTGACTGCTCCATTTTTAAACATGTCATTTGATATGGTTGGGTAATTAGAAATGGTTGGGTCATTTGATCTGGTTAGCTTATTTGATATGATTGGCCTATTTCAGCCGGTTGGCTCATTTGATATGGTTGGGCCATTTGATATGGTTGGGCCATTTGAACAGGTTGAGCCATTTGATATAGTTGAGCCATTTGAAAAAGTTGGGTCATTTTATCTGGTTGGGTCATTTGATATGGTTTGGCCATTTGAACCAGGTGGCTCACTTGATATGATTGGTCCATTTGAACCGATTGGGTCATTTGATCTGGCTGGGCCATTTGAACTGGTTGGGTAATTTAAACTGGTTGGGTCATTTGATATGATTGCGCCATTTGAACCAGTTGGCTCATTTGACATGGTTGGGTGATTTGAAATGGTCGGGTCATTTGATCTGGTTAGCTTATTTGATATGATTGGCTTATTTGAGCCTGTTGGCTCATTTGATATGATTGGGTTATTTGAACAGGTTGAGTCATTTGATATGGTTGGGCCATTTGACAAAGTTGGGTCATTTAATCTGGTTGGGTCATTTGATATGGTCTGGCCATTTGAACCAGATGGCTCACTTAATATGATTGGTCCATTTGAACCGGTTGGGTCATTTGATATGGCTGGGCCATTTAAACCGGTTTTTTTCATTTGATATGGTTGGACCATTTGAAAAAGTTGGGTAGTTTGATCTGGTTGGGTCATCTGATATGGTTTGGCCATTTGAACAAGTTGGGTCATTTGATATTGTTGGACAATTTGAACCAGTTGGCTCATTTGATATGGTTGGGTCATTCGATCTGGTTGGCCTATTTGATATGATTGGCTTATTTGAGCCGGTGGGCTCATTGATATGGTTGGGCCATTTGAACTGGTTGGGTCATTTAAATCTGTTGGGTCATTTGATATTTTTGGGTCATTTGAACTGGTTGGCTCATTTGACCTGATTGGCTTATTTGAACCGGTTGGCTCATTTGATATGGTTGGGCCATTTGAACCGGTTGAGTCATTTGATATGGTTGGGCCATTTGAACCAGCTGGCTCATTTAATATGGTTCTGTCATTTGAAATGGTTGGGTCATCTGATCTGGTTAGCTTATTTGATATGATTGGGTTATTTGAGCCAGTTGGCTCATTTGTTATGGTTCAGCCCTTTGAACATGTTGAGTCATTTGATAAGGTTGGGTCATTTGAACTGGTTGTGTCACAACCATCTCACGTCACGAGGCATTTTCCCCAACGCGTTCAATGTTACCAATGTTGACAGAGTACCTCTAGTGCTTACTTACCATCCTTTCAACACTGTAACGAGAAAGATCCTTTTAGAGAAGTTCAACATCTTATCAACTGATCCTGAGACACGTGGGATATTCCCTGAGCCGCCCCTCGTCTCATATCGACGCGACAAGAATCTCCGGGATTTCCTAGTACACTCCACTTGATGCTGGCTCTTTTCCCTCCCGTCGTCCCCACTGTCAGACATGCCAGTACATTACTTCTCATACTGTTCTGCATGGGCCCAAGAGCTCACATACCATCCAAAATCGCTTCACCTGTCAGTCTGAGAATGTGGTGTACTGCATCACTTGCCGCCGTTGCACTAGCATTTACATCGGTGAGACCGGAAGGCGCCTACGGGAACGCTTCGGTGAACACCTGCGTAGCATCCACAACCGGTCTCTTGGGCTTCCTGTAGCTGATTACTTCAACTCCACCAACTACACTATAGATGACATCAGGGTCCACCGGGTCAAGCAATGCAGCCGCAGCAACACCAGTCGAGAGCGGCGGGAGATGCAATTAATCTTTGAGCTCGGCACGCTTAAGCCGGGCGGACTCAATATTAATTTCAGTTTTATTTAAGTACTTTCATTTCACGTGCACGCGCTTTGGTTGCTCTTTTCTTTTGCGCGCGCTTTACGTGCACATTTTTCAGTTAGGCTTTTGTATGGCGCAACGCGCATATTCCTGCACACTGAAGAAGGGCTATGCCCGAAACGTTTGTGCTTTTACAAACTATGACACTTTAACGTGTTTAACTCGCGTTTTAACTTTTTCTTATTATCACTGGTGACACGCATCAACTGAGCTTTGTCTCTTCTTTTGTTATTTATGTTTTTGATGCGATTTTACATCTTCACAAATGAATAACATCAAGAAAACCGTTGCAGCTTTACGCCGAAACCTTACACGTAGTCTCCGCTGTTTTCTAGAGCGGGACTCAGTATCCATAGCTATGGAATTAGCTGATCTAACCTTAAAGAAGAGCAAAATTATCAGCCACATCAACTTCATTGGCCGCTGTCTACGAAAACGATTAATTCCGAAGGGATTTAGAGTCCGCTTTCATCCAGCTGATGGCAATCGTCATAACAGACGCTTATCGCGGGTAACATATTCATGTTCAAGACGCTTGATGCAAATCACCATCCAGAATTTGAAAGGTCAACTACACAACACTTCCATTCTCAAGTATGGTGCCTCCGATCGCCTCAAAGCTGTCTGCACACCTGCGGAATATCACCAAGCCGTAACCTTAATATCAGAAATGAAATCTCAATTATGTCACGAGATTAAATCTATCAAGAACGCCAAATTTAATTCTCTGCGTAGTGAAGTACAATTGAATCACAGTACCACTGATCCAGCTCCTGTCCTCAAAAGAACAGTTGTTACCATCCCTGATAACCTTCCTCTTACCGACGCTGAATCCTCGGTGCTCAGCAAGGGTCTTACCTTTGTTCCTGTGAACAATAAGCCTGATGAGTACGAAGTCAAAGCCGACTGTGAGCGATATTTCCGCCGTCTGCGACTCACAGCACATTTTCATGACCGGGAGGGTGCTAACCAGGAGACTGACGATAACGATCCCTTCATCAAGTTCAATAAGAAAACGTCAACGTGGAACCTCTTGAGTGGCAAATTTTCCGCCCTTGATCACTACATAGATCGTTGTCGCCGCATCGTAGCTTTTCGCAACTACAGGAGGTGCACTACCATCACAAATCTGAAAGAAGATGAACAGCAAGCTCTTCGTGAGTTAAGACGACGCAGTGACATAGTAGTGAAACCTCCTGATAAAGGCGGTGCAGTGGTTGTCTGGTCACGTGACCTATACAATCAGGAAGCCAATCGCCAACTGTCCGACAACCGTTTTTATCAACGTCTCGACAGGGATCCTACACAAGATTATCAAAAAATCGTCAAGGACACCGTTAATGACATGATCGCTACATGGCGTTACCGCCTACAGCGCAACATCTTGTGGTCACAACCCCGCGTACTTCGCAATTCTACATGTTACCCAAGATACACAAACCGGACAACCCGGGGCGTCCAATTGTCTCCGCTTGCAGGTGCCCTACAGAGAACATCTCAGCTTCTCTCGACGAGGTAATGGCTCCTTTTGTTAAAAACCTCCCCACTTACGTCAAGGATACCAACCACGCTCTTCGGATTTTTGATTCGTTCAATTTTGATGAATCCGACGCTCGTCCTCGTTTCCTGTTTACCGTGGACATTAAGTCTTTGTACACAGTCATCCCTAACAATGGTGGACTAGAAGCTCTTACATATTACCTAGACCAACGGACGATCAAGGAACCACCTACCCACACCCTGACCCGCTTGGCTGAACTTGTGGTGACACTTAACGCCTTTTTTTTTAATGACCAGCACTATCGCCAGATTGGCGGTGTCGCCATGGGCACAAAGATGGGCCCTAATTATGCGTGCTTGTTCGTCGGATTCATCGAAGAACGAATCCGTGCCCAATACAATTGCTTCGTCCCACAGTTACACAAGCGCTACATCGATGACGTAGTTGGAGCCGCAAAGTGCACTCGCCCCGAGTTGGAGCAGTTCATTGATTACGTCTGCAATTTCCATCCAGCTCTCCAGTTCACTTTTAACATCAGTGTACTTGAACTGCCTTTCCTCGACATTAAGCTGGCAATCACCAACAACAAAATACAGACGTCCATACACTACAAGGAGACTGACACACACAACTATCTGTTACTACACTTCGTTCAACCCAGGTCATTGCAAACAAGCAATACCATACAGCCAGTTTCTGCGTCTCCGACGGAGATGTTCTAATGATGTCGACTTTTCTGAAAAAGCTGAGGAGATGTTGACCTTTTTCAAACAACGGGGCTATCCTGAACCGCAACTGCATAATGATCTTCAGATGGTCACAACCATCTCACGTGACGAGGCATTGTCCCCAACGCGTCTCAATGTTACCAATGTTGACAGAGTACCTCTAGTACTTACTTACCATCCTTTCAACACTGTAACGAGAAAGATCCTTTTAGAGAATTTCAACATCTTATCAACTGATCCTGAGACACGTGGGATATTCCCCGAGCCGCCCCTCGTCTCATATCGACGCGACAAGAATCTCCGGGATTTCCTAGTACACTCCACTAGCGGCTCTCAGAGGCCCCTTGATGCTGGCTCTTTTCCCTGCCGTCGTCCCCGCTGTCAGACATGCCAGTACATTACTTCTCATACTGTTCTACATGGGCCCAAGAGCTCACATACCATCCAAAATCGCTTCACCTGTCAGTCTGAGAACGTGGTGTACCGCATCACTTGCCGCCGTTGCACTAGCATGTACATCGGTGAGACCGGAAGGCGCCTACGGGAACGCTTCGGTGAACACCTGCGTAGCATCCACAACCGGTCTCTTGGGCTTCCTGTAGCTGAGCACTTCAACTCCACCAACCACACTATAGATGACATCAGGGTCTGCGGGGTCAAGCAATGCAGCGGCAGCAACACCAGTCGAAAGCGGCGGGAGATGCAATTAATCTTTGAGCTCGACACGCTCAAGGCGGGCGGACTCAATATTAATTTCAGTTTTATTTATTTAATAAGTACTTTCATTTCATGTGCACGCGCTCTGGTTGTTCGTTTCTTGTGCGCGCGCTTTACGTGCACATTTTTCAGTTAGGCTTTTGTATGGCGCAACGCGCATATTCCTGCACACTGAAGAAGGGCTATGCCCGAAATGTTTGTGCTTTAACAAACTATGACACCTTAACGTGTTTACCTCGCGTATTAACTTTTTCTTATTATCACTGGTGTCACGCATCAACTGAGCTTTGTCTCTTCTTTTGTCATTTAAACCGGTCGGGTCATTTAAACCGGTTCGCTAATTTGATATGGTTGGGTCAATTGATATGGTTAGGCAATTTGAACCGGTTGAGACATTTGATATCGTTTGGCCATTTGAACCAGTTGGCTCATTTGATATGGTTGGGCCATTTTAGCCGGTTGGGCCATTTAAACTGGTTGGGTCATTTGAATCGGTTGGGTGATTTAAAGCGGTTTGCTAATTTGATATGGTTGGGCCATTTTAGCCGGTTGGGCCATTTAAACTGGTTGGGTCATTTGAATCGGTTGGGTGATTTAAAGCGGTTCGCTAATTTGATATGGTTGGGCCATTTTAGCCGGTTGGGCCATTTAAACTGGTTGGGTCATTTGAATCGGTTGGGTGATTTAAAGCGGTTCGCTAATTTGATATGGTTGGGCCATTTCAACCGGTTGAGCCATTTGATATGGTTGGGCGATTTGAACTGGTTGGGTCTTTTGAACCTGTTGGGTCATTTGATCTGGTTGGCTTATTTGATAAGATTGGCTTATTTGAGTCGGTTGGTTCATTTGCTATGGTTGGGCCATTGGGGCCGGTTGAGTCATTTGATATGGTTGGGCGATTTGAACTGGTTGGGTCATTTGAACCTGTTGGGGCATTTGATATCGGTGGGCCATTTGAACTGGTTGGGTCATTTGATATTGTTGGGCCATTTGCGCCGGTTGGCTCGTTTGATCTGTTTCTATCATTTGATCTGGTTATCGTATTTGCTATGATGGGCTTATTTGAGCCGGTTGGCTCATTTGATATGGTTGGGCCATTTGAACTGGTTGAGTCATTGATATGGTTGGGCCATTTGAACTGCTTGGGTAATTTGAACCTGTTGGGTCATTTGATATGGTTGGCTTATTTGATCTGATTGGCTTATTTGAGCCGGTTGGCTCATTTGATATGGTTGGGCCATTTGAACTGGTTGGGTCATTTGATATGGTTGGGCCATTTGAACCAGTTGGCTCATTTGATCTGGTTGGGTCATTTGATATGGTGTGGCCATTTGAACCAGTTGCCTCATTTGATATAGTTGGGTCATTTGAAATGGTTGGGCCATTTGATCTGGTGAGCTTATTTGATATGATTGGCTTATTTGAACTGGTTGGCTCATTTGATATAGTTGGGCCAGTTGAACCGGTTGAGTCATTTGATATGGATGGGGATTTGAACTGATTGGGTCATTTGAACCTGTTGGGTCAGTTGATATGGTTGTGCCATTTGAACTGGTTGGGTCATTTGATATGGTTGGGGCATTTAAACTGGTCGTTAAATTTGAACTGGTTGGGTCATTTAAACCGGTTTTGTCATTTAAAGCGGTTCGCTCATTTGATATGCTATGGTCAATTAAAAAGGTTTGCTCATTTGATATGGTTGGGGCATTTGAAGCGGTTGGGTGATTTGATATTGTTGGGTCATTTGATATGGTTGGGTCATTTGAACCAGTTGAGTCATTCGATATGGTTTTTCCATTTGAACAGGTTGGGTCATTTGATATGGTTGGGCCATTTGAACCGGTTGCCTCATTTGATCTGGTTGGATCATTTGAATCGGTTGGGTCATTTGATATGGTTGGGCCATTTGAACCAGTTGGCTCACTTGATATGATTGGTCCACTTGAACCGGTTCGGTCATTTGATATGGCAGGGCCATTTGAACTGGTTGGGTAATTTGAACCGGTTGGGCCATTTGATATGGTTTGGCCATTTAAACCGGTGTGCTCATTTGATATGGTTGGTCCATTTGAACCAGTTGGGTCATTTGATCTGGTTGTGTCATTTGATATGGTTTGGCCATTTAAAGCAGTTGGCTCATTTGATATGGTTCGGCCATTTAAACCGGTTGGGCCATTTGAAGTTGTTGGGTGATTTGATTTGGTTGGACCATTTGAACCGGTTGGCTCTTTTAATATTGCTTGAGTCCTTTGATCTGGTTTGGCCTATTAGATATGATCGGCTTATTTGAGCCGGTTGTCTCATTTGATATGATTGGGCCATGTGAACGGGTTGAGTCATTTGATATGGTTGGGCCATTTGAACTGGCTGGGTCATTTGAACCTGCTGGGTCATTTGATATTGTTGGGCCATTTGAACTGGTTGGGTCATTTGATATGGTTGGGCCATTTGAACTGGTTGGGTTATTTGAATCGGTTGGGTGATTTAAACTGGTTCGCTCATTTGATATGGTTGGGTCAGTTAAACCGGTTTGCTCATTTGATATGATTGGGCCATTTGAACCGGTTCGGTTATTTGATATGGTTGGGTCATTTCATATGGTTGGGCCATTTGAACCGGTTGAGACATTTGATATGGTTGGGCCATTTTAACTGGTTGGGTCATTTGATATGGTTGGGCCATTTGAAAATGTTGGCTCATTTGATGTTCCTTTTGAACCGGTTGGGTCATTTGATATGGCTGGGCAATTTGAACGGATTGGGTAATTTGAACCGGTTGGGTCATTTGATATGGTTGGGCCATTTAAACTGGTTTGCTCATTTGATATGGTATGGTCAATTAAAAAGGTTTGCTCATTTGATATGGTTGGGGCATTTGAAGCGGTTGGGTGATTTGATATTGTTGGGTCATTTGATATGGTTGGGTCATTTGAACCAGTTGAGTCATTCGATATGGTTTTTCCATTTGAACAGGTTGGGTCATTTGATATGGTTGGGCCATTTAAACTGGTTGTTAAATTTGAACTGGTTGGGTCATTTAAACCGGTTTTGTCATTTAAAGCGGTTCGCTCACTTGATACGGTAGGGTCAATTAAACAGGTTTGCTCATTTGATATGGTTGCGGCATTTGAAGCGGTTGGGTGATTTCATATTGTTGGGTCATTTGATATGGTTGGGTCATTTGAACCAGTTGAGTCATTCGATATGGTTTTGCCATTTGAACAGGTTTGGTCATTTGATATGGTTGGGCCATTTGAACCGGTTGCCTCATTTGATCTGGTTGGATCATTTGAATTGGTTGGGTCATTTGATATGGTTGGGCCATTTGAACCGGTTGAGACATTTGATATGGTTGGGCCATTTTAACTGGTTGGGTCATTTGATATGGTTGGGCCATTTGAAAATGTTGGCTCATTTGATCTTCCTTTTGAACCGGTTGGGTCATTTGATATGGCTGGGCAATTTGAACGGATTGGGTAATTTGAACCGATTGGGTCATTTGATATGGTTGGGCCATTTAAACTGGTTTGCTCATTTGATATGGTTGGGCCATTTAAACCGGTTGGGCCATTTGATCTGGTTGAGTGATTTGATAGGGTTGGGCCATTTAAACCGGCTGGGTCACTTTAATTGGTTGGGTCATTTGAACCTGTTGGGTCATTTAAACCGGTTCGCTAATTTGATATGGTTGGGCCATTTGAACCGGTTGAGTCATATGATATGGTTGGGCCATTTGAATTGGTTGGGTCATTTTAACCTACTGGGTCATTTGAGATGGTTGGGTCATTTGATCTGGTTGGCTTATTTGATATTATTGGCTTATTTGAGCCGGTTGGCTTATTTGATATGGTTGGGCCATTTGAACCGGTTGACTTATTTGATAAGGTTGGGCCATTTGAACCAGTTGGGCCATTTGATATGGTTGGGTCATTTGAACTGGTTGGGTCATTTGAACCGGGTGGGTCATTTTATCTGGTTGGGCCATTTGAACCGGCTGGCTCATTTGATATGGTTGGGTGATTTGATATGGTTGGGTTATTTGATCTGGTTGGCTTATTTGATATGATTGCCTTATTTGAGTCGGTTGGCTTATTTGATATGGTTGGGCCATTTGAACCGGTTGAGTCTTTTGATATGGTTGGGCCATTTGAACTGGTTGGATCATTTGATATTGTTGGGCCATTTGAACCGGTTGGCTCATTTGATCTGGTTGGGTCATTTGAACCAGTTGGCTCTTTTGATCTGGTTGGGCCATTTGAACAGGATGGCTTATTTGAGTAATTTTATATTACATCCTTCAACAACATGGAAACCCTGAAGTTAAACTCAAGCAGTTGTTGCATTTTTCACCGCTGTCAAACCATATGAAACAAAAACGTTCAGTTAAACAGGCCTGTACAATCATGAATGCAACTTTTGAACTGGTTTGAGTATGTTGGTATCAGTGAAAATCACAATCAGTGGCTGGGTTTTGAAGTTCAGAGTTTGGACAGCAAGCCCATACAGTGGTTTGATCCAGTTATTGCTATATTTTGAACCTCATAAGTTTACATGATCATCTTAATAGAAAATGTATTCAGTACCTAAAACATGATTCACTGTACTTCACGAACAAAATTGTCCAATTAATGGAATTGTCACATACACCTTTTCCTTTCCATGTCTAAATTTAACTTTGTATTGCACTGTTAAACACTGACTGTGAATTCTTTGCACTGGAATGAATGACACTTGTGAAAAATCCGAACACCATACCTCCAGAGGCTCAGGATACCAGTGCTTCTCAGGGTGGCTCATGAACCAACCAACCTCAGCACGAGCAAATGTTAGCTTCCGTCTTTTTCCCTGGCCTTGTTTAATGACCACGTCGTTAGTTAGGAATCTCTGGACTCTTCCTGTTCTGTGCTCTCCATTAAGCCACTTGGCCGAAACACCGCAGTTGCTGGAACATCTATATATGTTGCCATTGATTTGAACGCGGGACAAACTGCCACAGAGTCGTTGAGCACTAACTACCTCACAATCTGGGTGCAAAGTCTTGTGCATCTCAATCAGCTCAGACGTATCATCTGCATCTAATGCAATTCTCTTGATAGGTGGCAAAGGAACAACCATTTCACTTTGTTTGTCACTTAAAGTTAAGCCCTCTGTTGATGGATCTCCAGACACGAGATTTGACCTGTCAAATAATTGTTCTGTACACAGCATCTCGCCTACAGTGCCACGCTGTGTACCCAAAAGCAGACTCTGAAATGTATTGTGCTCATCTGGGAAATCCATGATGCGCAGGTCCTTGTCTCGAAGAAATCTTCGCATCAGCTGGACACCTAAAAGAAATAACCCATATTATTTTATAAAACAAGACTACTGCAATGCGCCCTCCAATATTCAAGTCCCTCTGAATAACACAGAACAGAACATAAAGTTGATTTGGAAAGATGGTAATCACATTCTTGACATCAGGGCTGTTATTAAGTTTTGAGTGACATGTTGCATTGATGTAGGTTAAAAGGTAAAGTCTTCACAAGCCTAGAGGCTCCCAACTGCCAGAGCTTTACCTGGTTTCCGTAGCGTGAAGCGACTGAGAGTATTACTACTCCCCCTGGATGGGATGCTAGTCCATTGCAAGGTTACCCCCCAGCATTATGTCACCGGTACCCATTTATACACCTAGGTGGAGAGAGACAACATGGAGCAAAGTTTCTTGTCTAAGGGCCTCTTCATATGAGCCCGGTTGACTGGGCTGGCTCGGTTACCGAGATCTCACCTCACTCCTATTTCCTTTGTAAAATTTTTCAGGTGTTCATATGAGAAGGTGGGCGGGCCCGGTTACTGAGATCTCCGTAACCGGGCTGGAAATTTTCCCATAAGAACAGGCCAGCCCGGTTACCAGGATGAAGATTTTTCAAGTACGCAAGTTACTGTCGAAGGAGGATGACATTAGCATCATTCTGACCTATCTTTTACACTTTTTGATCAAAAATGATTTCTGGAATCTGAATGAGTGAAGAAATAATAATTTTCACAATTGCAGGAAAGAAAATCCTGAGTTAATATTTTTGTGCTTGCTATCAAGTAAACAATTTCATCTCGGTAACCAGGATGAAATTTCCCATATGAACAGACGACAAAATCTATCCCGCCAACCAGGCCAGCCCAGGTACTGGGCTTATATGAAGAGGCGCTAAGGAAACAGCACGACGGCAGAGACCAGCCTTGAACCACTGACCTTCAGGTTGAAAGTCCGACATGATGGCCACTAGACCACTGTGCCTCCGCTGTTGCATTGATGTAAACACATGACTATGGGACTACTATTTTCAGGTTGAACTAGTGAGAAGCACATCTGGGAACTTCTTGAGTTATAAAACTGTTTTTTTTCCTCCTAGGTGTTTCAATTTGTGTGACTAATGCACACTTCATCAGGGAGTTTTACAATACAACTTTCATATACCTAAAAACGGACTAAATTTTACATTGCACAAAAGACACACATACAGATCTGCGTATAGGAACTACAAACCCCCGCAGATTTGTGTCTAGGAAACAGGTGGAACATTTTGCAAGGTGTGACATTTTTTTTAGGAGAAAATAAAAGTTTTCCACCTCAAGACTAGTTCAACCTTAAAAAAAGGAATAGGAAAGTGATCACAAAAAAAATTCAACTTGTTAGATGCCTGCTATGCTAGGGCTGCATTACATTCTATCTCGGTATACAGAATCGATGAAATTAAAAAATCACAAAATTTTTGTTCATCGATTGGTCATAAATTTCCAATATCAATCGATTAATTAATATCGTAATTGATTGTTGATTTCATAGATTGTGTACGCCAGGACTCAACACACTGCTACACATGTATGACAGCCACTTACCAATGCTGTGATTGTTCTTGTGATATGATCCAAGGATACCATTATACCTCTCAAAGGAGAAACACCAGAATGAGTAGACTGGTCCATAGTCTCTGATGCAATCCACAAGATGACAACTTAAGTGCATATTTGGAGTGCACGTTTCAGTACCATATAGTCTCTCAAGATGTTTACAAAACTCTATGATCTTTGACTCTGCCTCTGAACACTGTGCCATCGTTAGGGACTGACAGCCTATCAAGCGATACGCAGTTACAAAACACATCCATGCATCATAATGTTCCCGAGGTAAAATTCCCTTTAATGCAAATGCTGAATAGTAACAAACGTAGTTCTTCCACTGGTCTGCTGTAAATCAACTGAATCCTGTGGAAAACTTTGAAGGGATCCTACCAATTTCTGGCGGTGGAATAACAGCATCAACTCTCCTCTGGAACAAGTCAATATGTTTATCGTTGATCAATTCCTTCTCCTTCCAAACCTTCAAGGTTGTTTTGGTCAAACCAAGGAAAAGAAGGTGCACTGGATCAATAATAACAAATCGCACAGCATCATAATATGGCAACTGAAACAGGACCGAGTACTTTGTTCCAGTGAGGCGAACAACAGCGTTAACTTCTGTTTGGCACCGAGCAAAACGCTCAGAGTCTGCATGCGTTCTGTCGAGCTTATTTGTTCTTTTTTCCCAGGTGTCTGGCAAAACGAGAGAAATCGGGTTTTGACCCAAAAGAGGGCCGTGGAAACGTCTTGAAGCACTTGTTACAACCTCAGAATTTAAACAATAATACTTATTCAGTCACGTGTAAAAGTAAATTAAATGTACCTTAATAGCGACTGTCAGTTGCATTCAAATACTGTCAGTTTTGCTACCCAAGAATTTCGTCAACCACTCCCACTATAACGGACTCTCGATATTATGGACTTACGGGCACTTGATTCGGTCCCAACGTCACATTTCTATTGTTTTAACTCTCTATATAGCAGACACCGAATGTCATCTTTGAACAATTAAAGACATTTAAAAATAATTTTTCTGTCTTTTGTCTACACCCATGTCTTTCTGGCTGAATTTGCGCTTTTCTTTTGGCCATCAACTGAAATTTCTTCTTACTTTTCTCTCACGTCCCTGTTAACCATTCAAGGACATTTGGGACAGTCACTCTGCAACTAAAATATTTTATGTACAGTTGACAATTAAGCTTACATGTAGTTTTTCTTGAAATGATAAAACATATTTCAAAATTTCACCTTTTCCTTTTACTAAATATTACACTGTGAAATAATGATATTAACATTATAGATACCTTTTGCTGCTGAATGACCTGCAAATCCTCCACATTTCCTAACAGCTCGCACATCACAGCATAATGCCAAGAGTGCGACCCGAACCGTGAAGATGCCTCCTGGAAGAAGTGTCCGCAATGATAACACCATCCCAGAAGTCTATCAGCTCATCAACGAAAGGTTTCAAAAAGGAATTGATATCACCCTTTGGCTCGTTTGGACCTGGTATAATCCCTACTATAATGACATTTTGCGGTTTAAACCTCTTCTCCCTTGGAAGATTCATCAGTACTAAATAAATTACTCCACAACTGTGATTAGTGTGTTTGTATCGCTGAAACCAGTCGACATTGAGCATAACTCCAAGGTTTCCTGCTGTTGAGAAGAATGCATTTCCATCAGAATCTAAGAACTCTTGCCAAACTTTTCCGTCAAAAATATCAGCCATAGAATCTGCCGTTGGCTTTCTCTTTCTCCAAGATTCACAGTTTTCAAGAAATCCTGGTCTCGTTAGCAGTGACCTCAGTGAATCTGACAACTTCTTGAAACAATATGAATTCTTGGGATGGAGGAATAAGGATCCATTCTTTGATCGCATGTTCTTTATTAAGAATGCTCCACACTGCTTCCTTCTGCTTCTCTGAGAATGATTTGGGAATGGAACATGGTCACATTTCTTTGAAATAATCCGTCCGTTGCTCTTTCCTTATCACACAGTCCTCAGTTTTGTATAATGTACAGCACTTTGGACAAGCAACAAATTTCTCAAACTCATATTGTCCAAGTCCAGTGTAAGATTTGGCCAAATAAAGTGTCTGTGGTAAACTTTGTGCAAACTTAACTAGGACATCAACCTTGGCCACATTTGCAATCATTGTTAGAAAAAGCCGAAAAAACTGCAATAACACAAGAATTCCATGATCAGAAACTTTATACAGTGTTTGCCAGAGGAACAGGAACAAAACAAGGACTCTTGACACTGATGAGACTCCGTCTTTCTGATGACATGAGAATGAGTCTCGTTGCAAGCGAAAGTGAAAGTGATTAGGCCTTATGCATGATTGCTCAAAATTCACCCCCAAGAATTGCATACACCAAACAAGAACCCTGTGGCTACAAAGATGGGCCTGCGTACACCACAGGAAACTTAATTATTGTCAATCTCTGGAACGTTTCCATTTTCGCCATATATTATTATGTATTCTCGACACGTACTTCTTTTGAAAAGATATCTTTAACTTATTACCCATTTTATTGAATTTTTATTTGTAAATAGACTATTTTATTAAATTAAATAAAGTTTTGTTGAATGATATACACAATGTCTTTCTTTATTCAAGGTAAACTTTTTATCATTTGGGGTCTGTATATGACGTATTTATGATGGGATGGCAAAGTCACCTATGAAAAAAATATACATATATATAAATATATATATATATATATATATATATATATATATATTGTTCATAGGTGTTTACGCATCTACGCGTAGCGGATACCCATAACTTTCCCCATGTGCAAGAGTGTACCTGTTGGAAAACGAGAATGACAAAAAGAATGAAACGTATGCAGGACCGAATACTACAGTACCCAAGCGTACAAATATGCGTGATACACATCGACATCTCGAGTGTTCGAACGGAATATGATACGCGAAAAGCATAAAAAAGTCGTATACTTTGGAATACGGGAAGAGTTCTACAATGTTCGAGTTTTAATACCCCGCAACCACCAATAGAATACGCAAAAACCGGAAGTACATTTGGTGTCGTGGTGATGCGTATCGAATAACTCACATATTCGTCAGTATTCGGGCACGTACAGGTCAAAAGTGCCGTTCGCGAGGGTCGTATACGGACTTGAATACGTGGGAGTATGCAAAAGTATTCGAATCACTAGGGAACGCCAGCGTTCAAAGGTGGTCAAAACGAACCATTAGAGACCATCAATTGGCCGTATGCATTTCGAACATTTCGACGTATTCAAAAGGATGAAAATTGAATACGGAAAAACGGGCCAGATTCTAATAGAATACTCGCGGTGTACGTCGCGTCATGCGCCACCAAATACCTCAGAATACTATCGTATACGCTGCATTTATCGTTCCGCATTCGAACAAATTCGGGCCCGAGTATTGGCCTTTTTGCGCAGTGTGAGCGCACCACTTTTTAGCGATTTTCAGCAAAGTGTATGAGTTTGTACAAAACAGCGTTTTCAGCGCTAGATCAACACGTTTTGTCATTTTCGCTAAAAAGTGGTGCGCCCTGTGCGAAAATGACAAAACGTGCTGATCTCGGGCTGAAAACGCTGTTTTGTACAAACTGGTGCGTTTTGCTGAAAATCCCTAAAAAGTGGTGTGCCTAGTGCAAAAATGACCAAACGTGCTGTTCTCGGGCTGAAAAGGCTGTTTTGTACACACTCGTGCACTTTGCTGAAAATCGCTAAAGAGTGGTGCACTCAGTGCGAAAATGACAAAACGTGCTGATCTCGGGCAGAAAACGTCTGTTTTGTACAAACTCGTGCACTTTGCTGAAAATTGCTAAAAGGTGGTACGCCCAGTGCGAAAATGACAAAACGTGCTGATCTCGCGGTGAAAACGCTGCTTTGCACAAACTCTTGCAGTTTGCTGAAAATCGCAAAACAGTGGTGCGCCCAGTGCGAAAATGACAAAACGTGCTAATGTCGGGCTGAAAACGTTGTCTTGTGCAAACTCGTGCACTTTGCTGAAAATCGCTACAAGGTGCGCCTAGTGCAAAAATGACAAAACGTGCTGATATCGGGCTGACAACGCTGTATTGTACAAACTCCTGAACTTTTCTGAAAATTGCTAATGAACCCGGCAATGAGTGGGTTGCCAATTAAATCCATATAACCGCATAATCGCCAATGTGTTAGTTATTTGCTGTGTAAATATGAGCCTTCCAGGTGAGTTCAAAAGTACTTATCACACGTGACAAAAACGCTGATCTCGGGCTGAAAACGTTGTTTTGTACAAACCCGTGCACTTTGCTGAAAAATGCTAAAGAGTGGTGTGCCCTCGACTGCGGTCAAACGATAGATATTTGAAAAAACCAAGAAAAGTACTTCAAAGATAAGGTTCTTATTTTCACAGTTCAAGTTCGATACTTAACAAGTATTCTATAGGTTCACTAAATTTTTTGGAGCTTTACTAAAAAAGGTTTACGTGCTTGAAAACAGGCAATTGCAGACTTGTCGGCGACGAGTTTAATTGGATGAAGTTTATTTATGTCTTTATGTAAAGACAGGTACGCATTAAATTGCGTAAAGTTCAATTTAACGTTTCTCTTAAGACTCTAGCTCTGAGAGGCCATGTAAGGACAGTGAATTGGTGGTTTGCTACGCAGGCTAGGCTTCCCCAACGCTAGACAAGTTCTTTTTTATCGCCGTATAAATGAAATTTGAGGTAGTTTGCTTTAATAAATCAATGGTTTCTGAACGGAATCATTCACTTTCGTATTCTTCAGAGACGAAATTTACCGCAGTATACTATTAAGAAAATCCCAGAATGATTCTGAACAGAGGGTATTCGGACGTGCGCGTTCTGAATACTCTAGATTTCATCGGCGTCAGGAACACGTCTTCAATGCTAGAATATTCTTGAATAATCGGGTTTTCACGCAGTGTCAGTGGGGAAATGAAAAAACGTGCTGATCTCGGGCTGAAAAAAGCTGTTTTGTACAAACTCGTGCACTTTGCTGAAAACCGTTAAAAACTGATGTACCCAGTGCGAAAATGAGAAAAAGTGCTGATCTCGGACTTAAAAAGGCTGTTTTGGACAAACTCCTGAACTGTGCTGAAAATAGCTAATGAACCCGCCAATGAGTCGGTTACTAATTAAATCCAGATAACCGCATAATCGCCAATCAAAAATGCTGTCTTGTAGGGACTCGTGCTCTTTGCTGAAAATCGCTAAAAACTGGTGCGCCCAGTGCGAAAATAACAAAACGTGCTGATCTCGGGCTGAAAACGCTGTTTTGCACAAACTCGTGCACTTTGGTGAAAACCGTTGAAAACTGATGTACCTAGTGCGAAAATGACAAAACGTGCTGATCTCGGGCTGAAAACGCAGTTTTGTACAAACTCGTGCACTTTGCTTAAACTCGCTAAAAAGTGGTGCACCCAGTGCGAAAATGACAAAACGTGCTGATCTTGGGCTGAAAACCGGTTTTTGGACAAACCTGGAACTTTGCTGAAAATCGCTAATGCACCCGCCAATAAGTGGGTTACCAATTAATTCCAGATAACCGCGTAATAGCCAATCTGTTAGTTATCTGCTGAGCAAAAATGAGTCTTCCAGGTGCGTTCAAATTTACTTATCACACATAAGAAAAAACGCTGATCTCGGGATGAAAAAGCTGTCTTGTAGAGACTCTTGCACTTTGCTGAATATCGCTAAAAAGTGGTGCGCCCAATGCGAAAATGACAAAACGAGCTGATCTCGGACTTAAAAAGGCTGTTTTGTACAAACTCGTGAACTTTGCTGAAAATAATCAGAGTTTTCAGCCCCAGAGCAGCACGTTTTCTCATTTTTGCACTGGGCGCACCACTTTTTATTGATTTTCAGCAAAGTGCACGAGTTTGTCTTAAACAGCGTTTTCATCCCGAGATCAGCACGTTTTGTCATTTTCGCACTGGGCGCACCACTTTTTAGCGATTTCCAGCAAAGTGCACGAGTTTGTCCAAAACAGCCCGAGATCAGCACGTTTTGTCATTTTTGCACTGGGCACACCACTTTTTAGAGTTTTCAGTAAAGTTTAAACCGCAAAATGTCATTATAGTGGGGATTATACCAGGTCCCAAAGAGCCAAAGGGTGATATCAATTCCTTTCTGAAACCTCTCGTTGATGAACTGATAGACTTCTGGGATGGTGTTATCATTGCGGACACTCTTCTTCCAGGAGGCATGTTCAAGGTTCGGGTCGCACTCTTGGCATTATGCTGTGATGTGCCAGCTGCTAGGAAGTGTAGAGGATTTGCTGGTCATTCAGCAGCAAAAGGTACCTATAATGTTAATATCATTATTTCACAGTATAATATTTAGTAAAAGGAAAAGGTGAAATTTTGAAATATGTTTTATCATTTCCAGAAAAACTACATGGAAGCTTAATTGTCAACTGTACATAAAATATTTTTGTTAATGATATTCCTCCGCATTAGCGTCCATTGCACGCTAGTTCCAGTTGAATACGGAGAATACGAGGGAGGGCGGTGAGGGGGTTATTTGTTGGACTTTTAGGATGGCTGTGAATCAGATGAGGGGGACGCATTGAAATTGCCCTTTATGAGGCCGGCTTGATTGAGCTTATTATTATTATTATTATTATTATTATTATTATTATTATTATTATTATTATTATTATTTTTCTATTGGTCAAACACATGACTCACAATAACAAAATTTAATTTAATTTAATTCAAATATTTTATATAGCGCCAAAGCACTATTTGTCCTAGGCGCTTTACATAACTAATTAAATTACAATAGGTATAAAACTACTAAATTACAAGATTTATAAAACTATTAGATTACAGAAGGAAAAACTAATTGAAAAGAAAAATTACATGCAGGTCTCAACTAAAAATATAAATATTCTACAAGTTATACGCCTGCTTGAAAAGGTGCGTTTTCAAAGCCTAGTTAAAACTATTTAATATATTTCCTGACTTCATAATCTCTAGAGGTAAAGTATTCCATAAATTCGGGCCAGCTACAGAAAACGCACGATCGCCGTAAAACATAATTTAAATTAAATTTAGTTTACAAAACATATTCAAATTTAGTTACAGCACCAACAAAAGAATGAGGAAAACACAATACACACACAGTAAAGGGACAGCACGTTTCTTGTTGTGTTTTGATCGATTGAGCTTATTGTTGTACCCATTTCCTTTCCTCACACAGGTTGTAGAACACATCTGGTCATATGAGCCGGAACAATCACATTACACGCGACATAAAGCACCAGAGAAGAGATATCTGGAGCCATCCCTGAATTTGACCAAGATCTACAACGATTTTTTAAAACTAAAAGGACATGTTTTAGGGACAGCTGCCAAGCCTCCCCTCAGTATAAGTTCTTTTAGAAAGATTTTCTTCAGTTATAATCTAAGCTTCCGAAAACCAAGAAAAGATACTTGTGGAAAATGCGACAGCATACAAATGGTAATAAACCATTCTACCAGCGCAGAAGAAGTCGCCGAAACAAGGACTCTTCAAGAAATGCATTGGCAAGACGTTCAAAAACACTACGATGAGAACTACTTTGATTTCAACGTCCTAATACAAGTTAAAAACAGAGACGGCCTTGATTGGAAACTGCCCCCAACGTGGAGACACGAACAGTCGTGACCCATTGAAGCAGCAACTATTTACTAAAGCGTCAGAGATCGGACATGCGTTTCTGCGATTGTTATGTAAAACTCAGCTTTGTGCTGAATGTTGCTTTTAAAATCAGATAATGGAATAAAAAAAATTCTGGTGCAGATGAACTTTTGTCCCAAGTGATAAAGGACTAAGAAAGGCTATGCACTAAAAAAAGTATGGGCTTAAGCATATGGCTGTTTGAGAAGTTGCTCGGAATTGCACGAACAGGTTGCTCGAAATTTGTCAAAAAGTTACTCAAAAAATCCTGGATGTTGCTTTCTTTCTCAAAAAAAAAATAATAATAATAGATAAAAAAAAGTTGGAGACCGCATTTTCCATGAGTGAGTAGTCAACGAGGCACAGCCCAGTTGACTATTGTTAACGGAGAACTCGGGCTCGCAGACTAATATTTTTGGTAGACATTAAGGAATTGCAGTCTTCAACCAACCATTTAAACAAAAATCAAGAATTTTCCCTTTAAGCGAGTCGTGCTGTACAAAACAAGAGTTGTCTCGTAAAATTCATTTTTTAATAGCAAAGCGCGCAGGGTTTAAAAATAAAATGCAAATGATTACTCCCCCCCGGCTCAGACAACATGAGCGTGTTCTAAATGAAATAGAGAAAATCTAGGTGAAGTTTTCGTTTTAAAGAAATGTTTTACGGACACCAGCTGTTTAAGAAAGTGTTTTAGGAAAATCGTCCGCCATTCCGGTTTGTTTGTCTGAGTCTTGTCTGAGTCATGACGTCACTCGCGCGCTTCGCTATTGAACCCAAAAAATGCATACATAATGTGTCTTATGTTTAACTACCTGTATTAGTGATTATTATTATTATTATTATTATTATTATTATTATTATTATTATTATTATTATTATTATCATTTAACTGATGTCGGGTGGTAGGCTATTCCACAAGGACAATGAACACAGAAGACCAAAACAAAACAATGAAAACCTCTTCTTGGAGACCTATAGAGACAAAAACAAAAATGTTTAAGGGACTTGTTCGAAATTAGCAGGGGGAGGAGGGGGGTTGAGATTTAAAATTGAGCAATGAAATGAAGTACCCTCTTTGTTGATGGGAATGAAATTTGCTGACCCCTTGGGCTTGGCCTCAAACATCACGACCCCCCCCCCTGCATGTGCACAGATTATACCTCCAATAATGCCATAGCAGGAGCTGTTCTTGTCAGCAATTATACCCTGATTCCCGATGGTAATATTGGAGAAAGCCAAACAAATAAAAAAAATCTGAGTTCTAAGCCAAGTAAAAGAAAAAAAGAAACAGAAACAAAACAAGCTGACTGTGTTTTTGTCTTCTTGGGAATTGAATTATCCAACCATATTTCTAAACTTCCTCTGAAACTTCAGGGAAACAAGAAAATGTCACCATTCTGTAGACAACCTTCAGCCACTACACACTAATTAACAATTAGACGGCGAGCTCGAGGTTTCTATCGGCTGATAGTTGGCAAGGGGCCAAGCCCCGAGCCAACTATCAAAGTGGATAGAAACTGAGAGTGAGCTGTCTAATTGTTTTAGCATAACCTACTGACCGGTCTATTAAACACAGAATATCGCTAGAATTGATTTATTGAAGCTTTTGGTTGATAAAATTCAGTGAAAATCTGAGCAACCGCTCTGAGAGCCGTCTATTGATCAGTAGACGGCACCTGTGTAGATAATCTGATTGTGCGATCAACTAATAGATGGTCAGTGGGTTATGCTAAGATGGTATAGAGTCTATTGGCAAACTCACAACTCCATTATGAAGGAAGAAGTGGTAGAACAAAGAAACAATTGCCATGCATCTGTCTTGCCACTGACAAATGACTGTTTACCAAGGCAGCACAGGACACTATCAAGCAAAATCGGCCCTTTACCACGAGTGAGAATTATCATGATGATGATGATGATCTTTTGTATATTAATTTGCTATTCCTGTCATAATATAACATTACATCACAATGCCTGTTATGATCACATCACTGTAAATTCATGTGACCCTCCTAGCTCTTTCACTGCCTATTTTTTCATGGCTCTCCCTTTTCAGGGACCTATTTACACTCCCCTCCCCCCTGCTAATTTCTGACAAGTCCCTAAGATTGACCAGATAATGAATTGTCACTTTTCCTTTGAGTGACTCCCAATCAATAGGAGCCATGAGTAGGTTCATCATTGTGATATATCTCTCTGCCCAATAATTATGCCTACCCCTGCCCTTCCCAAGGCTGCCAACCTGCAACCCAATCCCATGAAACAAAATCAAATGTAACAATTTCTGTCCATAATTATAGGAGGGTGATACCCTTTTAAGGTTAAAAACACCTGAAAGTGTTTCACTTGTGAGAATGGTGACATTTAACAACAGCAAGAACATGTTTAGTTGCCTTCAGTCTGACAAGAAATCTAAGCTTATACAAGGATTTTCATTGAGCAGCAAGTTCTCTGTCATTCTCACCTGAAAGACCAATGGAAAACAGCTCAGAATGGGTGCCAGCCAATGATCCTCATGCAGGCCGTGTCAACCTGCCAAAAAATTTCGACATTAAGTCTTATCTAAAACTGCATGGTGAGTCCCTAATCTAAGCTAGACAAGGGTCTTTCCACAGTATTGCGAAGGCATTGCATGAGTGCAAATGTACCATCACGGTGCACATGCAGATGTGAGATAAGAAAAGGCTGTAAAATTGTGATAGAAAATGATCTCTCTTTTGCCAGCCATCTAAGTTAAAATTAATATTCCTCGGACACTTTTCCTCCCTGTAGCAGCATTCCCCTTAGCAACCAAATTTCCCCTCCAGAACAGAAACTAATCATTATTTCTTTTGCACACCTTACATCCTGTTTTTCTAAATAAAGAAGTTAATTAAAGTAAAATAAGAAAGACTAAAATGAAGCTGTTAACAAACTATTAGAGCAGCAGAAGTAATATAACTGACAGATTACCATTACCAACAGATGCCATTGCAATTTTTAACAAGTTAGAAATCTGGTAGCAGTAATCCAAAGCTGGAATTTTCATTCTCCAGTGAAAACTGGGACTAAAGGCTGCTAGAATATTAGCACTCATAATCTGGATTTTTTCCTGGTCTCTTGATACATTCAACATGAAGTTTCAGCTTTTGTCACCAGTCTCATCTACCTTCTTAAATGTCAAAATGCAAGAGCCCCCTGTGGAGTCACCATGGCAACAGTTTTAACCAAACATACAAGTTTGAACAGAAGGATGTTTACACTGTTGAATGGCTTAAATTTTATTCTCTAGTCACTGGATTGAAAAATTTTCATTTTTTCACCACTCATGTGGAATGGCCTAAGACCCTTTTTGTGTTGTCAGGCCTCAAATACTAGTGCAACGGCGGCAAGTGATGCAGTACACCACATTCTCAGACTGACAGGTGAAGCGATTTTGGATGGTATGTGAGCTCTTGGGCCCATGCAGAACAGTATGAGAAGTAATGTACTGGCATGTCTGACAGCGGGGACGACGGGAGGGAAAAGAGCCAGCATCAAGGGGCCTCTGAGAGCCGCTAGTGGAGTGTACTAGGAAACCCGGAGATTCTTGTCGCGTCGATATGAGGCGAGGGGCGGCTCAGGGAATATCCCACGTGTCTCAGGATCAGTTGATAAGATGTCGAAATTCTCTAAAAGGATCTTTCTCGTTACAGTGTTGAAAGGATGGTAAGTAAGTACTAGAGGTACTCTGTCAACATTGGTAACATTGAGAAGCGTTGGGGAAAATGCCTCGTGACGTGAGATGGTTGTGACACAACCAGTTCAAATGGCCCAACCTTATCAAATGACTCAACATGTTCAAATGGCTCAACCATAACAAATGAGCCAACTGGCTCAAATGACCCAATCATATCAAATAAGCTAACCAGATCAGATGACCCAACCATTTCAAATGACAGAACCATATTAAATGAGCCAGCTGGTTCAAATGGCCCAACCATATCAAATGACTCAACCGGTTCAAACGGCCCAACCATATCAAATGAGCCAACCGGTTCAAATAAGCCAATCAGGTCAAATAAGCCAAACAGTTCAAATGACCCAAAAATATCAAATGACCCAACAGATTTAAATGACCCAACCAGTTCAAATGGCCCAACCATATCAATGAGCCAACCGGCTCAAATAAGCCAATCATATCAATAGGCCAACCAGATCGAATGACCCAACCATATCAAATGAGCCAACTGGTTCAAATTGTCCAACAATATCAAATGACCCAACTTGTTCAAATGGCCAAACTATATCAAATGACCCAACCAGATCAACTTACCCAACTTTTTCAAATGGTCCAACCATATCAAATGAAAAAACCGGTTTAAATGGCCCAACCATATCAAATGACCCAACCGCTTCAAATTACCCAACCAGTTCAAATGGCCCAGCCAGATCAAATGACCCAACCGGTTCAAATGGACCAATCATATCAAGTGAGCCACCTGGTTCAAATGGCCAAACCATATCAAATGACCCAACTTTATCAAATGGCCAACCATATCAAATGACTCAACCTGTTCAAATAAGCCAATCATATCAAATGAGCCAACAGGCTCAAATAAGCCAATCATATCAAATAAGCTAACCAGATCAAATGACCCGACCATTTCAAATCACCCAACCATGTCAAATGAGCCAACTGGTTCAAATGGCGCAATCATATCAAATGACCCAGTCAGTTTAAATGACCCAACCAGTTCAAATGGCCCAGCCAGATCAAATGACCCAACCGGTTCAAATGGACCAATCATATCAAGTGAGCCACCTGGTTCAAATGGCCAAACCATATCAAATGACCCAACTTTTTCAAATGGCTCAACTATATCAAATGACTCAACCTGTTCAAATGGCCCAACCATATCAAATGAGCCAACCGGCTGAAATAAGCCAATTATTCATATCAAATAAGCTAACCAGATCAAATGACCCAACCATTTCTAATCACCCAACCATATCAAATGATATGTTTAAAAATGGACGAGTAACCAGGGTAAGACATAATAAGATTTTGAGCGTTCTCTGGTTAAAAATTTAAAAGTTTGAGCTTTCGATTGCCAGTCTGCAATCTTTGACAAGTGATGATCACCTTGACAAAGTGATCATCACTTTGACAAGTGATGATCAGATTGCCAGTCTGCAATCTTGACAAAGATTAAAGACTGGCAATCGAAAGCTCAAACTTTTAAATTTTTAACCAGAGAACGCTCAAAATCTTATCATATCAAATGAGTCAACCGGCTCAAATAAGCCAATCAGATCAAATAAGCCAACCAGATCAAATGACCCATAAATGTCAAATGACCCAACAAGTTTAAATGACCCAACCAGTTCAAATGGCCCAACCATATCAAATGACTCAACCGGTTCAAATGGCCCAACCCTATCAAATGAGCCAACCGGCTCAAATAAGCCAATCATATCAAATAAGCTAGCCAAATCAAATGACCCATAAATATCAAATGACCCAACAAGTTTGAATGACCCAACCAGTTCAAATGACCCAACCATATCAAATGACCCATAAATATCAAATGACCCAACCGGTACAAATGACCGAACCCAGTTCAAATGACCCAACCATATCAAATGATGCAGCAGGTTCAAATGACCCAACCAGTTCAAATGGCCCAACCATATCAAATAACTCAACCGGTTCAAATGGCCCAACCATATCAAATGACCCAAGCGGTTCAACTGACCCAACCAGTTCAAATGGCCCAACAATATCAAATGACCCAACAGTTTGAAATGACGCAACCATATCAAATGACCGAACGGGTTCCAATGGGCGAACCATGTCAAATGACTGAACCGGCTCAAATGGCCCAGCCATATCAAATGAGCCAACCAGCTCAAATAAGCCAACCAGATCACATGACACAACCATATCAGATGAGCCAATTGTTTTAAATGGCCCAACCATATCAAATCAAATGAGCCAACCGGTTCAAATGGCCCAATCATATCAAATGAGCCAACCGGCTCAAATGACCCAACCATATCAAATGACTCAGCCGGTTCAAATGGCCCAACTATATCAAATGACCCAACCGGTTCAAATGGTCCAGGGATATTAAATGAGTCAACCGAATCAAATGACCCAGCCATATCAAATGAGCAAACCAGTTGAAAGGGCCGAACCATATCAAATGAGCCAACCAAATCAAATGAATCATCTCGGTCATCTGGTTCAAATGGCTCAACCGGATGCATTGACCCAACTGGTTCATGATCATGGTCCATGGGTTGACCCATGCAACCGCGTCAATTGACTTAATCAGATAAAATACCCAACCGGATCAAATGGCCCAACCGGATCAAATGAGCCAACCGGCCCAGGTGGCCCAACCATATGAAATGAGCCAAGACGATCACATTAGCCAGCTGGATCGAATGAGCCAACTTGCTCAAATGGCCAAACCATATCAAATGACCCAACCATATCACCTGACCCAACCAGTTCAAATGGCCCAACCATATTATATGACTCAACCGGTTCAAATGGCCCAACCATATCAAATGAGCCAACGAGCTCAAATAAGCCAATCATATCAAATAAACCAAGAAGATCAAATGACCCAACCATATCAAATGAGCCAAACCATATCAATTGAGCCAACCGGCTGAATTGACTCAACCGGTTCAAATTGCCCAACCATATCAAATGAGCCAACGAGCTCAAATAAGCCAATCATATCAAATAAACCAAGAAGATCAAATGACCCAACCATATCAAATGAGCCAACCGGTTTTAATGGCTCAACCATATCAAAACAGCCAACCTGCTCAAATGGCCCAACCATGTCAAAATGACTCAGCTGGTTCAAATGGCCCAGCCATATCAAATGACCCAACGGGTTTAAATGGCCCAGGCATATTAAATGAGCCAACCGAATCATATGACCCAGCCATATCAAATTAGCCAACCGGTTCCAATGACCCAACCATATCAAATGAGCCAACCAGATCAACTGACTCATCTCGGTCATCTGGTTCAAATGGCTCAACCGGATCCATTGACACAACTGGTTCATGATCATGGTCTACGGGTTGACCCATGCAACCGGCTCAATTGACCTTATGGGATCAAATACCCAACCGGATCAAATGGCCCAACCGGATCAAATGAGCCAACCATATCCATTGAGCCAACCGGCTGAAATGAGCCAACAGGATCAAATGACCCAACCAGCTCAAGTGACCCAACCGGCCCAAGTGGCCCAACCATATCAAATGAGCGAGGCGGATCACATTAGCCAACTGGATCGAATGAGCCAACTGGCTCAAATGGCCAAACCATATCAAATGACCCAACCATGTCAACTGATCCAACCAGTTCAAATGGCCCAATCATATTAAATGACTCAAACGGTTTAAATGGCCCAACCATATCAAATGAGCCAACCAGATCAATTGACTCATCTCGGTCATCTGGTTGAAATGGCTCAACCGGATCCATTGACCCAACTGGTTCATGATCATGGTCCACGGGTTGACCCATGCAAACGGCTCAACTGACCTAATGAGATCAAATACCCAACCGGATCGAATGGCCCAACCGGATCAAATGAGCCAACCATATTAAATAAACCAACCTGCTGAAATGAGCCAACTGGATCAAATGACCCAACCATATCAAATGAGCCAACTGGAGCGAATGAGCCAACCAGCTCAAATAAGCCATTCATATCAAATAAACCAACAAGATCAAATGAGCCAACCGGTTTAAATGGCCCAACCATATCAAATCAGCCAACCTGCTCAAATGACCCAACCATGTCAAATGACTCAACTGGTTCAAATGGCCCAACCATATCAAATGACCCAACGGGTTTAAATGGCCCAGGCATATTAAATGAGCCAACCGCTTCAAATGACCCAACCATTTCAAATGAGCCAACCAGGTCAATTGACTCATCTCGGTCATCTGGTTCAAATGGCTCAACCGGATCGATTGACCCAACTGGTTCATGATCATGGTCCACGGGTTGACCCATGCAACCGGCTCAATTGCTATTTGAGGTCAAATACCCAACCGGATCAAATGGCCCAACCAGATCAAATGAGCCAACCATATTAAATAAGCCACCCGGCTGAAATGAGCCAACTGGATCAAATGACCCAACCATATCAAATGAGCCAACTGGAGCGAATGAGCCAACCAGCTCAAATAAGCCATTCATATCAAATAAACCAACAAGATCAAATGAGCCAACCTGCTCAAATGACCCAACCATGTCAAATGACTCAACTGGTTCAAATGGCCCAACCATATCAAATGACCCAACGGGTTTAAATGGCCCAGGCATATTAAATGAGCCAACCGCTTCAAATGACCCAACCATTTCAAATGAGCCAACCAGGTCAATTGACTCATCTCGGTCATCTGGTTCAAATGGCTCAACCGGATCGATTGACCCAACTGGTTCATGATCATGGTCCACGGGTTGACCCATGCAACCGGCTCAATTGCTATTTGAGGTCAAATACCCAACCGGATCAAATGGCCCAACCGGATCAAATGAGCCAACCATATTAAATAAGCCACCCGGCTGAAATGAGCCAACTGGATCAAATGACCCATCCGGTTCAAGTGACCCAACCATATCAAATGAGCCAAGCGGATCACATGAGCCAACTGGATCGAATGAGCCAACCGGTTCAAATGGCCTAACCATATCAAATGACCCAACCGGATCAAATGAGCAAACTGGATCAAATTACACAAACCATATCAAATCAGCCATCGGATCATATAGCCAAACCATATCAAATGAGCCAATGGGTTTAATTGACCCAACCATATCAAATGAGCCAACCAGTTCAAACGACCTAACCGGTTCAAATGATAACCATATCAAATGAGCCAACCGGATAAAATGACTCATCTCGGGCATTTGGGTTTAATAGCACAACCAGATCAAATGTGCCAACCAGTTCAAATGGCCTGGATCAATTGACCCAACCGCATCAAATTGGCCATCCGAATCAAATGAGCCAACCATATCAAATGAGCCAACCGGTTCAAATGGCTCAACCGGATCCATTGACACAACTGGTCTATGATCAGTTGATCCATGCAACCGGCTCAATTGACCTAACCAGATCAAATAAACAACCGGATCAAATGACCCAACCGATTTTTTCAACATGATGTTCCTTATTATAACTTTAAAAGCGTAACGCTGCCTTACATTTAACTAAACTTTTCCGGAAAGATGCGTAAATTTGTGCCACATGCACCTTTATGCTGTTGGTAATACGAATGCTTAAAGACGCGTTAAAAGTTCAACTTTACTTTTCTGTTGATAAAAGTTACGTAAAGTTCAGTTTTACGCTTTTCGTTAAGATGCGTATAGGCATGTAAAGTTCAGCTCTATGCTTTTGCTAAGACACATTAAATTAGCTATTTACGACCATGTGTAAAAACGCGTGCGCGCTAAATTGTACAAAATTCAAGTTTCCTTTTTTGTTAAGACGCCTTTAACTGCGTAACGTTCAACTTTACGCTTTCCGTAAAAATGCGTAAAGGTGTGTAAAGACGTGTAAAGGTGTATAAACATTGATTTTTGCTTAGCCGTAAAAGTGCTAAAGTTCGCGTCCAGTTCAACTTTGTCCAAGACGAGTTTAATTGGATGAAGTTATTTGTCTTTATGTAAAGACAGGTACGCATTAAATTGCGTAAAGTTGAATTTAATTTACTCTAGCTCTGAGAGGCCATGTAATGACAGTGAATTGGTCCCAACGCAAGACAAGTTGTCTTTTATCACCGTATAAATCAAATTTGAGGTAGTTCGCTTTAATAAATCAATGGTTTCTCAAGGGAATCATTCACTTTCGTATTCTACAGAGACGAAATTTACCGCAGTATCCTATTAAGAAAATCCCAGAATGATTCTGAACAGAGGGTATTCGGACGTGCACGTTCTGAATACTCTAGAATTCGCCGGCGTCAGGAACACGTATTCAATGCTAGAATATTCTTGAATATTCAGGTTTTCACGCAGTGCCATTGCGAAAATGACAAAACGTGCTGATCTCGGGCTGAAAACGCTGTTTTGTACAAACTCGTGAACTTTGCTGAAAAGCGCTAATGAACCCGCCAATGAGTAAGTTGCCAATTAAATCCAAATAACCGCGTAATCCCCAGTGTTAGTTATCTCCTGCGTAAATATGTGCCTCTCAGGTGTGTTTAAAAGTACTTATCACACATGAGTAAAAACGCTGATATCGGGATGAAAATGCTGTCTTGTAGAGACTCGTGCACCTTGCTGAAAATCGCTAAAAAGTGGTGCGCCCAGTGCAAAAATGACAAAACGTGCTGATCCAGGGCGGAAAACGTTATTTTGTACAAACTCGTGAACTTTGCTGAAAATAATCAGAGTTTTCAGCCCCAGAGCAGCACGTTTTGTCATTTTTGCATTGGGTGCACCACTTGTTAGCGATTTTCAGCAAAGTGCACGACATTGTACAATACAGCGATTTCAGCCCGAGATGACTACGTTTTGTCATTTCCGCACAGGGCGCACTACTCTTAAGCCATTGTCAGCAGAGTGCACGAGTTTGTGCAAAACAGCATTTTCAGCCCGAGATGAGCACGTTTTGTCATTTTCCAAGTGGACACACCACTTTTTAGCGATTTTCAGCAAAGTGCAGTTGTTTCTGCAAATCTGAGTTTTCAGCCCGAGATCAGCACGTTTTGTCATTTTTGTACTGGGCACACCACTTTTATGCGATTTTCAGCAAAGTGCGCAAGTTTGAGCAAAAATACGATTTCTCTCCGAGATGAGCACGTTTTGTCATTTTCGCACAGGGCACACCACTTTTTAGCTACTTTCAGCAATGCGCACGAATTTGTGCAAATGAGCGTTTTCAACCCGAGATCAACATGTTTTGTCATTTTCGCACTAGGCGCACCACTTTATAGCGATTTTCAGCAAAGTGCACGGGTTTGTACAAAACAGCGATTTCTCCCCAAGATCAATGTTTTGCCATTTTCACATTGGGCGTACCACTTTTTAGCGATTTTCAGCAAAGCGCACGAATTTGTGCAAAACAGCTGTTTCATCCCAAGATCAGAATGTTTTGCCATTTTCGCACTGAGCGTACCACTTTTTAGCGACTTTCAGCAAAGCGAACGAGTTTGTACAAATCAGCGTTTTCAGCCCGATATCCGCACGTTTTGTCATTTTTACACTGAGCGAACCACTCTTTAACAACTTTCAGCAAAGTTCACGGCTTTGTGCAAAACAGCGTTTTCAGCCCGAGAAAAGCACGTTTTGTCATTTACGCACTGGGCACACCACTTTTTAACGGTTTACAGCAAAGTGCACGAGTTTGTGCAGAACTGAAGTTTTCAGCCCGAGATGAGCACGTTTTGTCATTTTCGCACTAGGCGCACCACTTTATAGGGATTTTCAGCAAAGTGCATGGGTTTAACAAAACAGCGTTTTCATCCCAAGATCAGAATATTTTGCCATTTTCGCACTGGGCGTACCACTTTTTAGCGATTTTCAGCAAAGCACACAAGTTTGTACAAAACAGCGTTTTCAGCCCTAGATCAGCACGTTTTGCCATTTTCGCACTGGGTGCACTACTTTTAAGCCATTTTTAGCAACGTGCACGAGTTTGTGCAAAACCGTCTTCTTAGCACGAGATCAGCACGTTTTGTCATTTTTGCACTGGGCGAACCACTGTTTAGCGACTTTCATCAAAGTGCAGGAGTTTGTGCATAACAGCGTTTTCAGCTCGAGATCAGCAGGTTTTGTCATTTTCGCACTGGGTGCACCACTTTTTAGCGAGTTTCAGCAAAGTGCACGGGTTTGTGCAAAACAGCGTTTCCAGCCCGAGATCGGCACGTTTTGTCATTTTCGCACTGGGCCCACCATTTTTTTGCGATTTCTAGCAAAGTGCACGGGTTTGTTCAAAACAGCGTTTTCAGCCCGAGATCAGAAGGTTTTGCGATTATTGCACTTTGCGCACCACTTTTTAGCGATTTTTAGCAAAGTGCACGAGTTTGTGCAATTTAATGTTTGCAGCCCGAGATATGCACGTTTTGTCATTTTCGCAGTGGGCGCACTACTATTAAGCGATTTTCAGGAAAGTGCACAAGTCTCAACAACACAGCTTTTTTATCCCGAGAATGGCGTTTTCTGTCATGTGTAATAAGTACTTTTGAACGGTGAAAACGCTGTTTAGCATAAATTCGTGCGCTTTGCTGAAAATCGCTAAAAAGCGGTGTACCCAGTACCAAAATGACAAAACGTGCTGATCACGGGCTGAAAACTCTGATTTGCAGAAACAAAGTGGTGCGCCCAGTGCGGAAATAACAAAACCTGCTGACCTCGGGCTGAATCGCTGTATTGGACAATTCCCTGCACTTTGCTGAAAATCGGTAGAAGGTGGTGCGTCCAGTCCGAAAATGACAAAACGTGCTCTTCAAGGGTGGAAAACGCTCTTTTGTACAAAATCGTGCACTTTGCTGAAAACCGTCAAAAAGTGGTGTACTCTGTGCTAAAGTTACAAATCGTGCTGCTCTTGGGCTGATCTTAGACCAGTTGGGTCAATGGTTCCGGTTGAGCCATTTGAACCGGTTGCCTCATTTGATATGGTTGGCTCATTTGATTCAGATGACCAATTTGATGCGGTTGGGTCAATTGATCCAGTTGGGCCATTTGAACTGGTTGGCACATTTGATCTGGTTGTGCTGTTAAACCCAGAAGACCGAGATGACTCATTTTATCCGGTTGGCTCATTTGATATGGTTGGGTCATTTGAAGCGGTTGGCTCATTTGATATGGTTAGGTCAATTAAACCCATTGGTTCATTTGATATCGTTTGGCCGTATGATCCGGTTGGCTGATTTGATATGGTTGTGTGATTTTATCCGGTTTGCTCATTTGAGTCAGTTGGCTCATTTGAACCTGTTGAGTCATTTGCTATGCTCGCGCCATTTGAACTGGTTCGATCATTCGAACTTGTTGGGTCATTTGGTCTGGTTGGCTTATTTGATATGATTGGCTTACTTGAGCCGGTTGGCTCATTTGATATGGTTAGGCTATTTGAACCGGTTGGGTCATTTGAACCGGTTGGGTCATTTAAACCGGTTCACTAATTTGATATGGTTGGGTAGATTAAAGCGGTTTCCTCATTTGATATGGTTGGGCCATTTGAACCAGTTGGGTCATTTGATATTTTTGGGTCATTTAAAATGGTTGGGCCATTTGAACTGGTTGGGTCATTTGAACTTGTTGGGTCATTTTATATGGCTGGGTCATTTGGTCTGGTTGGCTTATTTGATGTGATTGGCTTATTTGAGCCGGTTGGCTCATTTGATATGGTTGGGCCATTTGAACCGCTTGAGTCATTTGATATGGTTAGGCCATTTGAATTGGCTGGGTCATCTGAATCTGTTGGGTCATTTGATATGATTGGGCCATTTGAACTGGTTGGGTCATTTGTTATGGTTGGCTCATTTGTTATGGTTGGGTCAATTAAACCCATTGGTTCATTTGATATGGTTTCGCCATATGATCCGATTGGCTCATTTGATATGGTTGTGTGATTTGATCCGGTTTGCTCATTTGAGCCAGTTGCTCATTTGAACTGCCTGAGTCATTTGCTATGGTCGCGCCATTTCAACTGGTTGGGTGATTTGAACTTGTTGGGTCATTTGGTCTGGTTGGCGTATTTGATATGATTGGCTTACTTGAGCCGGTTGGCTCATTTGATATGGTTGGGCCATTTGAACCGGTTGCGTCATTTGATAAGGTTAGGCCATTTGAATTGGCTGGGTCATCTGAATCTGTTGGGTCATTTGATATGATTGGGCCATTTGAACTGGTTGGGTCATTTGAACCGGTTGGGTCATTTAAACCGGTTCACTAATTTGATATGGTTGGGCCATTTGAACCGGTTGGGTCATTTGATATTTTTGGGTCATTTAATATGGTTGGGCCATTTGAACCGCTTGGCTCATTTGATCTGCTTGGATCATTTGAACGGGTTGGGTCATTTGATATGGTTGGGCCATATGAACCAGTTGGCGCACTTGATATGATTGGTCCATATGAACCAGTTGGCTCATTTGATATTACTGGGCCATTCGAACTGATTGGGTAATTTGAACCGGTTGGGTTGTTTGATATGGTTGGGCCATTTAAAGCGGTTTGCTCATTTGATATGGTTGGGCCATTTGAACTGGTTGGCTCATTTGATATGATTGGCTTATTTGAGCCGGTTGGCTCATTTGATATGGTTGTGTCATTTGATCCGGTTTGCTCATCTGAGCCTGTTGGCTCATTTGAACCGGTTGTGTCATTTGATATGGTTGGGCCATTTGAACTGGTTGGGTCATTTAAACTTGTTGGGTCATTTGATATGGTTGGGTCATTTGATCTGGTTGGCTTATTTTATATGATTGGCTTATTTGAGCCGGTTGGCTCATTTGATTTGGTTGGGCCATTTGGACGGGTTGAGTCATTTGATATGGTTGGGCCATTTGAAGTGGTTGGGTCATTTGATATGGTTGGGCCATTTGAACCGCTTGGCTCATTTGATCTGGTTGGATCACTTGATCGGGTTGGGTCATTTGATATGGTTGGGCCCAGGGGCGGGGGAGAACACTCCAATAGCGCCTGGCACTTTTTTGTATACCCATGTGTTCCAACGATAGATGAGGTCACATCCGGTCCGAAAGCGTACAACGTTTCCCACGAGCGGGGAAATCAAACTTGACGGCTACAGTTTCGTTCACTCAGTGAGTAAAATGGCCATATTTTTCAATCGGCTGCAAATTTTCCTTTTATTTTCCGCGAAGGTGAAGACAAATGTGTACTCTTTCCTCTCATTTAATTGGTTAAACGAATAGACTTAATGAATATTTAAAAATGTGGTGTTTTTGAGCCTTGCCTTCTCTGAAAGATGTCGGTATTTCTTTCCCCCGAAGTTAAGAGGATTCTGTAAATCGCTGGAGATCATGAATTCAAGGTATGTAAAACTCCATTTAAATAGCCTATCCTGTAGAATAATAATTCGCTTATCAAAAAATTACAAAGGAAGCGTTCTACACTAGTGGAAACCCCATTAACACTCTTCGTTTTTTGAGGAACCTGCTCAAGAAAACAAGCTGTTTTAATAAGCATACCTTCGTTCTCTTATTTGACCGCACAAATAGTCAAAAGAATACCGAGTGTATGTTATTTCCCGTGGCTACCGAGACTTTGCTTCTCCTGTTTCTTTATTTATTTCGTTTCCTAGTTAACAGTGGAATACCTTTCCTCTGCTGGGGTGAGTAAAGAACTGAAAACCCATTAAGTCTTAAGGTTGGTTTTTTTTGGTTCTCCTCCAAATCCAACACTTACAAGTTCTTTGGGAATGGATCACTGACTACGGATAGGGATGGTGGGTCTGGAGGAGAAATTCCAAATTTTTTTGTAAAAGAATTTATAGACAAACCCTTTTAACTTAGATTAATTTTCACGGCCCCGTTGAACTTAATTAAATCTTGAGACCTCCATGCCCCCCCCCCCGCCATTTTAAGCAAAATCAGTCATATATTTTCAAGGACCCAAACGTAGAACGACCTATCCTGTAGTTAAGACTTCTTACTGTTAGATTTATATCTATTTTAAAACCATTGTGTAGTTCAAGAAAAAATTCATACCGCCATGGAAGGTCATTGGAAATTCCTAGGGGTTGGGGGTCTCAAAAGCCAAAATTTTAGAAGCAAAGTATAAAGCTTAAGTGAAATTTCTTGGGGGATGGGGGGGGGGGGGACGAAAAACCTTCCGCAAGGGGGAGTGTGCATATTTTCTGGAACTACACATTTAAGATTAGTTGGGAAACCATTGTTAGCAATCAATCAATGAGCCCATGACAGACAAATAAAAAAGAGAATGAATAGTGAGTATGACAGTGGAAGTAAATGAAAACAACTGGTTTGTTTGAAAAGAACCAATTACTCTTCAACAAGAACAATCATTGTCTTTTTAACTTTAATGAAGTTGTAGTTTACAGTATTTATGATAAGTTGCAAACAACACAATGTATAGATCAGTTCACTTATCCTAGGACTGCTCTATGCATAGTAAATATGCAGAGCTTTCTGTCTTAACCTTTCTATAGTAACTTATAAATATTAAAAGTCAATAATGTCAGACACACATGTAGAAAAGGATTCTGAAGTCTTTCATTTTAGTTGGTGTCATAAAATCAGAAAGGCCTTAATCCTGTAAGAAATGCCTAGTTGTATAGCCTATTGGAATTGTCTCCACAATTTGCTATTTCCTTTTTCAGGAATCCAACTTTCTCCTCCAGCTACATGTACAAGTTCTTTGTATTAAATGACCTGTCCCTTATATAATTATCCCTGGAGGTACAGAGAACAGCCACTGCTCCCAAAGTAAAGAAGGTGCAAGGCAACAGAAATGGCAACCAACAGATGTCCTTATCTTAGTCTGTACATATTTGCCTAATTAAAATAACATTCACCACTGATGAACAGTCTGTGAACAGTCAACACTACACTATAGCTTTCATGTTGCATCAAAATGAACACTGAAGATGCCATTCACCTACTCAGTCTCAACAACAAACTTTTGGTGGCTCACAAATAATATGAATATAAACAGTCCAAAGCTGCATGTTGAAAACATACTTCATGTCTTCTTGATTTGTTGAAACCTGTGAAATAAAATGGAAGAGTACACTGTAGTCATTAGTGTTAAACCTTCATTTGGGGCTGTCATTAATGGCCAGGGATTTGGGATTTGGCCTGGCTATTAGCTAGACGTGTGAGTCCTGGCTACTCACTTTCAATTGGTAGAAACAAGATACATGTACATTCATGTTGACAACACAAGAAAATATCAGATCTCTGACTACTTTTCACATTTTACCCACCTATTACCCACCTTTTACACCACCATTAGTGACAGCCCTGTTCATTTCATAATTACTAGACTTGGACATTAATGACTATCACAGTACTGTTTAATTGTTAATAAACAAAATTAGCAATTGGCAAATATTTCTGAGCCAACAGTTTTAGGTTTACATTAATACTACTTGCCAATATTGTTTTGGACCAAAGCAAATACTGTCAAAGTAAATTTAATATATTTTTTATAATAAAATTTCAATATAATGCACGCTCTGATTGGTTGAGACATCATGCTTTTTCAGAGTACAGATGCACGGAGTAACCCGTGACGCCATTCTGTGCGCACTGGCAAGCTGAAAACCTTTCTTGTGCACGCTTGCAAGCTAGTAATAAAATTCGTTTTCTTGCAAATTAAAGCCAATTTCTTTACACATGTGAGCAAAGCTATGTTATAAAACAAATAAAAAAAGCCAAAACCGTGCTTTGTTCTGTGATAAAGCACGCAAGGAAGTGACGAGAGCACTCAAGAAGTAGGGAGAAGCACTCGCCTGCTGCTTGTGTTCACCCGACACTTCTTTCGTGCTTAAGTCATTGCCTTGCATCTTTATCACAGAACAAAGCACGGTTTTGCCTTTCTTATTTGTTAAATAATCTTAAACAACAGGGAGTAGTCTCCCAACAAATTATTTTTTACAAAATGTACTTCAAATCAGCAGAAAGTTCACAAAGTAATGTGCTCAATACAATCTGAAATTAAGCTGTATATTACCAGATTGGAGAAGGCAGAATAGCCAACAAAACTATTGTTGGCTACTCAACCTTCACTCTTTTCATCTGCTTTTTATTTAAGCAATATACCGCACATTTCTGTGATTTATTGGCTCAATAAACCATGCGGGATGTTCGACGAACACGTGAAGAGATTGTCACAAGCTGAAGGCAAATGATTTACAAGCTTTTCGAGTGTTATTCCAGCAACCTATTGTAAGTGGTTTATTGAGCCAAAAAACCATATGATTTACTGGTATAATAATCAACAGGTATTGACCAATCACAGCGTGTACATTATCTTCAGTTAAAATAATAAAATATATCTTATGGTTAAAATTTTCCTTTGATTTGAAAATTTACAAACTAATTTATTTTATATTTTCCTTTGTCTTAGATCCATTTTCCATAATCTGAGACAAAGGAAAACAAAAACTAAACTGGTTTAAAATTTTCAAACCAAAGACAATTTTTTACGAAACATATACAGGGCATGCGTAATATGTACGGATAATACTGTATGTACCTTCAATTAATGTAAATAATTTAAAAGCATAAACTTTGCTAAGGGTCTGTGCAGGCTTTTTTTCCTTCATGGGAAGAGACCTGACAATTACACTTACTGTGAGAAATCTGGTATAATGATTAACATACAGCAAGTTGCAACATCCAAAATAACTGTTCCCATGAGCAATTAAAAGTCCCCAAGTGTCTGTATAAGGAGACTTTTGTCATCTGATTTTATATTTCCAAGACAACAACAATGTAAAGAACAAAGACAATACCCACAGAACAAACTATACACCATGTTTGAGTCAAGCCTTTTCAAATAAAGACCAAAGAATTCATGCAGTATCAGACACGCATTACCTGTATATAAAACTTACATGTAGTAGTATTATTAATAAGAAGCATTGGATTCCCAAATCCTTGCATCTCATGGGGAGATATAAATTGGGTGTATAAATAACTGGGAGTGAAAAAAAAAACAGAACTAAATTAACAATGTTTGGTTGGAGAAGGAAAATCAGTTTTGGTCAAAATAAAACACAACAAATTTTACAAGGCAATTAAAACAGGCATCTGAGGGCACTGTCAAGTGGAAGATATTTATAACATTGCAGAACATATGAAAAGTCTCCAAAAAGTCACTACACTTTATAAATAACTGGGAGTGAAAAAAAAAACAGAACTAAATTAACAATGTTTGGTTGGAGAAGGAAAATCAGTTTTGGTCAAAATAAAACACAACAAATTTTACAAGGCAATTAAAACAGACATCTGAGGGCACTGTCAAGTGGAAGATATTTATAACATTGCAGAACATATGAAAAGTCTCCAAAAAGTCACTACACTTTATAAATAACTGGGAGTGAAAAAAAAAACAGAACTAAATTAACAATGTTTGGTTGGAGAAGGAAAATCAGTTTTGGTCAAAATAAAACACAACAAATTTTACAAGGCAATTAAAACAGACATCTGAGGGCACTGTAGTCAAGTGGAAGATATTTATAACATTGCAGAACATATGAAAAGTCTCCAAAAAGACACTACACTTTATTCCCAAATATTAGCATTTATCACAGGGCAATTATTATGTCAGGGATGTGAAAAAATCAAGTGTATATTAATCCTGATGGTCTAAAAATTACTGCTTCTCACCAAGTTATTTCTTACATACCTGCCAACCTCCAAAACATGCAAATCTGGAGACTTTGAAAAAAAGCCCAGAAAAACCTGGAGATTAGGACCTCAAACCTGGAGATTTCCAAAATAATCATGTGTTAAATGAAAATAAAAATGGCAGATTTCTTGTTTCAAGTATTCTATACCTTATTTGTGCTACCTATTACATTCTTTTGCCGCATTTTTTGAAGAGTCAGTTTCTGTTTCGCTGTCGACGCGAGGCGCCAGTTTGAGTTAACTTTTCACAGCTCTAGCTTTCAGAGACCCAAGCACACCTATGTTTCACGGTAATGAGGTTGTAATTGTACCCAGGTTTCCCTCAAACATTAGATGTGATAAAATTCCCGAAAAATTGCCCATTTTTAACACGGATTTTTCAATATTGCTTCATACTACCTAAATTGTTTGGCAATTTCAAGGTTTTCTGATTCCCCATGAGATTTGGAGGCCAAATGGTGAGACCGTGAGTTGATAGCCCAAACGGTGAGTCTCACGGTGAATCCGTGAGAGTTGGCAGGTCTGTTCTTAATTTTTTGTCATATTACAACTTTACATAAATAATACCCAAACAACACACCCACAACACACACATTACTGATACAAAGAAAGTTTTAATGTAAACTATTCCCTGTTTAACAGTATTTATCAGCGGTTGCCAAATGTCAACAGTTTAAGTTGATCCTAGGCCACAATGAATAAATTTTGTCCACATAACCGAGGATAAGCTGAACAAAATGCCTTGCAAGGCATTTAGCCCAACCTTTTCAGCTTGTAGGCAACAAAGTTTTCATCACAATTTTGCACCCCGAGGCAAATTCCTCACTTCGTGTGGTAGTCATGAGAAACTTGCTGAGCCAGATTTATCAAAAGAATGAGGTTGCTCACTTGGCTTCAAAGGTTGGTGTTCAAAAAAGCATCTGGTAGTCATCTCAGTGAAGTAGTAACTTTCTAATGCAGTAGAAAAACTTGTAGAATTATAACGGCCAAAGCCAATTCAAGCTGTCTTTCTCCAGATTTCAAAAACAGGGACAGAAGACATGTGGCAGTGACAGAAATCTAAAAAAAAACAGTACTGTATTTCACGGCACTTATTAAATTGTTTGAAAGTTGTTAGTGCGTTGCTCATTTCAGGGTGGCACTTATTTAAAACTTCCTATTTGGGAACATGTGCACAGTACTATGTTCACAAATGACATCAATAACATAGCCCTACCAGATTCCAATAAGTAACAATGACAGCAACAACAAGCCATATTAGCATTTCAGCATTAACAATGTCAAGAAACAAATAAAAATCAATAGTGCCGCATTGTTGCTGGGATGATGCAGCACTAATACAAGGATGGCACTCTTTCAGGTAACTACGGTAAGTAAGTGGTAATGTTGAAAAATTCCATAAATGCTTTCACCCACGACTTTGCTGGTGTAACAATACTAGACAGGGTCCCAAAGGGGTTTAGGGCTCCAGGGCTCCGGCCTAAAAAATGCAGGGCTCCAGGGCTCCAAGACGGAAAATTCAGGGCTCTAGGGCTCCATTGCTTCACTCCGGGGCTCCATTTAGACAAACAGCATTTTTGTTCGGGCTCCAAGTTGAGAGAGGCTTTGGGCTCCAGGCTCCACGAAAAATATTTCAGGGCTCAAGGGCTCCATAGACCCCCCCTTTGGGACCCTGACTAGAAGTATTTTCTCTCTCATGTTAAACTCCACTGAAAACACTACCAGGTACCATCTTGAACTCCAAGCTGTGAAGTCGTGAGCATGACACACAGCCAGATTCTGCACACACACAGAAGAATTTGTCTCAGAAGACAGAGTTTATAAAAGATGTTGGATTTTTCTTCATGATATAAGTTGAGGGGAAATTGTTATAAAAGCTTTGTTGCACACAAGAGGTAATTGCTGAGCAAAATGCCTCAGTGTGAGGCACTTCGTTCTCTTTTTCCTTATGTGTGTAATTGTGTGTGTGTAATTGACAAACTAGATTTCGGTTATTAAAACGCCAAACATTTACCAAACAATAACATTAATAAAGATTTAAGATTACTCCAGCACAATTGCAAGGTGGCCTAATTTCCCCGGGGAAACCACAAATATGCAATTAATCCATTTTTCTTTATGGCATAAAGGCTTTTTTGTATATAGCAACATAAATCTTTAAAGGAAGATAAAGAAATCGAATACCAACCTTATAGCAGCATGCCACGGAGGTGTAATTATGTAGCGCTCCCAGCACTTTACGTCGAGTGTGAATAACCTTCCCGATGTTAACACTTCAAACTGTGACTTCCAGCGTTTTCTCCATTATATTCCACCCAGGATAGGCTATTTTAATTAATGCCTTCAGTGAATCAGAAACCGCAAGAGCCAAAATCTTGAACGCCACTCGTTTTGAAAGTGCGAAAAAAATCGCCATGACATTCCCCGGAGTTGTGTCATTTATCGTCAAAAAGATACTCAGCATATTTGTTTTGCCAAAATATTGGCTAAAATAGCTGGCAAAATACCTCTGCAACATCGATAATACACAACATACAAAATCCTGGTTCACTGTTGGTGAAAATAACGAAGAAACTAAGTGGCACCAAGCGTCCATCTTGAACCTTCGCTGATCAACCAGTTCAGCGCTTTTTGCAACCGGATGTGACGTCATATATCGTTGGAACATGGGTACACAAAAATTTGAGAAGTGTTCTGCCCCGCCCCAGGGTTGGGCCATTTGAACCAGTTAGCCCACTTGATATGATTGGTCCATTTGAACCGGCTGGGTCATTTGATATGGCTGGGCCATTTGAACTGATTGCGTAATTTGAACCGGTTGGGTCGTTTGATATGGTTGGGCGATTTAAACCCATTTGCTCATTTCATATGGTTGGGCCATTTGAACTGGTTGGGTCATTTGAACCGGTCCGGTCATTTGATATGGTTGGGATATTTGAACCGGTTGGTTCATTTGATATGGTTGGGTCATTCGATCTGATTGGCTTATTTGATATGATTGGCTTATTTGAGCCGGTTGGCTCATTTGATATGGTTGGGCCATTTGAACCGGTTGAGTCATTTGATATGGTTGGGCCATTTGAACTGGTTGGGTCATCTGATATGGTTGGCTCACTTGATATGATTTGTCCATTTGAACCGGTTGGGTCATTTGATATGGCTGGGCCATTTGAACTGGTTGGGTAATTTGAACCGGTTGGGTCATTTGATATGGTTGGGCCATTTAAACTGGTTTTCTCATTTGATATGGTTGACCCATTTGAACCAGCTGCGTCATTTGGTCTGGTTGGGTCATTTGATATGGTTTGGCCATTTGAACCAGTTGGCTCATTTGATATTGTTGGGCCATTTAAACCGGCTGGGCCATTTAAAGTGGTTGGGTCATTTGATCTGGTTGGGCAATTCGAACCGGTTGGCTCATTTGGTATGGTTGGGTCATTTGATCTTGTTGGTTTATTAGATATGTTTGGCTTATTTGAGCCTGTTGGCCCATTTGATATGGTTGGGCCATTTGAACCGGTTGAGTCATTTGATATGTTTGGGCCATTTGAACTGGTTGGGTCAAATGAACCTGTTGGGTCATTAGACATTGTTGGGTTCCTTGAACCCGATAGTGCCATTTGATCTGGTTGGGTCATTTGATATTGTTTGGCCATTTAAACCAGTTGGCTCATTTGATCTGGTTGGGTCATTTGATATGGTTGGGCCATTTAAACCATATGATTGGTCTATTTGAACCGGTTGGGTCATTTGATATGGCTGGGCCATTTGAACTGATTGGGTAATTTAAACCAGTTGGGTCATTTGATATGGTTGGGCCTTTTAAACGGGTTTGCTCGTTTGATCTGCTTGGATCATTTGATATGGTTGCGTGATTTGATCTGGTGGGCTTATTTGATATGATTGGCTTATTTGAGCCAGTTGGCTCATTTGATATGGTTGGGCCAATTGAACCGGTTGAGTCATTGATATTGTTGGGCCATTTGAACTTGTTGGGTTATTTGAACCTGTTGGGTCATTTGATATGGTTGGGTCATTTGATATGGTTGGCTTATTTGATCTGATTGGGTTATTTGAGCCGTTGGGCTCATTTGATATGGTTGGGCTATTTGAACGGGTTGAGTCATTTGATATGGTTGGGCCATTTGACCCAGATAGCCCACTTGATATGGTTGGGTCATTTGAACCTGTTGGCTCATTTGAACTTGTTGGGTCATTGGAACCGGGTGGCTCATTTGATATGGTTGGGCCAATTGAAATGGTTGGGTCATTCTATATGGTTGGGACATTTGTTCTGGTTGGCTTATTTGAGCCGGTGGGCTCATTTGATATGGTTTGGTTATTTGAACGGGTTGAGTCATTTGATATGGTTGGGCCACTTGAACCAGTTAGCTCGCTTGATATGGTTGGGTCATTTGAACCTGTTGGCTTATTTGAACTTGTTGGGTCATTTTAACCGGTTGGCTCATTTGATATGGTTGGGCCATTTGAAATGGTTGGATCATTTGATATGGTTGGGCAATTTGAACCGGTTGGCTCATTTGATATGGTTGGGTCATTTGAACTGGTTGGCTCATTTCATCTGGTCAGCTTATTTGATATGATTGGCTTATTTGAACCGGTTGAGTCATTTGATACGGTTGGGCCATTTGAACCGGTTGAGTCATTTGATATGGTTGGGCCATTTGAACCAGTTTACTCAGTTGATATGGTGGGGCCATTTGAACTGGTTGGGTCATTTGATATGGTTGGCTCACTTGATATGAATTGTCCATTTGAACCGGTTGGGTCATTTGATATGGCTGGGCCATTTGAGCTGGTTGGGTAATTTGAACCAGTTGGGTCATTTGATATGGTTGGGCCATTTAAACTGGTTTGCTCATTTGATATGGTTGGCCCATTTGAACCAGCTGCGTCAATTGATCTGGTTGGGTCATTTGATATGGTTTGGCCATTTGAACCAGTTGGCTCATTTGATATGGTTGGGCCATTTAAACCGGCTGGGCCATTTAAAGTGGTTGGGTCATTTGATCTGGTTGGGCAATTTGAACCGGTTGGCCATTTGGTATGCTTGGGTCATTTCATCTGGTTGGCTTATTAGATATGATTGGCTTATTTGAGCCGGTTGGGTCATTTGATATGGTTGGGCCATTTGAACCGGTTGAGTCATTTGATATGGTTGGGCCAATTGAATTGGCTGGGTCATCTGAATCTGTTGGGTCATTTGATATGATTGGGCCATTTGAACTGGTTGGGTCATTTAAACCGGTTGGCTCATTTGTTATGGTTGGGTCAATTAAACCCATTGGTTCATTTGATATGGTTTGGCCACATGATCCGGTTGGCTCATTTGATATGGTTGTGTGATTTGATCCGGTTTGCTCATTTGAGCCAGTTGCTCATTTGAACCGCTTGAGTCATTCGCTATGCTCGCGCCATTTGAACTGGTTGGGTCATTTGAACTTGTTGGGTCATTTGGTCTAGTTGGCTTATTTGATATGATTGGCTTACTTGAGCCGGTTGGCTCATTTGATATGGTTGGGCCATTTGAACCGGTTGAGTCATTTGATAAGGTTAGGCCATTTGAATTGGCTGGGTCATCTGAATCTGTTGGGTCATTTGATATAATTAGGCCATTTGAACTGGTTGGGTCATTTGAACCGGTTGGGTCATTTAAACCGGTTCACTAATTTGATATTGTTGGGTAGATTAAAGCGGTTTCCTCATTTGATATGGTTGGGCCATTTGAACCGGTGGGTCATTTGATATTTTTGGGTCATTTAATATGGTTGGGCCATTTGAACCGCTTGGCTCATTTGATCTGGTTGGATCATTTGAACGGGTTGGGTCATTTGATATGGTTGGGCCATATGAACCAGTTGGCGCACTTGATATGATTGGTCCATATGAACTAGTTGGGTCATTTGATATTGGCAGTTGGCTCATTTGGTATGGTTGGGTCATTTCATCTGGTTGGCTTATTAGATATGATTGGCTTATTTGAGCCGGTTGGCTCATTTGATATGGTTGGGCCATTTGAACCGGTTGAGTCATTTGATATGTTTGGGCCATTTGAACTGGCTGGGTCATATGAACCTGTTGGGTCATTTGATATTGTTGGGTTATTTGAACCGTATGGTGCAATTTGATCTGATTGGGTCATTTGATATGGTTTGGCCACTTGAACAAGTTGGCTCATTTGATATGGTTGGGCCATTTAAAGCGGTTGGGCCAATTGAACTGGTTGGGTCATTGAAACCGGTTCGCTAATTTGATATTGTTGTGCCATTTGAACCAGTTGAGCCATTTGATATGGTTTGGCAATTTGAACTGATTGGCTAATTTGAACCAGCTGGGTCATTCGGTATGGTTGGGCCATTTAAACCGGTTGGCTCATTTGATATGGTTGGGCCATTTGAACCGGGTGAGTCGTTTGATATGGTTGGGCCATTTGAACTGGTTGAGTCATTTGAACCTGCTGGGTCATTTGATATGGTTGGGCCATTTGAACCGGTTGGTTCATTTGATCTGGTTGGATCATTTGAACGGGTTGGGTCATTTGATATGGTTGGGCCATTTGAACCGGTTGGTTCATTTGACATGGTTGGGCCATTTGAACTGGTTGGGTAATTTGAACCAGTTGGGTCATTTGTTATGGTTGGGTCATTTCAACCGGTTTTCTCATTTGATATGGTTGGGCCATTTGAACCGGTTGGATCATTTGATCTGGTTGGTTCATTTGATTCGGATGGCCAATTTGATGCGGTTGGGTCAATTGATCCTGTTGGACCATTTGAACTGGTTGGCTCATTTGATCTGGTTGGATGATTTGAACCGGTTGGGGCATTTGAACCGATTGGTTCATTTCGTATGGCTGGGCTATTTGAACTGGTTGGGTAATTTGAACCAGTTAGGTCATTTGATATGGTTAAACCATTTCAACAGGTTTTCTCATTTGATATGGTTGGGCAATTTGATATGGTTGGGTCATTTGATCTGGTTGGTTCATTTGATTCGGTTGACCAATTTTATGCGGTTGGGTCAGTTGATCCAGTTGGGCCATTTGATCTGGTTGATTTGAACCGGTTGGCTCATTTAAACCGGTTTGGTCATGTGATATGGTTGGGTCAAATAAATCCGTTGGCTCGTTTGATATGGTTTGGGCATATGATCCGGTTGGCTCATTTGATATGGTTGGGTCATTTAATATGGTTGGGCCATTTGAACCTTTTGAATCATTTGATATGGTTGGGCCATTCGAACTGGTTGGGTCATTCTACATGGCTGGGCCATTTGAACCGGTTGGCTCATTTGATCGGGTTGGGTCATTTGAACAGGATGGCTTATTTGAGTAAGTTTATATTGCATGTTTCAACAACATGAAAACCCTGAAGTTAAACTCAAGCAGTTGTTGCATTTTGTCACCATATCAAACAAAAACGTTCAGTTCAACAGGACTCCACAATCATGAATGCAACTTTCGAACAGGTTTGAGTATGTTGGCATCAGTAAAAATCACAATCAGTGGCTTGGTTTTGGAGTTCAGAGTTTGGACAGTAAGTCCACACAATGGTTTGATCCAGTTATTGCTATATTTTTGAACCTCATAAGTTGACATGATCATCTTAATAGAAAATGTATTCAGTACCTAAAACATGATTCACTGTACTTCACGAACAAAATCGTCCAATTAATGGAATGGTCACATACACCTTTTCCTTTCCATGTCTAAATTTAAGTTTGTATTGCACTGTTAAACACTGACCGTGAATTCTTTGCACTGGAATGAATGACACTTTTGAGAAATCCGAACACCATACTTCCAGAGGCTCAGGATACCAGTGCTTGTCAGGGTGGCTCATGAACCAACCAGCCTCAGCAAGAACTGATGTTAGCTTCCGTCTTTTTCCCTGGCCTTGCTTAATGACCACGTCGTTAGTTAGGAATCTCTGGCCTCTTCCTGTTCTGTACTCTCTATTAAGCCACTTGGCCGAAACACCGCAGTTGCTGGAACATCTATATATGTTGCCATTGATTCGAACTCGGGAGAAACTGTCACAGAGTCTTTGAGCACTAACTACCTCACAATCTGGGAGCAAAACCTTGTACATCTCAATCAGCTCAGACGTATCATCTTCATCTAATGCAATTCTCTTGATAGGTGGCAAAGGAACAACCATTTCACTTTGTTTGTCACTAATAAAAAATATTAAGGCCTCTGTTGATGGATCCCCAGACACGAGATTTGACCTGTCAAATAATTGTTCTGTACACCCAAAATTGTTCTGTGTACCCAAAAGCAGACTCTGAAGTTCATTGTGCTCATCTGGGAAATCCATGATGCGCAGCTCCTTGTCTCGAAGAAATCTTCGCATCAGCTGGACACCTAAAAGAAATAACCCATATTATTTTATAAAACAAGACTACTGCAATGCGCCCTCCAATATTCAAGTCCCTGTGAATAACACAGAACAGAACATAAAGTTGATTTGGAAAGATGGTAATCATATTCTACACATCACGGCTGTTATTAAGTTTTGAGTCACATGTTGCATTGATGTAGGTGAAGAGGTAAAGTCTTCACAAGCCTAGAGGCTCCCAACTGCCAGAGCTTTACCTGGTTTCCGTAGCGTGAAGCGACTGAGAGTATTACTACTCCCCCTGGATGGGATGCTAGTCCATTGCAAGGTTACCCCCAGCATTATGTCACCGGTACCCATTTATACACCTAGGTGGAGAGAGACAACATGGAGCAAAGTTTCTTGTCTAAGGGCCTCTTCATATGAGCCCGGTTGACTGGGCTGGCTCGGTTACCGAGATCTCACCTCACTCCTATTTCCTTTGTAGAATTTTTGATGTGTTTATATGAGAAGGCGGGCGGGCCCGGTTACCGAGATCTCCGTATCCGGACTGGAAATTTTCCCATAAGAACAAGCCAGCCCGGTTACGGGGATGAAGATTTTTCAAGTGCGCAAGTTACTGTCGAAGGAGGATGAAATTGGTATCAATCTGACTTATCTTTTAGACTTTTTGATCAAAAATGATTTCTGGAATCTGAATGAGTGAAGAAATAATAATTTTCACAATTGCAGGAAAGAAAATCCTGAGTTAATATTTTTGTGCTTGCTATCGCGTAAACAATTTCATCTCGGTAACCAGGATGAAATTTCCCATATGAACAGACCACAAACTTCATCCCGCCAACCAGCCCAGCCCAGGTACTGGGCTCATATGAAGAGGCCCTAAGGAAACAGCACGACGGCATAGACCAGGTTGAACTACTGTCCTTCAGGTTGAAGGTCCGACATGATCGCCACTAGACCACTGTGCCTCCGCTGTTGCATTGACGTAAACACATGAGTATGGGACTAATATTTTCAGGTTGAACTAGAGAGCAGCACGTCTGGGAACTTCTTGAGTTACAAAAGTTTTTTTTTTTCTCCTAGGTGTTTCAATTTGTGTGACTAATGCACACTTCATCAGGGAGTTTTACAATACAACTTTCATGTAGTATGACTTTATATATACCTAAAAACGGACTACATTTTACATTGCACAACCCCGTAGTTTTCTCTCTAGGAACAAGGTGGAACATTTTGCAAGGTGTGACATTTTTTTAGGAGAAAATAAAACAGTTTTACAACTCAAGGCTAATTCAACCTTAAAAAAAGGAGTAGGAAAGTGATCACAAAAAAATTCAACTTGTTAGATGCCTGTTATGCTAGGGCTGCATTACACTCTATCCCGGTATACAGAATCGATGAAATTAAAAAATCACAAAATTTTTGTTCATCGATTGGTCATAAATGTCCAATATCAATCGATGAATTAATATCGTAATTGATTGTTGATTTCATAGATTGTGTACGCCAGGACTCAACACACTGCTACACATGTATGACAACCACTGTTGTTGTGATTGATGTCACAATGTTGTGATTGTTCTTCTGATATGATCCAAGGATACCATTATACCTCTCAAAGGAGAAACACCAGAATGAGTAGACTGGTCCATAGTCTCTGATGCAATCCACAAGATGACAACTTAAGTGCATGTTTGGAGTCCACGTCCCAGTACCATATAGCCTCTCAAAATGTTTACAAAACTCTATGATCTTTGATTCTGCCTCTGAACACTGTGCCATCGTTAGGGACTGACAGCCTATCAAGCGACACGCAGTTACAAAACACATCCATGCATCATAATGTTCCCGAGGTAAAATTCCTTTAATGCAAATGCTGAATAGTAACAAACCCAGTTCTTCCACTGGTCTGCTTTAAATCCACTGAATCCTGTGGAAATCTTTGAAGGGATCCTTCCAATTTCTGCGGTGGAATAACAGCATCAACTCTCCTCTGCAACAAGTCAATATCTTTATCCTTGATCAATTCCTTCTCCTTCCAAACCTTCAAGGTTGTTTTGGCCAAACTAAGAAAAGAAGGTGCACTGGATCAATAATAACAAATCGCACAGCATCATAATATGGCAACTGAAACAGGACTGAGTACTTTGCTCAAGTGTTGCGAACAACAGCGTTAACTTCTGTTTGGCACCGAGCAAAACGCACAGAGTCTGCATGCGTTCTGTGGAGCGTATTTGTTCTTTTTTCCCAGTTGCATTCAAATACTGTCAGTTTTGCTACTCAAGAATTTCTTCAACCACTCCCACTACAATGGACTCTAACGTGACATTTCTATTGTTTTAACTCTCTACATAGCAGACACTGATTGTCATCTTTGAACAATTAAAGACATTTAAAAATAATTTTTCTGTCTTTCTGGCTGAATTTGCGCTTTTCGTTTGGCCATCAACTATAATTTCTTCTTTTTTTCTCTCAAGTCCCTGATAACCATTCAAGGACATTTGGGACAGTCACTCTGTAATTAAAATATTATCTGTAAAGTTGACAATTAAGCTTACATGTAGTTTTTCTGGAAATGATAAAACATATTTCAAAATGTCACCTTTTCCTTTTACTAAATATTATGCTGTGAAATAATGATATTAACATTATAGGTACCTATTGCTGCAGAATGACCAGCAAATCCTCTACACTTCCTAGCAGCTGGCACATCACAGCATAATGCCAAGAGTGCGACCTGAACCTTGAACATACCTCCTGGAAGAAGAGTGTCCGCAATGATAACGCCATCCCACAAGTCTATCAGTTCGTCAGCGAGAGGATTCAGAAAGGAATTGATATCACCCTTTGGCTCTTTGGGACCTGGTATAATCCCCACTATAATGACATTTTGCGGTTTAAACTTCTCTTCCCTTTCCTCTCTTGGAAGATTCATCAGTACTAAATAAATTACTCCACAACTGTGATTAGTGTGTTTGTATGGCTGAAACCAGTCGACATTGAGCATAATTCCAAGGTTTCCTGCTGTTGAGAAGAATGCATTTCCATCAGAATCTAAGAACTCTTTCCAAACTTTTCCGTCAAAAACATCAGCCATGGAATCTGCTGTAGGCTTTCTCTTTCTCCAAGATTCACAGTTTTCAAGAAGTCCTGGTCTCGTTAGCAGTGACCTCAGTGAATCTGACAACTTTTTGAAACAATATAAATTGTTGGGATGGAGGAATAAGGATCCATTCTTTGATCGCATGTTCTTCATTAAGAATGCTCCACACTTCTTCCTTCTGCTTCTCTGAGAATGATTTGGGAATCGAACATGATCACATTTCTTTGAAACAATCCGTCCGTCGCTTTTCCTTATCGCACAGTCGTCAGTTTTGTATAATGTACAGTACTTTGGACAAGCAACAAATTTCTCAAACTCATCTTGTCCAATGTAAAATTTGGCCAAATAAAGTGTCTGTGGTAGACTTTGTGCAAACTTAACTTGGACATCAACCTTCGCCACATTTCCAATCATTGCTTGAAAAAGCCGAAAAAACTGCAATCGCACAAGAATTCCATGATCAGAAACTTTATACAGTGTTTGCCACAGGAACAGGAACAAAACAAGGACTCTTGACTCTGATGAGACTCCGTCTTTCTCGTGACATGAGAATGAGTCTCGTTGCAAGCAAAAGTGAAAGTGATTAGGCCTTATGCATGATTTCTCAAGATTCAAAATTCAAAATTCAAGAATTGCATACACCAAACAAGAACCCTGTGGCTACAAAGATGGGCCTGCGTACACCACAGGAAACTTAATTATTCTCAATCTCTGGAACGTTTCCATTTTTGCTATATATTATTATGTATTCTCGACACGTACTTCTGTTGAAAAGATATCTTTAACTTATTACCCATTTTATTGAATTTTTATTTGTAAATAGATTATTTTATTAAATTCAATAGAGTTTTGTTGAATGATATACGCAATGTCTTTCTTTATTAAAGGTAAACTTTTTACCATTTGGGGTCTGTATATGACGTATTTATGATGGGATGGCAAAGTCAACTACCAAAATATATTCCGATAGTCATCAGTACCTTCACCAAGCGTTTTGTCACCCAAATTCTTGCAAGAGAGGGATTCCTTATGCGCAAGCCCTACGGTTGAGACGAATTTGTTCTAAGGAGACGTTCTTTGAGAAAAGGGTTCAAGATTTGTGTAGATTTTTGGTAGAAAGAGGATATAAAAAGAACTTTGTTCAACAACAAGTGGATAGGGCGAGACAAACACCTAGGAATGAAGCCCTAAGGGATAAGCTAAAAGAAGAAAACAATAGGATCCCTTTTACAGTGACATACCTCCGGGTCTTCCCAATATCGGGCGCTTGCTGAGGGATTTGCAACCCGTTCAGCACTCATCAAAGAGATGCAAAAATGCCATCAAAGAAGTTCCAATGGTAGCCTTTAGGAAACCCAAAAGTCTCAGACTATTTGGTCTGCGCCCGGTTTACAAGTGGCCCCAAAGATGAAGTTAAAGGAACTTGGAAATGTAGTTCTAATCGTTGTCAGATTTGTAATTTTCTTCGCTTAGGAAGAGTTTTCCAAAGTAACAAAACAGGCAAGGAGTTTACCATCAATTATAATCTTAATTGTAATTGTAATAATGTAGTTTATCTTATCACTTGTAAGAAATGTGGCATTCAGTATGTTGGCTAAACTACCACTGCGTTTAGAACGAGGTTCAATAATCACAAGAGTAGGGCAAATGCGCACGTAAATTTGTCTTCGGGAATAAGGAGAAGGATGATGTACTTTACCGGCATTTTCATAGCCAGGGACATTTTGGTTTATAGCACATGAGCATCCAACTAATAGACTGGGTTAAAGGAGAGCGAGAGCTACGGGATAAAGAGGGACAGTGGATCTACAAACTGAGAACTTTGATACCACATGGACTTAATGACAATGATGATTTCTATGGGCAAAACAAAAAGACGCGAATGAGCGCGCGCATACGATAACGTAACACTTTTCTGTTACTTTCAAAATAGTAGTCAATTGTATGAGCGCGGGCAGACTATAACGTTAGAATTTTCCGTTACAGTTTCAAAACAGCAGTTAGTTCAGTGGCAGTTGTATTCATGCACACGCGTTAACTTGGCAATTCAACAATTTAAAAGTGTAACACGTTAACGGTTTATTAGTCACCCTGAAAAAGATCACTGAATGTGGTCGAAATATAGGTGTAAAAGGAATTTGCGGTGTTTCGTCGTCATTTGTGATTAATTTATAAATATATATATTGTTCATAGGTGTTTACGCATCTATGCGTAGCGGATACCCATAACTTTCCCCATGTCCAAGAGTGTACCTGTTGGAAAACGAGAATGACAAAAAGGATATAACGTTTGAAGGACCGAATACAACAGTACCCATGCGTACAAATATGCGTGATACACATCCACATCCCGAGTGTTCAAACGGAATATGATACGCGGAAAGCATAAAAAAAGTGTTATACTTTGGAATATTAAAAGAGTTCTAGAATGTTCGAGTTTTAATACCCCGCAACCACCAATAGAATACGCAAAAACCGGAAATACCTCACATATTCGTCAGTATTCGGGCACGTATAGGTCAAAAGTGCCGTTCGCGAGGGTCGTATACGGACTTGAATACGTGGGAGTATGCAAAAGTATTCGAATCACTAGGGAACGCCAGCAATCAAAGGTAGTCAAAACGAACTATTAGCGACTATCAATCGGCCGTATCCATTTGGAACATTTCCACGTATTCAAGAGTATGAAAATTGAATACGGAAAAACGGGCCAGATTCTAATAGAATACTCTCGGTGTATGTCGCGTCATGCGCCACCGAATACCTCAGAATACTATCGTATACGCTGCGTTTGTCGTTCCGTATTCGAACAAATTCGGGCCCGAATATTCGCCTTTTTGTGCAGTGTGAGCGCACTACTTTTTAGCGATTTTATGCAAACTGAATGAGTTTGTAAGAAACAGCGTTTTCAGCCCTACATCAGCACGTTTTGTCATTCTTGCTAAAAGTGGTGTGCCTAGTGCGAAAATGACAAAACGTGCTGATCTCGGGCTGAAAACGCTGTTTTGTACAAACTCGTGCACTTTGCTGAAAATTGCTAAAAAGTGGTGCACCCAGTGCGAAAATGACAAAACGTGCTAATCGTGGGTTGAAAACGCTGTTTTGTACAAACCCGTACACTTTGCTGAAAATCGCTAAAGAGTGGTGTGCCTTCGACCGCGGTCAACGATAGAAATTTGAAAAAACAAGAAAAGTACTTCAAAGATAAGGTTCTAAGTTCGATACGTTACAAGTATTCTGATGGTTCACTAAATTTTTTGGAGCTTCACTAAAGAAGGTGTACGTGCTTGAAAACAAGCAATTGCAGACTTGTCGGTGCCATTTGTCAAAGCAATTTGGTTCGGAAGCAGAGCATTTAAAAAGTAAAACACTCGCTTATTTTAAGGAATGGAAATATATTTAAACCCAGAAACTCTCTCCCTGCTTATACGTTCACTGCAATAGTAAGGAAATTCCCCGAAATTGAAAGAAAACTGTTTTCTACAAACTCGTGCACTTTGCTAAAAATCGCTAAACAGTGGTGCGCCCACTGCAAAAATGACAAACCTTGCTGATCTCGGGTTGAAAACGCTGTGCACAAAGTGCAAAAATCGCGAAATCTTTTAATCTCGGGCTGAAAATGCTGTTTTGTACAAACTCGTAAACTTTGCTGGAAATCGCTAAAAAGTGGTTCCCCAGTGCTAAAATGACAAAACGTGCTGATCTCGGGCTCAAAACTCTGATTTGGTGAAACTAGTGCACCTTGCTGAAAATGCTATATAGTGGTGCGCCCAGTGCGAAAACGACACACCGTGCTGATCTCGGGCTGAAAACATTCTTTTGTACAAACTCGTACATTTTACTGAAAACGCTAAAAAGTGGTGTGCCCAGTCCGAAAATGACAAAACGTTCTAAACTGGGGCTCAAAACTATGATTTGCAGAAACTGGTGCACTTTACTGAAAACCCTAAGAAGTGGTGCGCCAGGAGCGAAAATGACAAAACGTTTTGACCTCGGGCGGCAAACGCTGTCTTGTACAAACTCGTGCACTTTGCTGAAAATCGCTTTAAACTAGTGCACCCAGGGCGAAAATGACAAAACGTACATATCTCGGGCTGAAAACATTGTTTTGCACAAACCAATGCACTTTGCTGAAAATCGCTTAAAAGTGGTGCACAAAGTGCAAAAATTGCAAAACCTTCTCATCTCGGGCTGAAAACGCTGATTTGTACAAACCCGTGCACTTTGCTGAAAATCGCTAAAAAGTGGTGCGCCCAATGCGAAAATGACAAAACGTGCTGATCTCGGGCTGAAAACTTCTGTTCTGTACAAACTTGTGCACTTTGCTGCAAACCGTTAAAAAGTTGTGTGCTTAGTGCTAAAATGACAAAACATGTTGATATCGGGCTGAAAACGCTCTTCTGCACAAACCCGTGCACTTTCCTGAAAATCGCTAAAAAGTGTTTCGCCCAGTGCGAAAAGGACAAAACGTTATGATCTCGGGCTGAATTCGCTGTTTTGTACAAAGTCGTGCAGTTTGCTGAAAATTGAAAAAAAGTGGTGCGCCCAGTCCAGAAATGACAAAACTTTTCGCTCTGGGGATCAGAACTCTCATTTGCAGAAACTAGTGCACTTTGCTGAAAACGCTAAAAAGTGGTACGCCCAGTGCGGAAATAACCAAACGTGCTGATCTCGGGATGAATCGTCGTATTGCACAAACCCGTGCACTTTGCTGAAAATCGCTCAAACGTGGTGCGCTCAGTGCGAAAATGACAAAACGTCCCGATCTCGGGATGAAAACGATGTTTTGTACAAACTCGTGCATTTTGCTGAAAACCGTTTAAAAGTGGTGTTCCCAGTGCGAAAATGACAAAACCTGCTGACCTCGGGCTGAACACGCTGTTTTGTATAAACTCGTGCACTTTGCTGAACATCGCTAGACAGTGGTTCGCCCACTGCGAAAATGACAAAACGTGCTGATGTCGGGCTGAAAACGCTGTTTTGGACAACCTCGTGAACTTTGCTGAAAATCGGTAATGAACCCGCCAATGAGTGGGTTGCGTATTAAATCCACATAACCGCATAATCGCCAATCTGTTAGTTATCTTCTGCGTAACTATGAGCCATCCAGGTGCATTCAAAAGTACTTAACACACATGACAAAAAACGCTGAACTCGGGATAAAAAAGCTGTGTTGTAGAGACAGGTATACTTCGCTGAAAATCGCAAAAAAGTGGTGCGCCCGGTGAGAAAATGACAAAACGTGTGATGTCGGGCTGAAAACCCTGTTTTGTACAAACTCGTGCACTTTGCTGAAAATTGCTTAAAACTAGTGCGGCAAGTGCGAAAATCACAAAACGCGCATATCTCGGTCTGAAAATATTAATTGGCACAAACTCGTGCACTTTGCTGAAAATCGCTTAAAAGTGGTGCGCAAAGTTCTAAACTCGCAAAACCTTCCGGTCTCGGGCTGAAAACGCTGTTTTGTACAAACCCGTGCACTTTGCTGCTGGAAATCGCTAAAAAGTGGTTCGCTAAGTGTAAAAATGGCAAAACGTGCTGATATTGGGCTGAAAACGCTTTTTTGTAAACTCCTGCACTTTGGTGAAAGTCGCTAAAACGTGGTGCGCCCAGTGCGAGAATCACAAAACGTGCTGATCTCGGGCTGAATCGTTGTATTGCTCAAACCTGTGCACTTTGCTGAAAATCGGTAAAACGTGGTGTGCCCAGTGCGAAAATGACAAAACGTGCTGTTTTAGGGCGGAAAACGCTCTTTTGTAAAAACTCGTCCACTTTGCCGAAAACCGTCAAGAAGTGGTGTACCCTGTGCGAAAATGACAAATGCTTCTGATCTCGGGCTAAAAACGCTCTTTCGTACAAACCCTCGCACTTGAAAATGGCTTAAAAGTAGTGCGCCCAGCGCGAAAATGACAAAACGTGTATATCTCGGGCTGAAAACATTAATTTGCACAAACTTGTGCACTTTCCTGAAAATCGCTAAAAAGTGGTGCGCAAAGTGCAAAAATCGCAAAAACTTCTGATGGTTGGCTCAAAACGCTGTTTTGAACAAACCCGTGCACTTTGGTGGGAATCGCTGAAAAGTGGTTCGCTCGGTGCAAAAATGACAAAACGTGCTGATATCGGGCTGAAATCGCTGTTGGTACAAACTCGTGCACTTTGCTGAAAATCGCTAAAAAGTGGTGTGCCCAGTGCGAAAATGACAAAACGTGCTGCTCTGGGGCTGAAAACTGATTATTTTCAGCAAAGTGCACGAGTTTGTATAAAACTGCGTTTTCAGCCCGAGGTCAGCACGTTTTGTCATTTTCGCACTGGGTACAACAGTTTTTAATGGTTTTCAGCAAAGTGCACGAGTTTGTCCAAAACAACGTTTTCAGCCCAAGATCAGCATGTTTTCTCATTTTCGCACTGGGGGAATCAGTTTTTAACGGTTTTCAGCAAAGTGCTCGAGTTTGTACAAAACAGCGTTTTTCAGCCCGAGATCATCACGTTTTGTCATTTTCGCACTGACACTGCGTGACAACCCGAATATTCAAGAATATTCTTGCATTCAATACGTGTTCTTTACGCCGACGAATTCTAGAGTGTTCAGAACGTGCACGTCCGAATACCCTCTGTTCAGAATCATTCTGGGATTTTCTTAATAGTATTCTGCGGTAAATTTCCTCTCTGTAGAATACGAAAGTGAATGATTCCGTTAAACCATTGATTTATTATAGCGAACTACTTCAAATTTGATTTATACGGCGATAAAAAAGAACTTGTCTAGCGTTGGGGAAGCCTAGCCTGCGTAGCAAACAACCAATTCACTGTCATTACATGGCCTCTCAGAGCTAGAGTCTTAAGACAAGCGTTAAATTGAACTTTACGCAATTTAATGCGTACCTGTCTTTACATAAAGACATAAATAACTTCATCCAATTAAACTCGTCTTGAAAAAAGTTGATCTTAACGCGAACTTTAGCACTTTTACGGGAAAGCAAAGATCAATGTTTATACACCTTTACACGTCTTTACACACCTTTACGCATCTTTACGGAAAGCGTAAAGTTTAACGATACGCACTTACAGGCGTCTTAACAAAAAAGGAAACTTGAATTCAGTACAATTTAGCGCGCACCCGTTTTTACACATGGTCGTAAATAGCTAATTTAAGTTAATTTGAACCGATTGGGTCATTTGATATGGTTGGGCCATTTAAATCAGTTTGGTCATTTGATATGGGTGGGCCATTTGAACCAGTTGGGTCATTTGATCTGGTTGGATCATTTCATATAGTTTGGCCATTTTAACCAGTTGGCTCATTTGGTATGGTTGGGCCATTTAAACCGGTTGGGCCATTTGAACTGGTTGGGTCATTTGAGCCGGTTGGGTCATTTAAACCGGTTCGCTAATTTGATATGGTTGAGCCATTTGAACCGGTTGAGCCATTTGATATGGTTGGGCCATTTGAACTGGTTGGGACATTTGAACCTGTTGGGTCATGTGATAGGGTTGAGTGATGTGATCTGGTTGGCTTATTTGATATTTTTGGCTTATTTGAGTCGGTTGGCTCATTTAATATGCTTGGGCCATTTAAACCGGTTGAGTCATTTGATATGGTTGGGCCATTTGAACTGGTTGGGTCATTTGAACCTGTTGGGTCATTTGATATCGGTGGGCCATTTAAACTGGTTGGGTCATTTGATATTGTTGGCCCATTTGAAGCGGTTGGCTCGTTTGATCTGTATGGATCAATTAATCTGGTTGGCTTATTTGATATCATTGGCTTATTTGAGCAAGTTGGCTCACTTGATATGGTTGGGCCAATTGAACCGGTCGAGTCATTGATATGGTTGGGCCATTTGAACTGGTTGGGTTATTTGAACCTGTTGGGTCATTTGATATGGTTGGGTCATTTGAACTGGTTGGCTTATTTGATCTGATTGGCTTATTTGAGCCCGTTGGCTCATTTGATATGGCTGGGCTTTTTGAACGGGTTGAGTCATTTGATATGGTTGGGCCATTTGAACCAGGTGTCTCACTTGATATGGTTGGGTCATTTGAACCGGTTGGCTTGATATGGTTCGTTCATTTGAACTGGTGGGGTCATTTGAACCGGTTGGGTCATTTAAACTGGTTCGCTAATTTGATATGGTTGGTACAATTAAGCCGGTTTCCTCATTTGATATGGTTGGGCCATTTGAACCGGTTGAGACATTTGATATGGTTGGGCCATTTGATATGCTTGGGCCATTTTAACCGCTTGGCTCATTTGATGTGGTTGGATCATTTCAACGGATTGGGTCACTTGATCTGGTTGGGCCCTTTGAACCAGTTGACTCACTTGATATGATTGGTCCATTTGAACCGGTTGAGTCATTTGATATGGCTGGGCCATTTGCACTGATTGGTGGCTAATTTGAACCGGTTGGGTTGTTAGATATGGTTGGGCAATTTAAAGCGATATGATATGGTTGGGATATTTGAACTGGTTGGGTCATTTGATATGGTTGGGTCATTTGATCTGGTTGGCTTATTTGATATGATTAGCTTCTTTGAGCCGGTTGGCTCAATTGATATGGTTGGGCCATTTAAAGCGGTTGAGTCATTTGATATGGCTGCGCCATTTAAACAGGTTGGGCGATTTATACTGGTTGGGTCATTTAAACCGGTTCGCTCATTTGATATGGTTGGGTCAATTAATCCGGTTTGCTCATTGATATGGTTGGGCCATTTGAACTGGTTGGGTCATTTGATATGGCTGGGTCATTTGACATGGTTTGGCCATTTGAACCGGTTGAGACATTTGATATGGTTAGGCCATTTCAACTGATTGGGTGAGTTGATATGGTTGGGCCATTTGAACCGGTTGGCTCATTTGATCTGATTGGATCATTTGAACGGGTTGCGTCATTTGATATGGCTGGGCCATTTGAACTGATTGGGTAATTTGAACCGATTGGGTCATTTGATATGGTTGGGCCATTTAAACCAGTTTGCTCATTTGATATGGGTGGGCCATTTGAACCGGTTGGGTCATTTGATCTGGTTGGATCATTTCATATAGTTTGGCCATTTTAATCAGTTGGCTCATTTGATATGGTTGGGCCATTTAAACCGGTTGGGCCATTTGAACTGGTTGGGTCATTTGAGCCGGTTGGGTCATTTAAACCGGTTCGCTAATTTGATATGGTTGAGCCATTTGAACCGGTTGAGCCATTTGATATGGTTGGGCCATTTGAACTGGTTGGGACATTTGAACCTGTTGGGTCATGAGATAGGGTTGGGTGATTTGATCTGGTTGGCTTATTTGATATTTTTGGCTTATTAGAGTCGGTTGGCTCATTTAATATGCTTGGGGGTAATTTGGAAAACATGGAATGCCGGAATCCCCGGAATCCTGGAATCCTCGGAGTAACTGCAGAAATTAAAAATTAACAAAAATCCATATTGGATTTAAAAAATAACGGAAAATCAAATAAATATTTAAAATTAATTAACGGCCCGTGGGGGGAAGGGGGGGGGGGGAACCTTTGTTCATGTTCTGGCTCCAGCCGGAGAACATAATTTTTTTTTAATGCAGCGACGTTATTGAATAAACGCCCTTAAACGCCCTTCTTATTTGATATCCCGTGGGAGGAATCCTCGGAAACAAATAAAAATATTGAACAAATGCCCCCTCTCCTTTCATTATTTTGCGTTAAAAATAACTTATGTTCCGTGGGCTCAAAACTGGTCGAAAGATTGGCGTTTTTTTTTATTTCACAGCTGTCAGCGGCAACGGATTTGTACAATACACAAAAACAGTAAACGTGGACAAAAATTTCTCTTTTTAACGATAACAAGTGTGCCCCAAGTGGTCACGAAGCTTTCAGAACCCTCTGTTTTGATTGACCTTTGAAAGCGCATCCACTGTTGTTTTTAGGGATAGCGACATTGTTTGGGTCATTCATCCATTGTTTCGTTAGGCAATAAAACAACTCGTCCTAAGAGCTTGTATTGTCACGCTGTATATTTCACTGTGGGTTTTCAATTTTGTTTGGTTTGATGATGCTCAAAAACTAGTAAAATATTGCTTGCCCAAACCTTTCCCAAAGCTCCCACCACAGTTCATTTGTAAAAACAAGTCCGCCTTCCAACCTTCCAGCAACGTCTGTAAGGTGCAATTCTGTTTTAAAACCAGGATTTCGGTATTTAATGCAGGTCATGGTTGCATGGTAATAATGATTCTGCCCACGTACTAGGCGCCAATACTTGGAACCATCATGAATTTAATTTAATTTTATTAATTTATTTTTTAATTCGTAATGTTTGTAGTTATTCCGAGGATTCCGGGATTTCGGGGATTCCGGCATTCCGGCATTCCGGCATTCCATGTTTTCAAATTACCATGCTTGGGCCATTTAAACCGGTTGAGTCTTTTGATATGGTTGGGCCATTTGAACTGGTTGGGTCATTTGAACTTGTTGGGTCATTTGATATCGGTGGGCCATTTAAACTGGTTGGGTCATTTGAAATTGTTGGGTCATTTGCTATGGTTGGGTCATTTGATCTGGTTGGCTTACTTGATCTGATTGGCTTATTTGAGCCCGTTGGCTCATTTGATATGGTTGGGTTATTTGAACGGGTTGAGTCATTGATATGGTTGAGCCGTTTGAACCAGTTGCCTCACTTGATATGGTTGGGTCATTTGAACCGGTTGGCTAATTTGATATGGTTGGTTCAATTAAACCGGTTTCCTCATTTGATATGGTTGGGCCATTTGAACCGGTTGAGACATTTGATATGGTTGGGCCATTTGAACTGGTTGGGTCATTTGATATGGTTGGGCCATTTGAACCGCTTGGCTCATTTGATGTGGTTGGATCATTTCAACGGGTTGGGTCACTTGATCTGGTTGGGCCCTTTGAACCAGTTGGCTCACTTGATATGATTGGTCCATTTGAACCGATTGGGTCATTTGATATGGCTGGGCCATTTGAACTGATTGGCTAATTTGAACCGGTTGGGTTGTTAGATATGGCTCGGCCATTTAAAGCGGTTTCCTTATTTGATATGGTTGGGCCATTCGAACTGGTTGGTTCAATTGAAACAGTCGGGTCATTTGATATGGTTAGGATATTTGCACTTTTTGGGTCATTTGATATGGTTGGTTCATTTCATCTGGTTCGCTTATTATATCATTGGCTTCTTTGAGCCGGTTGGCTCATTTGATATGGTTGGACCATTTGAAGCGCTTGACGCATTTGATATGGCTGGGCCATTTGAACTGGTTGGGTCATTTGAACCTGTTGGGTCATTTGATATGGTTGGGTCATTTGATCTGGTTGGCTTATCTGATCTGATTTTCTTATTTTAGCCGGTTGGCTCATTTGTTATGGTTGGGCCATTTGAACCGGTTGAGTCATTTGATATGGTTGGGCCATTTGAACACGTTGGCTCATTTGATATGGTCTTGTTATTTGAGCCTGTTGGTTCATTTGAACTGGTTGGGTCATTTGAACCAGTTGGGTCATTTTATATGGTTGGGCCATTTCAACTGGTTGGGTCATTTAAACCGCTTTTCTCATTTAAACCAGTTCGCTCATTTGATATGGTTGGGGCATTTGAACCGGTTGGCTTATTTGATATGGTTGGGCATTTAAACCGGTTGGGCCATTTGAACTGGTTGTGTCATTTGAGCCGGTTGGATCATTTAAACCGGTTCGCTAATTTGACATGGTTCAGCCATTTGAACCGGTTGAGCCATTTGATATGGTTGGGCCATTTGAACTGGTTGGGTCATTTGAACCTGTTGGGTCATGTGATAGGGTTTGGTGATTTGATCTGGTTGGCTTATTTGATATTTTTGGCTTATTTGAGTCGGTTGGCTCATTTAATATGCTTGGGCCATTTAAACCGGTTGAGTCATTTGACATGGTTAGGCCATTTGAACTGGTTGGGTCATTTGAACTTGTTGGGTCATTTGATATCGGTGGGCCATTTAAACAGGTTGGGTCATTTGATGTGGTTGGATCATTCCAACGGGTTGGGTCACTTGATCTGGTTGGGCCCTTTGAACCAGTTGGCTCACTTGATATGATTGGTCCATTTGAACCGGTTGGGTCATTTGATATGGCGCGGCCATTTGCACTGATTGGCTAATTTGAACCGGTTGGGTTGTTAGATATGGTTGGGCCATTTAAAGCGGTTTCCTTATTTGATATGGTTGGGCCATTTGAACTGGTTGGGTCATTTGAAACAGTCGGGTCATTTGATATGTTTGGGATATTTGAACTGGTTGGGTCATTTGATATGGTTGGGTCATTTGATCTGGTTGGCTTATTTGATATGATTGGCTTCTTTGAGCCGGTTGGTTCATTTGATATGGTTGGGCCATTTAAAGTGGTTGAGTCATTTGATATGGCTGGGCCATTTAAAAAGGTTGGGCGATTTAAACTGGTTGGGTCAACAAGCCTGTATACACAGGGATGACAATCCTTGACAACAGCAAGATCTTGATGTATGATTTTTTCTACAACGAGGTGAAAAAAAAATACGGTCCAAAGTGCGAGCTATTGTACACAGACATGGACAGTCTCCTTCTTGAGAATGAAACAGAAGACTTTTACGAAGACATGAAATTATATCAAAACCTTTACGACACGAGCGATTTTCCGAAAGACCATCCACTTTATTCAGAAGGAAACAAAAAGGTTTTAGGTAAAATGAAAGACGAATGCAATGGAACACCAATAGCAGAGATAGTCTGTTTGAGACCGAAAATGTACTCGATCCTGAAAGGTGACAAAAAAAACATAAAAAAGCGAAGGGTGTAAAAAAGTGTGTCGTTAAGAAACAAATAATGCATGAACAGTACAAGGAAACGCTTTTTGGTAAGAAGCAGTTATGGCATGGAATAAACATTCTTCGAAGCGAGGGACATGAGATCTATGGCATGTATGTTAACAAAAAATCGCTTCCCTCATTTGATTCAAAGCGATGGATAGAAGAAGATGGTATTCATACAAAAGCTTATGGTTATGAACCCGCATTCAAATTTACAGATGCTGAAATTGCCGCAATTGCTGTAGCCGAAGAAGAAGCTTTAGAGTTGCTCGGGTGGTAACTCTATGTTTGGAGGGACAACCAAAAGCTCTTCGCGGACAAACCAGCGTTTTGGTCCGTCAAACAAATAATAGATAACCGGTGCGTCTGGTTTTATCATAATCTTTTCAATCTCGTAAACATTCAAAGACCAGATTGGGTCGGTTGCTCTTCGGCGTCCACCTTCAAGTTCACCGGGTTGATAGAGATAGCGAACACTCAAACCGGAGGGGAGCTTTTTTTCGTTCACACCAACGGGTCTCAAATAAGGTGTCGAGGGTTTGGATGGAACAGTTTTCTTTTTGATGGCATCAACAGGTTTTTGACCAGTCAGTCGAGTGACTTCCTTATTCAAAGCTGAAATAACAGCGGGCAGTCGGGCCACCCATTCAGTCGATCTTTTGTCGTCTGGGAGGCGCATTTCAACCCCATACTGGTGACCAAACAGTCGTTCAGCCAGTGTGCGGTTGAATCTTTCAACGATAGCTTGATCACGGTGAATATCCACACGGCCGCGTCTAACCTCGACATTATGTTTCGAAAGAAGTTGGTTCACAGCGCCCATAAACTCCCGACCAGGATCGACCTGAAGCAGTTTCGGCCACTTCAAAGGACCACGACTATAAATCCGTTCCAGAGCAGCTGCGACTTCTTTAGCCTCTTTTGTGGTCAACGGTTCGGCCTCTTTGTATCGAGAGGACACATCTACCACTGTGAGAGCATATTTAAAAGTTTTACGGGAGCGCGGTGGGCGATCGTGTGGGAGATACAGAAGATCGGCTTGGTGAACTTTGTTTGGAACAGGAACATCAAATTTCGGTCGTGGAATGTACCGTGGGGCTGGTAAATAAACCTGCCAAAGAGCTTGCTTCATCAACCAGTTTTGAGCTACATCTTCCGAAACTTTCGCTGCCTGGGCTAATTTCTTAATTCCTGCAAACCCTTTCCAATACCCTTGCGGGCTGTAATAAATTTTTGACATCTTATTGAAAATACGCGAGCTCATTGTATACCATACACGATAAAAAATGGACGACCCGTTTGGTTGTTTGCAAGGTGAGAAAATTTCATCGAAAATAATTAAAGAAACATTGCAAAAAAAAATAAATTCATACCCATTATCAAAAAAGATTAATCGTTGTCCTTCATGCGAGGAGCAATTAGTTTATGTGGTGAATGAGTTCTGTCGTGCATGTCCAAAATGTGGTAGAGTGTTTGAATGTGATGATGATGAACAGTTCCAAGAAGAAAATCGGGAAAGAAGTTTCACTGCAACTAATTTTCATTTAAAAAATGTTTTGCGGAAATGGAACATTTACAAAATGTTTTCTTCCAGCGAGGTAGATTTTCTTGGTAACGTTATTGCTCAATTTCAGGAGATGTCCGGCAAATCAGTGAACTACTCCTGTTTTCTGTATAATTATTTTGAAATAGTACCTTCTGAATGCTGGCCCAACAAAAAAGAAATTATGGAATCTATTTTTCATCGCCTTCCTAAAACCTTAGCAAGCAGGCGGCGGGCAAAACAGGAGTTTGATAAATGGTGGTTGAAAATTAATCAAGGTTCTTCATAAACATTTTCATATTTGCCTGTTTTCGGATTTTTCACCAAACGCATGACAGTACCTTTTTTTGGATGAGTCCAAAATTTCTTGCTTGTGACACCAGTTGGTCCTGTGAAAGCATTTTTCGCAATATCACCTGACCAATACCGATCGAATACATGTTTTGTGGAAGGAATCATTTTTTTTGTCAAAGTTTCAGCAAATTTTACTACTTCCAATGGTTTATCCAAAACACCAGTACCTTTTTGTTGTTTCAAACCCAACCCTAACTTTTGTTTTGCATTGATTGCATTTCTTGCAGCCGCATGACCCCACTGCCTTTGTTTGTAAGGAACTGCGTCAAGAGACTTCACCATTTTTTTATCCGCTTTGTGTTTGCATTTTTTGAGATTGGAACAAACATCATAATCAACATCATGTTGCATAGCAATCGCATCTGTTGCACCTGTTGGTGGTTGATATATTTCCAGAATTTCACCCGTTTCTGGATCGTATTTCACCTGCTTTTCAAGAGGATTGTATGGCCCTGTAAAATTATGCCCCGGTAATGTCCAACCTTTTTTTGGTTTCGGAAATTTTCCAATTGCTGCATGTATATCAAACCCAGCTCCATCCAAATCAGGTCTGTCAGTTTTGTAACGTTGGTTTGGTCGAACTTTAGTTGAAAGTTGATCTAACATTTCACTTCCAACTTTTTGAATGACTGGGCGGGCTTTGTCAAGAGTGTAATTTATTGCTTTCTTTTGCAGTTTGGGGTCTCTCATAGCTTCAGAAGCGTAATATCGTCCAGCTTCAACACTTTTTTTCGCAAGATATGGGATTCCTTTTGTAATAGCAAGATCACCAACTGCCATAGCAACGTCGCCGAATATTCCACTGCCCTCCGCGCGGGAGGGCTCACCTAGTTTCCCGGCATAAACCTTGATTTCATTTTTCCACAACTAGCACATTTTGCCTTCAAACGTTTTCGATTGTTCTTTGTGATTACAACTTTTTCGGTCCCCTTCACATTGGGTGTATAACGTTTTTCTTTCACACAGTACACTTCCATTGTATATTTAAGAAAAATAATTTTTCACTATTTCCTCGTTTTGAAGTAAATCATTGGAGAACATTTTCAAAATATCGGCAAAACGTGTTCCTTTATTTCTTTCGTTTAAAAAGAGAAGGCAGTAGTAACCACATCTCACACTTTGTTCCCATTGAATTTGGTTGTCATTTCTGAAAAAATGTTTCATCCCATGCATTGACATCTCTTGTTCCCATTCCAAAGGTGGTGGAAAGCCAAATGAATCGAAATACTCGTAAAGACCTTTTCCTTTTGGCCAACAACATACCCAGTGAGTTCCCAAACTTCCGAAATCATCCAAGTTGATAATGCATGGAGAATGAAACAAAGGTTTTGTTTCATTTCTGCTGAAAATACCTTTGATGGGGATTCGTAAAAAGTTGCACCATTTTCTAAGGTCAATGTTGGATAATGGTTTATCTTCAAATTGTAGTTTTTTTTAAAACTATAATAATCATCCCAAGTTCCGAAAAAAGGTGGAGGTTGAATTTGCATTCCTTTACCTTTAGATGGTGTTCGTCGTTGTCGTGGTGGTGGTGGTGGTGGTTGAGTTTGCATACCTTTTCCGATTATTTTTCGGACTAAATCAAGGGCTAAAGGTACTCCGATAGACGCCAACATACCAAGGAAGCCGCCGTATTGTGCACCGCCTCCTTCTACTAAACCTTGTCCAACAAGATATCGTTCTGCCGCCTTTTTCTGAGTAGGAGTCATTCGCTGGACAAGTTTATAAAGCTCAATTTCCTTCGGTCCAAAACCATTTCCAAATATCTTTTTCAGCACCTTTTCAGCGCCAAAACTCAAACCTGCACTTGCTAATGCTCCAAGGGCTGGCTTTATCAAAGGTCGTGCCAAACCAAGCATAGCAGAATACAAACTCCCACCACGCTGCGCAGTATTCTCAATCTGTGTCTGGCTTAATTTTATTACCATTCCTTTCCCTGCCGCTGAGGTTTTCTTCAGTCGCGAGATTTGAGTATCAGTGAGAAGGGGTTCGTCACCGCGTCCAATTTTTTCTGGTTTAACTTTCAGATTAACAGGCATCTTCTTTGCATAAGCCTTTTGAAGTTTCTTTTTCTGACCATCAGTCAGTGGGATTTTAAATGGATGATAAGTTGTGCTCATCGTGCGTGTATATTATATTCAGAATTTTTTCTAAATAACAATCTCATTACCAATTTGCTTCAACACAAATTCTCGTTCATTCAAAATCGCGGCGAATATTATATAATCTTGAGCGTTAGCGGATTCGTTCAGTCTGTATTGGAATTCTAGCTTTTTGGGATCGTCTGTCAAACCTTCTTTGGAATTTCGCAGATCGAAGTAGACAACTGGGTATAACTTCTCAAAGTAGGAAAGCGGCAGCTGAACGCCGGTGTTATAGTCATTCTTTCTGTATCTGAAATTGATCAAATCATTCAAAATTCGTATTTTAAAATCATAGTCATATTCAAGCTCAGGATAAAATTCTGTGCCGTACTGAAGACGGCAAGTGCCCAATCTTGCTGATTCATCACCATCGATATCGAATGTGTCAAAGAAATAAGGGTTGTATTGTTAATCATTTTGTCTTCGAGTTTGTTGAATGAAAACAAAAACATGCTTGGGGTTTTTTATCCCAGGTGTAATCAACCACCTACCATTCGCATCCCTACGGGCACTGCTCTGTGTCAAACTTTCTTGCAGATATTTCAATTGGGCTGGCTTCAAGAAATTTTCATTGACCAGGGTTTGTCCTTGGCCAGTGAAATGTAATTGTGGAACCCACAGCTCAAATTTACGGACAACAATCCTTCGAGCTGTTCCATCGTTTTGCCAAATCATTTCTTCATCGTCTTGCAGTTTAATTTCAAACTCAAATTGTAAAGGTGGCAGCAGCCTGTCGGAAAGACTTTCGAAGAAGGAGTATCTGTTCAAAGGGATAATGGAATGAACTGTTTTGCCTTGGTCTGATAAAATCGCCCTTGCCCGCATTCCAAGGTTCTTCGCAGGGGCTGCTTCTGCAACCACAGTGTCATCAGCATTATCAAGATACCAAAAATGGTTTTTTGCCACACTTCTCGAAAAATCATCCGAAAAGTCAAGCAGGTTTTTGATGAAAATAACCTTGTTGATATTATTCGCCTCGTATAATTTTTTTCAGCTGATTTGACGGTCAAACTTTGTATCAATGAAAAAGAACCGTTGATCGGAGCCGATCGAGTGTCTTCAGCAATATCGGCTCCGTTTGCTTGAGCTTCCAAGTCAAAATCAACGCGGAAATAAGCGTTGTACCAGTCATAAAAATTGTCCCGGTCTTTCAAGTTAAATTTGTATCCCGACTTTTTTTGCGGTTGGTTATTCCCAGGAAAGTCGAGTGCATTATCCAAATCAATTCGAATGTATGTTGTCTTCTCGAGGTATGGTGGAGTTCTGAACATGTTAACAAGAGTTTATATTAAAAGAAAAAAATTTTTTGATTAAATTTCGTTTGCCAAAATTTGATTTAATTTCACAAGGGCGTCTGATTTTTTCGGTGCTTGGTTTCGTAAAATATTTGCAAGTTTCTTTCTTACATCCTGTGACAACGGTTTTTGCTTTTTTCGCTCTTGCAGTATTTTTCGTATTTGTTTCGAACCTTTTTCCACAGCAATTTCACCAACTTTCTGACCCGCTTTTTCAGCGATTGTTTTTGAAGCTTTTTCGGCAGTTTTCTTTGCCACGTTCTTTACATTGTTTTTGAATACTTTACCGATGGTCATGAAGGTGTCACGGATAATACGCGATCCTTTGTGTTTATATCGATAACGTCCGGTGTTTTCGTCAAAGTATCTTGCCCATTCGCTCGGATGATTCATGATTGTATATTTATACCAACAAAAACTTTACTCTTTTTCAATCATCAAGCTGATTGCAATGTCTGTCCCGTTGAGATCCAGGATATTGTTTCTTCCGTCTGTCACCCAAACCCTTATTTCATTAATGAAACTTTTATTCACAGATTGCCACTCAAGCCGACGCGGCTCTTTTCCAAATGGATAGCTAACCCGAAGATCTGATGTTGAGAAACTGTATAACACATCGCTTGGAACATTGTTTGTTCGGCGTGAGATAAGATCGCAGTGCAAATATACCCAATCAACACCTCTTGTGATATTTGGAACGTTCCTTCCGACAACTTCTCCACTCAAGACTTTTTTTACCATAACCAAGCAATTCATTAAAATTTCCTTGAGACATGTCAAGCTCATAATCGTTATGTATCAAAGTCACAACCCTATAAACTGACATATCGAAATACATTGTGAAAATGTAATTACTGTCTTTGTTTGTCGGGTCTACTTTACCGGTGTGTTGCTGAATAAAAGTGTTGATTCTTTTGTAATCATACATTCCATTCGGGAAAGTTAAGGTCTTCCACGCTTGTTCTGTTTTTTTCTTCCAGCGAATTTTGTTGTTATCATAACGAGAATCGATGTTGTTCCATGAGTAACTCATTGTGATAAGTCTGTTCAGCGCGGCTTTGTAGTTTCCTTCGCCCAATTCGATCGGAGGATGAAACTTCACTGTAAAATCGTGTGAAACATTCCGTTCTCCACCTCTTTCTAGTTTTGCGAGGCTCGAGTCAAGCAGTATATCAAAGCTCATTATTGGTGTATATAATCAGAAATAATTTTTTTCTTTTGCTTTTTATTGATTGTGCCGAGTTCAACAAGTGAATCAAGCAGATATAATACCTGATTTTTAAGTTTTATCGAGTTGTTTCCTGCTTTTATTGATCCTAAACTCTCATAAAGTTGGTTGATCAATTTTTCAGCTTCATCAGCGACGCCGCTTCCTTCGGTTTCCCAATCCTGTTCATAAGAGTCATCTTCATTGTCAGAAAATTCAAAAACAGGTCTTCGGCTCGCGACAGCTTTTTCAAGAGGAGTTTGGGTTGTTTCTCTTTTTTTGGGTAGTGGAGTGGACTTTAGTCTCTGTTTCCCCTCCTGTAACCGTTTCGAAAGAGGTTGGGTTTCCCTTCTTTTATTGATATCATCTCTCATTTTTTTGAGTTGCGCAATGGTTTTGCCTTTCAAACCTAATTTCGATTTTCCTACTTTGAAGTCGGGATCATGTCCTTTTATGGTAATGAGCCGATTGATATTTTGCAACAAGATTGCTTCACTGGGATATTCTAGCTCAACCGGTCCCGGCATCCCCCACTCTTTACGTGTGGATGTTTCTTCCATCAGCGGTGGGGGTGGTAGTGGTAAATCATCACCATCAAATTCTTGATAAGGTGGTGGTGGTGTTGGTGGTGGTGGTGGTGGGGTTGGTGGTGGTGATGGTTCTGGTGATGGTGCATCCGGTCTGAATTCATAATCAAAAGGGTTGATTTCGTCAAATTCATCCATTGTATAATCAGGAACTTCTTCTTCTTCTTCTTCTTCTTCAACATTGACGCTGCTTTTTTCATCAAGCCTTTTTGTGATTGGTTTAAAAAGCTCCTCCCCTGAAAGCTGACCAAACTCTGTTTATTTTATCCATTCTAAATTTTGGTGAATTTCTTCTGTTTGCTGATCAATCGCCGACTTTTCTTTAGCCAATTGTTGCCATTTTTTCATTGACATATTTCCAGCGTGAATATATAGAAGCGAAAAAAAAAATGAAGATTCCAAATTATGACCCAGGTTCTTCCGAGAGTGACTACAAGCAAGGTCACCCTTGTATGCCAGCAGATGTTTTTCGGATGTTAATTTGTGGGCCCAGTAATTCTGGTAAAACAAACACATTACTGCATATGCTTTATGAGTTGTTAGAGTATGATAAAATTTACCTCTTTTCAAAGAACCTGCACCAAAACAAATACCAGGCTCGTTTGCAGGATTTTGCTGAACTAATCAACCCCAAGGTTGGTTATGAGGTTATCGAGGCTCATGGTGATGAAATCATTCCACTCGAAGAGCTTCCGGTGGACACCCAAAAAATAGTTGTTTTTGATGATCTTGTTTGTGAAAGCAACCAAAACCGCATCATTAATTATTTTATCAACGGGCGTCACAGAAACTGCTGCGTTATTTACCTCACTCAAACTTTTTACAAGGTGCCGAAAAACATCCGTGATAACTGCAGCCATTTTTGTATTTTCAGATTTCTTCCAAGAGAAAACAAACGGATTGCAGACGAAATAGGTGTGGATCATGACGCTTTAGATCGCGCCACCGATAAAAAAATATTCTTTCTTTTACTATGACAAACCCCAAAAATTAATGAAAAAAATTTTGATGAAGATATATAATGGGGTATATTAACAGTCAAATAGGTGGAACGAGCCAAACGGTGAGTGAAAGTGGAAAAGTGGGTCCTCCTGGCCCAGGGGGTCCTCCTGGTCCTGAGGGTCCTCCTGGACCGAAGGGTGATAAAGGCCTAGGAGGACCACAAGGTCCTAATGGTCCAAGAGGTGAAAAAGGGTCCGCTGGACCACAAGGTCAGGAGGGGGCACAAGGACCACGGGGTTTAAAAGGCGACAAGGGCGACAAGGGCGACATAGGGATACGATATTTTACGATTAAAAAGCAACCCTTATCCTGTCCACGGTGATCTGACAAAGGTAATAAACTATCAAGACACGAGAAATATCTTTCTTTCGAAAAAAGAAGGCGGGCAAATGGAAGCAAGTATCAATATGAACAATAATACAATCTACAACGTAAAAGACCCAGTACAGACAGATCAAGCCACAAACAAAAAATATGTCGACAATCAGCTTGCGAAAAAACTGGATAAAGAAGACGACATTGTTATGAAAAATTATTCGATTATCAATCTTGATCTTCCATCAAACCCAAGAGAGGCCGCATGTGCCGAGTTTGTTGACTCCAGAATTGATGGTTTGACGAACGAGAAGTTTCTCAAAGTTGATGGTAGTAACAATATGTCTGGAAACTTGAATTTAAATAATAATAAAATTATTAACTTACAAACCGATTACAAAGATTCGAAATCCGCAGTTAATGTTGATTTTATGCAAAATGAAATAACAACTATGAGAGATCTTGTCACTCAAAAAATTCATGAATCTCAGATCATTAACTCGGGACAAAAAAGGGACGCCTTCAGATACTTGATGGAAGACACTGATAAATCTTCGAGTGAAAACAATATCGAGGTTTTGGGTATTAACGATTTTCCCAATTCTCCACATCAAATTAATAAAAAAGCTTACCAACTCAAACTCCTGTTTGAAAAAAGCTCACCCAACCAGTACCAGTCGCGCCTCGGTTTTAACTTATATAAACTTCCGGTCGGTTATTACACAATGGTTGTAGAGTGGTTTCCGCCGGAAATGAATGAGTTGAGTGTAACACCCCAAGCAACGACGATTTCAATTTCTAATTATGCAACAAAAACATTCGAGAAGTACACCAAAACAGTTATCAATTTTCACAGATGGGGTAGCTCACCTCCACATTTTCTTTATCTTGATCTGCACGGTACAATTAGTAATCCATCATTTTTAACAATTGGTCATCTTATTGTTTATGGTGTTAAAGAAACAATTTCAAACGTTGATCCAAGTGTCTATGACACCGCCTTTGTTATTGAAAATGGAAAAATGGTTATGGAAACAGATCTTTCTTTAAACGGACATAATTTGAATGGTTCCATTTATTACTTATATGGACATTTAGATACGAAAAATGGTGAAACATTTTTTTTATTAAATGGTCATTTTAATTTACTCCTTCCAGAAAAAAGCTATATATTAAATATAACAGTATTATATAAAAAAAATCTCAGGCCCATTTCCACCTATTCCTTTAAAAATATTTCAAGGTGGTGTTCCTCCAAAAACTTTCACTTCAACACAATCACTTCAAAAACAGACAATAGATATTAATTTAGAAATACCAAATGGTCTTTTTATGGTGCAATTGCATTCTTCAAATTTCAAAAAAGAAAAATTCTTAATGTTGGTTAAATATAGAGTGCCATGAATATTTTTTCATACATTATATAATACACAATGCGGGATATTTTCGAATTCAACCATATCGATCAAACACTTTCTAAAGAGAAAGTTGAAAAAATGAAAGATTTATATGCTTATTACCACAAGAAACATTATGGCTACGAAAAGTTGTACCGCGGTTTTCGAAGAAAAAATTTTGTTTGTAATCTTTCAGCTGGCAAGTTAATTATTAGTGCCGCAGTAGCCGGAGGAATTACGTTGAACCCAGTTGTCATGGCAACTTTAACTGGTGTTGGTCTTACTTTGAAAGCAGTGGCAAGCCTTAAGAAATACGATAAGAAAACAGAACAAGCAAATTTTGCCCGTATCGAATACCAAAAAATCCTTGATGAGATTCGCTTTTACCTCAGAGGCGAAGCTTTCGACGAGAAGGTCTTTCTTGATAGATTGAAAATGATAGATAATTTCGTCACTGATCATTGTATGGAAATTCCGCTATCTGTTCAAAGAAAGTATGAAAAAAAATTCACTCAATTGTAGAATTTCAAAGTAATTATATATCTTTCGAGATGATTGCAATTTTGCAAGCTATTTGCTATCACCTTGTTGAGCTTCTCACGCCCCCCGAAATTTTGCAAATAAGATTGATTACTCGTGAATATGTTTCAAAAATATTGTTACCAACTCGGGACAAAGATGGCTACCCCATTTCAGGACAAGATATTGTTCCATAATACGATTTTTCCTGCGCGGTAGTTGTTCTTGCCTAGCCTCGGCTTGGACTTTCACCTCACCGAAGTGAGGATTTCACCGCTGACAAGGTGGTTGTCCATTCCACATTTTATCTCTGGGAGCGAGGTTTGAAATCCCTCGGGATTTCTGAGCACCCCCTGTTAACAGTATGTTGTCAAGAGGTTGAATCTCCTTGGAAACCGCGGTCATTTTATGACCGCCGTTGTGAGGAGGCATTTCCTTGGAAACCGCGGTCATGGTTCAGATAATGGTCAACTATCACCCCACTAAACTAATAAATATTGATCAATTTCAATATATATTAAACACGCTTTTCTTCTTCTATTCCTTATGGTACCCTTTTTCTGTCCTTCACCTAAGTGTCGCAATAATTGAATATTTACGCATGCGCTTCACAGAATTTCACCTCGAGCAGAAAAGTACACGCTATTAAACAAATGTATCTTCAACACATCTTACTATGGATGTCTGTACAGATCAACAAGCGATCTCACAAGACTGGCCAACAGAGAATGTATTTATAGATCAACAAGAAATCTCAGAAGAATGGCCAACTAAAGAAAGTTTTAAAGGAAGAGAAATTTTAAAATGGAGAAATATTTCAGACGATGTGTACAAAATTAAAAAAGTTTCACACCGGGAAAGTAAATATGGGCTTTCAGCTATTTTAACTTTAAAAACAAAATGTGGAGATAAACTTCTTGTATGGGCTCCTAAACGTCTTGCTGAAGATCTTGAAGATGAATCTTATCAATTTGTTTATAAAATAGGTCTCAAAACGTCTGCTGACGGTAATGAATATTTTGATTATGAATTAATGTAATCTGTCTGTGAATATTAATTTCTTTTTTCAAGCTTGAGTTGTTAAGGGGGTTTCCCTTCAATGTTTGTACAAGAATATAAATTACGTCATTGTCTGTGAAATCACGCGCCGTAAACACAACTTAATGGCTGTGGTACTCCCATATATCAGTGCAATAATTAACTAGAGTTATATCCAAGATCGGAACAGAGATGGTTATTTCATGTAAGATTTCTTCTTGTTTATAACAAGGGTAACAACACCCACCACAACAACAGTGCATATAAGCTACACACACCAGAATATGGACAAGCCGCTGTCTTTCAGGACGAAAAGGTTGTTTTAAAAGCTCATCGTGAACCAGGTTCCAACCTAAAGCCGCTCGCTCTTTCAGTTTTATGGCGAGGTAATGTTTGTAAATTATCTCACGTAGCTCAGGTGGTAAGTTTTGAATTGCTTCAATAACCTGACAGTTGTTTAATCCGGCAGCCATCAAATTTGACTCACAAATATCTAATCAGATAAAAAAAAAATTTCCATTCGTATTCGGTTATTCCGCCTTTTCCACCTTTATAAAACCGGTTTTTGCGCTATCGGTGAAAAACGGAAATAGAACTCTCATTTATGAAAATAAATCTCCCAATGAATAAACTTTTGTGACAAAATTGTTTTATATGTGAGCGGTTTAAAAATTAAAAATAAATCTCCCAATGAATAAACTTTTGTGACAAAATTGTTTTTATATGTGGGCGGTTTAAAAACTTGAAATAAATCTCCCAATGTGTAAGCTGTTACAGAACCCCCATTTTACTATACTACTAACGTCAGACGTGCGAAAGGTGGGTAATGACTGACTAGAGTGAACGTCTGCATGGCGTTAGAAGTTACGCCGGACGTTAAGTTTTATGCAACTTGTTTTGAGCTTTCCTGATCAACCTTTAAAAATCGACTTTTCAATGTCCTATGTGTTCAAAAATTGTCTTTATTTCGTTTAGGCCTAAAACTTGAAGAATGTGCTACAGATACCGAAAGAAACATACTTCTAACATCGAAGATTGCAGCTGTCCCGAACAACATTTGAAAAAGGGATTTTTCCATGCAGTCTCCCACGTAGTCAAAACTCGTTCTGTGCAGTATAAAGCCTAACCACGATCTATACCTATCTATCTATCTATCTATCTATCTATCTATCTATCTATCTATCTATCTATCTATCTATCTATCTATCTATCTATCTATCTATCTATCTAGAACTGCCCAAATGCAGAACAAATTACTATAAGAATAGTTTTGCTTTCAGTGGCGTCAAGGTCTGGAATGCTCTCCCTCGCTACCTCAAAGAAGAAAGGTCTTTGGAAAAGTTTAAAAGAGGCTTACTACCGGTACTTGTAAAGTAATTAGTTAAAGATCGCCTTGTAAATTGTTAAGTTTAAGTACATATTTTAAAGTATTGTATTAATTAGTTAATTCACGGATTTTATGGAAACCAAATTTAAACCTGTATGTTTAAATTTGATAAGATTTCGTGTATAAATAAAAGATTCCATCCATCCATCCATCCATCCATCCATCCATCCATCCATCCATCCATCCATCCATCCATCCATCCATCCATCCATCCATCCATCCATCCATCCATCCATCCATCCATCCATCCATCCATCCATCCATCCATCCATCCATCCATCCATCCATCCATCCATCCATCCATCCATCCATCCATCCATCCATCCATCCATCCATCCATCCATCCATCCATCCATCCATCCATCCATCCATCCATCTATCTATCTATCTATCTATCTATCTATCTATCTATCTATCTATCTATCTATCTATCTATCTATCTATCTATCTATCTATCTATCCATCCATCGTTAACGGCCTGGCACCTCCATACCTTACCGAAATGTTCACTTCTAATAACGCCCTAATAACGCCTTAAACAATTACGGTCTGAGATCTTCTAATTACGACCTAGAACTGCCCAAATGCAGAACAAATTACTATAAGAATAGTTTTGCTTTCAGTGGCGTCAAGGTCTGGAATGCTCTCCCTCGCTACCTCAAAGAAGAAAGGTCTTTGGAAAAGTTTAAAAGAGGCTTACTACCGGCACTTGTAAAGTAATTAGTTAAAGATCGCCTTGTAAATTGTTAAGTTTAGGTACATATTTTAACGTATTGTAATAATTAGTTAATTCACGGATTTTATGGAAACCAAATTTAAACCTGTATGTTTAAATTTGATAAGATTTCGTGTATAAATAAAAGATTCCATCCATCCATCCATCCATCCATCCATCCATCTATCTATCTATCTATCTATCTATCTATCTATCTATCTATCTATCTATCTATCTATCTATCTATCTGTAGGTTGCATAAAAAACGGGACCATGAAAAAGCTGTCTTTTTACGAAAGAGGGTTGCATTTTTAAAAACATATATTTGTAAAAATACAGTCGCCATATATAATAAAAGGTTCCCTCACCTTTATGTAAAAGAAAAGTTTTCTTACAGATAGATAATTGTAAAAATCCGCTCCCGATATATATAATACACAGATCGGGTCTTTTTACATAAGAAAAGCAGCTTTATTACAAATATATAATTGTAAAACTCCGGTCCGGAAATATGTATTTCCAAATGTAGCATATCAATTTTGTTTAACTTCCAGCCTGATTTAGCGTGTCTAAAGCAAGGTTATTTATACTTGGCAGTTTGTAGCCTTTAGCTTCCAAGCCGTGTTGCATGTTATAGTATATTTTTCGCTTAACTTGAAACCATTTGAAACCATAAGGACATTTCGTTTAAATTGTCCGTTGCTCTCCATACTTTAATTGTTAGTTGTCTCAAATTTGCACAAATCAACAACATTGTCGACCTCAAACGCGTCTTATTAGGAGTGGGGAGAGGTAAATTGTTCTTTGGAAGGTTTATTTTCACGGAGACACCCGGATGAAGGATTGCACTTCAATGCAGGGCGCTTCTAAAAAATATGAATCATTCAAGCATTACCACTATTTTCTATAAGTCTAACAGTTTAGCATGCACCGTTCTTAACTCCAAATAATTGTTGTTCGAAAAGGAGAACTCACTTGTAAATGAGTCTTTGGGTTTATCGAATCCGTCCTTTCGACCTCGTCCGTGTTGCTACCGTTATTATCAGGGCTTATTGCCTTTGAACATGACATGAAATGACTCGCTTTGAAAGACAAGAAGGTTTAAAAATCTCCTTTAAAATCTCCTTTAAAAAGCGTTTCCAGATAGTGTCAAACAATAACGCATTTTGCTGGCGAAACGGGAATTAACAATGGCGCGCGCTGACTAAACTAAGCGCGCTTACATAACTATTGTATTACAAGGTTATCTTGAAAAGTTTTAACTGTTTCTTACGATTTCAACGGGAGTGAATTCACACAAAAAATTTGGAAGTTGGTGAATTTACAATTGTTGTTATCAGCATAGTTAATAAAGTGCAACGGTTATGAAACCTAATAAATTTCTTTGTTCGAGGTTTTTGTTACCGTTTTTCGGCCTTGACCGTGCACAACCACAATAGCTTTTGAACTTTATCCGAAAAACAGACCAATAAAAATGTCACCTTAAAGTATTCAGCCCTACAGTATGATAGAAAAAAACGAAAGATTATGGACGGTCGTAGTGTGTTCAACATAAATTGTACCTCCATTGTTATCGCCTTTGAACCCTGCCGAGTTTCGTAACCAGTGCCTCGACTAACTGTGCGCTCACGTTGTAGTCTCAAGGCGTATTCACGATAATTACTGTTTTGAGCAACGATGAAGGTGAGACTTTTTCCTTCTATTGTTTTCTTTCTCTCACTGCTAAAACCCAGGCGCGCGTTTTGATTTAAGTTATTGAACGTGTTCAGATCATTCCGCTTTGCCTTTGTTAATGTTTTAGAAATAGTTTTTGAACAGTCAGGGCGAAAGCGGTATACTTTTAAGGTGTACGTACGAGGAGTTATTTTAAACGAGAACTTGTTAAACAAAAAAACACGTTCAAGTAAGGGTAAGAAAGCCAAAACAAAATCACAGACATTTACTTGCAGGAGATAACTAAAATCCTGCGTTACAAATTTTGGGCTCGTTAAATCCATGTCCATACGTGTTACGTTCTAATTCGCTTCGCTCAAACAAACGTAAATTATTTACCGCTTAAATAACCGCAAAAACCAGGCGAAATCAGGTATGGGTGGATCGCGTGCGAACCCTAACACTTTAATGAAAAGTAATCTTTACAGCATTGGTCAAGGAAAAACAGATAACATATTAAATGTGAGCTAAATACCTAAATATTTCGTCACACTTAAACGATTACATTCTGTCTCTAAAACGCACATGTCTTTCGCTTCGTCTGTTTTCCAGCGCCCATGAAGTTTTAACAACCTCTCAGAAACGGCTTTGGAAGTAATATATCGAACACGAGAAAGAGTGTTTCATCAGGATATTCAAACCCCGAGAAGTGGGTTGAAAAAACGAGGCGCAGCCGAGTTTTTTTGATCGACTTCGAGGTGTTTGGATACCTGATGAAACACTCTTTCGAGATTTTGATATGGCTTCTCAAACCATTCATAATTCTTGGGGAAATTCAGAGCAAAAGTTTGCAAAACTTTATGCTAATTAAGATCCGGTATCCAAACCACCGTCACGGTAGTGATTTCCTTTGTTTGTTAATGAGTTTGAGAAGCGTTATTACTGATAACAGCTGTAGCACCCCCAGAACGCAGACTATGTAGGCCATATTCCTTGGGGTCATAGCCCACATCTTTCAAAGTAGCTAGTCTTAAATAGTTCTCTGCAGCGAGTATAGGATACCTTGCCATTCCTAAGGCTATAACCCGACTTCTTCTTCGTTAATGGCCTGAATAAAGGCAAGTGACTAGACAGATCCAAATTGGCTGCTTCAATATACCTAATACCTACGTAAGATAGCTACTGGGCAGTATTTGTTCTCTAACTTAGCGATATAAACATAGTTGCCCTCTCTATATATATCCGTTTTACTCCTTGGCACAAAAATTTCAACAAAACCATCGCAAAACGTGAGGTGCTTTGGCTGAATATTAGCCAACTCGTTAAAAC
>OZ034976.1:14966731-15224231 GCA_964030785.1 Siderastrea siderea | reverse complement strand
ATGCACCATTTACAGCGAAAACCGCTGCGCACTGGATAAATTTCGGATTCTTTATCCAAAGGAACGCGCTGGATCACCAATCCGATGATCCGTTTTCGGATTGCTCAGATCAGTGATCCGATGAATCCTTGTCCAGAGTGGATTCGATAGCTCACTGATCTGAAAATGGATTCGCTCAAAGGAACGCGACGGATCAGAAATCCTGATCCAGATCCTCCCAAAGGAACACACCCAAAATGGATAATGAAATTAACGTGCTGCACGCTTTACACGGGAGTTTAGACGAGCGAGCCGATGACAAGGGAGCGATCTCACGATTTTTGTTAGACACGTCTGCTAACGCGTCGGGTAGTATTCTCTATTTGTACGAGCGCACGAACACCCGAAGATGCAAAATCAGGAAGGCTGCAGCTAAATCTTGCCAGTCTCTCGATACATAGATCAGTAAAGTGCCCCGTCAGGAGCCATCAGATCAGACACTGACAATGACAGTGCAGTCTGCAACTGAAATCCGGCTGAGACCACGACTTCAGATCTATCTCAGTTAACTACAGTTTTACAGCGAGATATAGAAGGTAAATCACGCTTATTTTCGCAATGTCCACCAGTCTTGATCCCAGTGTTATGCTCTGAGATTAACTCGCTATCCTTAATATTAAACAAAATTATATCGCTTAATAAAGAGGCAGTAAGGGAACACAGAATAACAATTCGAAGAGGGACTGGGGGAGGGTTAATCTAAAGCATCATCTTCTGGAAATCCACAGGCATCCTAAACCATCAAAATAGAAGATTTCGAGTCACAAAGAGGGAAAATACATTTTATGTTTCTACTGGTATCTTATCGTCATTTCCTGATGTCAATATTCTATGAGAAGCCGATGTGTACTTTCTTAACAATTGGGCACTGTTAATAAAATTGTAGAGACTGCGCAAGCTCCAGTACCTGAGAATACCGATGGCAATCTAACGCGGCATCACTTAGAGCCAGTGATGCAACAAGAAATAAATGACATCGGGAAGATTTTGACGGCCTCTGAGGAATTTGGTTTTTCCGCAAATAAGCTGCCAGTTGGTCAGAAATATCACGATTAAGAGTCATTTTGTCGCATCGCGGCTTAACTACAAGTTTCCAATGCGATTTCTTCATCATTGGCAAAGAGGGTTTCAGTCACGATACGTTAGTGAGTACCCATGGAGGTCTACAGTCCTTCAGTAGATGGAGTATTCTATAAACATTGTGCTTTGATGGTACCTATGCCCTATGCATTGCAGGAAAGATAAGGGGCTTTTGTTAACAAGCCTTTCATAAATTGGCGTAAGCTTCAAGAAAAGGCAAAAAGACATGAGCAAATGAAGTACCATCACGACACCGAATCCTTCCTTAATTCTGTTGAAAAACCAGAGCAAAACGTGAACAACCGAATAGATGACGAGAAGAGGAAGAATATTATCAGAAATAGGCACATCGTTAAATGTGTTTCAGAAGCCATCCTTTTCTGTGGTCGACAGTGCATTGCCCTGCGTGGAGATAACGAAGTCTTGCAAGGTGAGAGTAGTGGGAATATAGGCAACTTCTTAGCGGCTCTGCAGATGTTAGCTGACCACGACGACATTTGCATGGACCAAGAAAGGCTGTCGTCCCTAGCACTAATGCACATCCATTATCAAGATAAAATTGATTTGGATGAGGTGGTAAATCTGTTTGCCACCAAACACTCACGGAGGCTGAAACTCGGGACAGTCCTGAAGGATTAGTTCCGCAGTATTTTGAGGTATCATTTTACATTGTAAAATAAGTCGTTTATAACTTTATTCAAACAATTTTATTCGAATAATGTAATATTCAATTCCTACTGTGTACTTTGCCATTACAATTCCTCGTGTATTACTACTTTCCTATATAAATGGATCAGATTTCGGTAGTCTGGTCCACTTTTCCCTCGTTAGCAACCCCCCCACATAAAATCCTGGTTACGGGCCTGCATATTCTGCAGGTTTTGGGCTTGTTCGACGCGTGGCAAAATTTGTCCACAGTGCGTCTCAGGAAAACTGGATTTTTCAAGAGTTGCGGGAAACACTCCCAAATTGTTGATTTTATATTGCTTTTGATGTCTGTACCATAATCTTGGAGTTTTAGCGCAGTACGTTGCAGAGCGAACTTTTTTCAATGTGGGTCGGAGAAAAACTCCATTTCTCAAACGTAGCGCAAAACTCTTCACATAATCGGCTTTATAATGCTTTTAGTGTTTGCAGGATATTCTGCACCTTAAAAGCCTGTGCGATGCGTGGCCAACTTTCTACATTGTGCAAGTGTGAGGTGTGTACGATGAACTTTGCTCTTATGGGTCAGTGGAAAAGTCGATTTTTCAAGAGTTGCTCAAGACAGCTCAAACCATAGGTTTTATAATGCTTTCGGTGTCTGTAGCATATTCTGCACGTTTTGGGCTTGTTCGATGCGTGGCAAAATTTGTCCACAGTGGGGCTCAGGAAAACTGGATTTTTTAAGAGTTTTGGGGAACGCCCCAAGTTGTCGATTTTATAATTCCTTTGATGCCTGTAGCATATTCTTGAAAAACTCCATTTCTCTAGAGTAGCGCAGAACTCTTCAAATCCTCATTGGTGTTTGTGGGATATTCTACACTGTAGAAGCCTGTGCGATGCGTGGCCACATTTCTGCATTGTGGGTCACTGGAAAAATCGATTTTTCAGGAGTTTCTCGAACTAGTTCAAGCTATAGGTTTTATAATGCTGTCTGTGTCTAAAGCATATTCTGCAAGTTTGAGGTGTGTACGATTCTTAGCGAACTTTGCTTTTTGTGGGTTACTGGAAAAGTCGATTTTTCAAGAGTTATCCGACACAACTCAAACCATAGGTTTTATAATACTTGTGGTGTCTGTAGCATAATCTGCACGTTTTCGGCTTGTTCGATGCGTAGCATAATTTGTCCTCAGTGGGTCACAGGAAAACTCACGTTTTTACCAATTGCCGAGAACACCTTTCATTGTCGGTTTTATAATCCTACGTGCCAGTCACAGTCTTTGACTAATAGAAAAATAAAACAACAAGAGCTATATACAAAATACATAACTTTATTGTTTGCTGGAAAAAGCATCTACTGTGATATGATAACCGCCCTGGGTTCTCACAATACGCGATCCGCCCAGGTAATGATTAACCAAACTCCCACTACGTATTATACAACTATTGGACGGAATCCAATACCGTTCATAATCCTACGTGTCAATCATCGGTCTTTGAGTAATAGAAACATAAAACAACAACAGCTATATACAAAATACATAACTTCATTGTTTGCTGGAAAAAGCAAAGCCGCAGCAAGCGGTAGGCTAGACCGAAAGCCAGCCGTCGTTCCAGGGGCTGTGCGATGTACAAGAGCACTGCGTCGGACAACCAATCCCCCTGAAGGCTGATAAGTTCCACAGGAACACCGCAACGGAGGGCATAAGTAGCACCACCGCGACGAAAACTGTGACCAAAGAAATTGGAGGCAGGGAAGCCTTGTTGACTGAGAGTCGTGAGCAGTTTAGCTGAGCCGGAATGCAGGAATGCAGGCGAGATAGGAGGGGCCGGGAAAATGGAAAGATGACGTTCATAGGCTTGCATGGGGGAGAGTGGGTGGCCCTTTGTTAACCGCAAGACAGGAATAAGCAGTTGACGTTCCCTAAATTGAATAGTTTTGAACCATCACACACAGATAACCAAACCCCAAGGGCGAATTATAATATCTCTGCGAGACAAGGTCTTGCTAGGGTCAAAGTTCTTCCCCGATTTCGGCACGAGATTTGATTCACGAAAGGACGTGTAGAACCCGAGCAACATCGCAGCCCAGAATCCTGAGTCAGAAGGTGCTGCAAGCTGAGCACGCGTGTAAGTATCTCTGGGGTGATAGGCAATTTCTGTTCCTGGGCGTCGCCAAGAATGCGCCGAAGACCGCGGATAATAAGTTTAATAGAAAATATGTCTTGAAATGTAACGTTATGGCCAAAATGCCGGTGTAAAACATTGATGCTAGAGAGATAGTTAATTATAGTACTGTACTTGCAGTAAGTAGACAAATGAACAAGAAACCTAATTATTGTTTTGGGCTCTGCAGGGATGGGTACCAAGTTGTACTTAGCGCAGAACCGTACATAAGTACGCCAATAAGAGCGACGCGTGTGCAGAGTGGAATGAGCGTAGGCCGCTGCAGAGACAAACTTGGCTTTGAGGTCGAACTGCGTGAGATATCCTAAGAACGGGAAAAAAACTGCATTAGAAAAAGTGCGGAGATTACATAAGCCTACTAAGTCTGTCCGCTTGACCTTTTTTAGTCCGGGGAAGTGGTGTGAGCGGTGGTGAAAGTTATATCGAGCGCTAAGCCAAAATACCTCCCGAAGCCAAGACATAGCGATTGGGTGGTGTTTTAAAAGAACCTTTGTTTATCAAAGACATGGCTTGAGTGTTATCAGTTTCCACGTAAACATGTTTGTTTGTCCAAGTGGCGCCCCAGCGGTGGGCGGCGATAAGGATTGCAAATAACTCCAAAAATTGATATTTGAGCGAAGTGACGGGTCAATAGCGTGACCAGTATCACACCAATGAGAAACGAATAACCGTGAGTAGAAATCGTCCTCGCGGGAAGCCGACCAGGAGCCGCCAAACCAGTCGTCAGTAGACACGGCTCCAAAACCATGAAAGCACGCGTCCCGCGAGAGATTGCAATTGACGCTTAGAGGCAGACACCTTTTTACAGAAATCATGGATGAGATCATTCAGACGAGCTAATTTGTCCGCGGGTAGTCGAACAGACATGGTCGTAAAGTCAAGTTCAATGCCCAAAAACGTGACACGTTGACTTGGAAAAACGACCTTTCGCCAGCTCACGTTGAAACCGAGGGAATGAAGTAGGCTGATAAGAGTAAAGAGCCCCCTGAGACATTCGGCTTAAGAGTTTCCAATTATTAGAAAATCATCGAGGTAATTGATCACGGCATGAAACCTGCGGTGTGGCATCATGCGAACGATGGCGTTAGAGAGTCTGTTCAAAACGGACGGTGCGCACGGGAGACCGAAGCAAAGCTTGTTATCTACATAATAATTGTAGCGCGATGAGTCTTGTTCCCCAAACATCCAACAAGCGCTTACCTTCCGGAGAAGAGTTGGAGCCCGGAGTTGCCGATGGAGTCGCAGCTGGAGAGTGTGCCACGTCGTTATCCTTGCTCGGGGAAGAGGTGGAAAACGCCCCTTCAATGTTAAAAAGCTCCTGATGGAAGTCTAATCCTGGGAGAAGGACAAGCCTCCTCTGAAGATACAGCTTCACTAGCAGGGGGATCCTCATCGTCTTGCCAAAGGCGTGAAAGCACGCGCCGAAGCAGGATTTTTTGTTCCACAACAAAACCCATGTCCGCGAAATCCTGTTCCGTCATGGCGGCGAAGAACGACTTCGAGTTGATCTGGTACTGAGCCTGCACGTCCATGACCTCTTCAGGAATGTCATTTGCACGACAGAATTTCGAGAGCCAGGTGCTCTCAGGAGTGCATTGCTCTTGTGATTTCTTAGTGTAGCGGCTTTTTAAAGGCATAGTGGGAAGGACACGATTGAAATAAAATACGAAAGCTACTGGGCTAAGATCTACTGTGATATGATAACAGCCCTGGTCGACCCTGGGTTCTCACACAATACGCAATACGCCAGAGCAATGATTAACTACTACGTATACGTATTGTGCAACTACGTATACGTATTGTGCTACTACGTACTACGTATTGTGCTACTACTTATTGTGCAACTATTGGACGGAATCCAATACCGTTCACAACGCTCTCGGCGTCTGTAGCATATTGTGCAAGTTTGATTTGTGTAGTGACTTTGCTCTTTGTGGGTCCCTGGAAAAGTCGATTTTCAAGTTGCTCGAGACAGCTCAAAGCATAGGCCTTATCATGTTTTCGGTGATCGTAGAATATTCTGCACTTTTTAGGCTTGTCTGATGCGTACCGAAATTTGTCCACAGCGAGGCTCAGGAAAACTGGACTTTTCAAGAGTTGCGTGGAACGCCCCAAATTGTCGATTTTAAAATGCTTTTGATGTCTCCAGCAGATTCTTTAAAACTCAATTTCTCAAGAGTAGCGCTTAACTCTTCAAAACATCGGGTTTATAACCTTCTTGGTGTCTGTGGGACACTCTGCACTTTAGAAGCCTGTGCGATGCGTGGCCAAATTTCTGCAGCGCGGGTCACCGGAAAAGTCGATTTTCAAGAGTTGCTCGAGAGGGCTCAAACCATAGGTTTTATGATGATTGTGGTGTCTGTAGCATATTCTGCACGTTTTAGGTTTGTTCGATGCGTAGCATAATTGGTCCAAAGTGGGACACAAGAAAACTGGCGTTTTTTAAGAATTGCCCCGAACACCTTTCATCGTCAGTTTTATAATGCTCTCGCTGTCTATAGCATATGCTGCAAGTTTAAGGTGTGTGCAATGCATAGTGCATTTTGTGGGTCCCTGGAAAAGTCGATATTCAACGGTTGCCCGAAACAGCTCGAACCTGAGGTTTTATAATGCTTTCGGTGTCTGTAGAATATTCTGCACGTTTGGGCTAGTTCGATGCGCAGCAACATTTGTCGACAGTGGTCCTTAGAAAAATTGACTTTTCCCACAAAGAGCAAAGTTCGCCATAAATGGTACACACCCCAGACTTGCAGAATATGCTACAGACACCGAGAGCATTATAAAAACCTATAGCTTGAACTGTCTGGGGGAACTTTTAATAATTTACTTTCCTAATGACTTACAATGCAGAAATTGGCCATGTATTGCAAGGCTTCTAAAGTGCAGAATATCCCACGGACACCAAAGGCATAAAAAACCGATGATTTGAGGAGTTTCAGGTGTGTACGATGCGTAGCATAACTGGTCCACAGTGGGTCACAGGAAAACTTCCGTTTTTAAGAATTGCTCGGAACACCTTTTATCGTCGGTTTTATAACGCGCTCGGTGTCTGTAGCATATTCTGCAAGTTTGCTCTTTGTGGGTCCCTGGGAAAGTCGAATTTCAACAGCTGCTCAGGACAGCTCAAACCATAGATTTTATAATGCTTTCGGGGTCTTTAGCATACCCTGCCCGTTTTGGGCTTGTTTGATGCGTAGCAAAATTTGTCCACATTGCGGCTCAGAAAACTAGATTTATTAAGGGCTAAGGGAAACGCCACAAATTGTCGATTTTAATATGCTTTTGATCTCTGTAGCATATTCTTGACGTTTTAGCGCAGTGCGTTGCACAATGAGTTTTTTCATCGCGGGTCGGAGAGAAACTTTGTTTCTAAAGAGCAGTGCGGAACTCCTTAAATCATAGGCTTTCTAAAGCTGTTGGTGTCTGTGGGATATTCTGCTCTTTAGAAGCCTGTGCGGAGCGTGGCCAAATTTCTGCATTGTGGGTCATTAGAAAAGTGGATTTTTTAGAATTTGTCCGAGGCAGCCCAAGTCTTAGTTTTTATACTGCTCTTGAAATCTATAGCATCGTCTGGAAGTTTGAGGTGTGTACGATGCATAGCGAACTTTGCTGTTTGTGGGTCCCTGGAAAAGTCGATTTTTCAAGAGTTCCTCGAGGCAGCTCAGACCATAGGTTTTATAACGTTTGTGGTGTCAGAGGCATATTCGGCACGTTTTAGGCTTGTTGGATGCGTAGCATAATTTGTCCACATGAGAACTCGCGTTTTTAAGAATTGCTCGAACACCTTTCATCGTCGGTTTTATAACGCTCTCTTTGTCTGTAGCATATTTTGCAAGCGTTAGTTGTGTACAATGCATGGCGACTTTGGTCTCTCGGGGTCCCTGGAAAAGTCGATTTTCAACAGCTGCTCGAGACAGCTCAAACCATAGGTTTTATAATGCTTTCGGTGTCTGTAGCATATTCTGCACGTTTTGGGCTTGTTCGATGCGTAGCAAAATTTGACCATAGTGGGGCTCAGGAAAACTGGATTTCTCAAGAGCTTTGGGGAACTCCTCAAATGATCAGCTTTTCTGCAAGGTCTTCTTGAATTTTAAGGCGGTGCGTTGCACAGCGAAGTTTTTTCATTGCGGATGGGAGATTAGCACGGAACTGTTCAAATCATCGGCTTTGTAATGCTTTTAAGACGGATTCCGCTCAACGTTCGAGCAATAAGTGCAAAAAATATTTACCAAAAAACTACTCATAGCACGGTAACATTTTAAATGCTATTTGAAACACCTCACTCTAGTTCACTTGCCCAAGTGACCCCGCGATGAAATTCTCAAGCATTCTCAAGAAAATTAAGTTCAAATCTCGTAAAAGTATGCTAAAAACGGGTGCCATTTTGTTTTGAACTGACATGAAGCGTCTTTTTAATTGAAATATTGATAACTTCAAATCCAATTTTCTCTCGCGGGGTCAGCTTGGGAGCAAAAGTAACGATAAGTTCTTCTTATCTGTTCTCAAAATGTGAGAGTGCTGCAAGTATTTTTTTGGTAACTTAATTTTTGCACTTACTGCTCGAACGTTGAGCGGAAATCGTCTTAATGTCTGTGGGATATTCTGCTGTTTAGAAGCCTGTGCGATGCGTGGCCAAATTTCTGCATTGTGGGTCATTAGAAAAGTGGATTTTTTAGAAGTTGTCCGAGGCAGCCCAAGCCCTAGTTTTTATACTGCTCTCGAAATCTGTAGCATCTTCTGGAAGTTTGAGGTGTGTACGATGCACAGCGAACTTTGCTCTTTGTGGGTCCCTGGAAAAGTCAATTTTCAAGAGTTCCTCGAGGCAGCTCAGACCATAGGTTTTATAACGTTTGTGGTGTCAGAGGCATATTCGGCACGCTTTAGTCTTGTTGGATGCGTAGCATAATTTGTCCACATGAGAACTCGCGTTTTTAAGAATTGCTCGAACACCTTTCATCGTCGGTTTTATAACGCTCTTTGTTTCTGTAGCATATTTTGCAAGCGTTAGTTGTGTACAATGCATGGCGACTTTGGTCTCTGGGGGTCCCTGGAAAAGTCGATTTTCAACAGCTGCTCGAGACAGCTCAAACCATAGGTTTTATAATGCTTTCGGTGTCTGTAGCATATTCTGCACGTTTTGGGCTTGTTCGATGCGTAGCAAAATTTGACCATAGTGGGGCTCAGGAAAACTGGATTTCTCAAGAGCTTTGGGGAACTCCTCAAATCATCAGCTTTTCTGTAAGGTCTTCTTGAATTTTAAGGCGGTGCGTTGCACAGCGAAGTTTTTTCATTGCGGGTGGGAGAGTAGTGCGGAACTGTTCAAATCATCGGCTTTGTAATGCTTTTAATGTCTGTGGGATATTCTGCTGTTTAGAAGTCTGTGCGATGCGTGGCCAAATTTCTGCATTGTGGGTCATTAGATAAGTGCATTTTTTAAAAGTTACTTAAGCCAGCTCTCGGTGTCTGTAGCATGTTCTGCAAGTTTTAAGTTTGTGCAATGCATAGCGAACTTTGCTCTTTGTGTGTCATTGGAAAAGTCAATTTTTCAAGAGTTACTCGAGACAGCTCAAACCATAGGTTTTATAAAGCCTCTTGATGTCTGTAGAATATTCTGCAAGTTTGAGGTGTGTACGATGCATAGCGAACTTTGCTCTTTCTGGGTCACTGGAAAAGTCGGTTTTCAACAGTTGCTCGAGAAAGCTCAAACCTATTTTTTAAGAGTTCCGGGGAACGCCCCAAATTGCCGATTTTAAAATGGTTTTGATGTCTTTAGGATATTCTTGAAGTTTTTGCACAGTGCATTGCACACAGTTTTTGTTTATTGTGGATCGGAGAAAAACATTTCTCAAGAGTAGCGGGAAACTCCTCAAATCTTCGGCTTTATAATGCTTTTAATGTCTGTGGGATATTCTGTTCTTTAAAGGTCCGTCCGATGCTTTGCCAAATTTTGGCATTGTGGGTCATAAGAAAAGTGGATTTTTTTAAAGTGCTTCAAACAGCTCAAGCCATAGGTTTTATAATGCACTCGGTGTCTGTAGCATATTCAGCACGTTTTAGGCTTGTTCGATGCGTAGCATAATTGGTCCACAGTCGGTCACAGGAAGACGCGTTTTTAAGAATTGCTCGGAACACCTTTCATTGTCGGTTTTATAACGCTCTCTCCGTGTCTGTAGCATATTCTGCAAGTTTGAGGTGTGTACAATGCATGGTGACTTTGCTCTTTCTGGGTCCCTGGAAAAGTCGATTTTTAACAGGTGCTCGAGACAGCTCAAACCATGGGTTTTATAATGTTTTCGGTGTCTATATTTTATTCTGCACGTTTTGGGCTTGTTCGATGCGTGGCAAAATTTGACCCTAGTGGGGCTCAGGAAAACTGGATTTTTCAAGAGCTTTAGGGAACTCCTCAAATCATCAGCATTTCTGTGGGGTATTCTTAAATTTTAGGGCAGTGTGGTTCACAGCGAATTTTTTCATTATGGGTCGGAGAAAAACTCCATTTATCAACAGTTGCTCAGAACTGTTCATCGGCTTTATAATGCTTTTAATGTCTGTGGGATATTCTGCTCTTAGAAGTCTGTGCGATGCGTGGCCAAATTTCTGCACTCCCGGTCATTTGAAAAGTGGATTTTTTAAAAGTTGCTTAAGCCAGCTCTCGGTGTCTGTAGCATGTTCTGCAAGTTTTAAGTTTGTACAATGCATAGCGAACTTTGCTCTTTGTGTGTCATTGGAAAAGTCAATTTTTCAAGAGTTGCTCGAGACAGCTCAAACCATAGGTTTTATAACGCTTGTGGTGCCACAAGCATATTCTGCAGGTTTGTGGCTCTGTTCGATGCGAACCATAATTTTTTCACAATGTGTCGCCGGATAACTCGTGATATTACGAATTGCTCGCGAAACCTTTCATCGTCGGTTTTATAACGCTCTCGGTGTCTGTTGCATATTTTGCAAGTTTGAGTTGTGGTACAATGCATGGTGACTTTCCTCTTTGTCGGTCCCTGGTAAAGTCGATTTCTAACACCTGCGCGAGACAGCTCAAACCATAGGTTTTATAATGCTTGTGGTGTATGTAGCCTATTCTGCACGTTTTGGGCTTGTTCGATGCGTAGCAAAATTTGACCACAGTGGGGCACAGGAAAACTGGATTTCTCAAGAGCTTTTGGGAACTCCTCAAATCATCAGCTTTTCTTTGGGATATTCTTAAATTTTAGGGGGCATGGCGTTGCACAGCAATTTTTTTCATTGTTGATCGGAGAGAAACTCCATTTCTCAAGAGTACCGCAGAACTGTTCAAATCATCGGCTTTATAATGCTTTTAATGTCTGTGGGATATTCTGCTCTTTAGAAGTCTGTGCTATGCTTGGCCAAATTTCTGCACTGTAAGTCATTAGAAAAGTGGATTTTATAAAAGTTGCTTTAAACAGTTCAAGCCATCGGTTTTATAATGCCTCTTCGTTTCTGTAGCATATTCTGCAAGTTTGAGGTGTGTACGATTCATAGCGAACTTTGCTCCTTGTGGGTTTCTGGAAAAGTCGATTTTTAAAAGCTGCTCGAGACAGCTCAAACCCTAGATTTCATAATGCTTATGGTGTCACAGGCATATTCTGTACGTTTTAGGCTGGTTCGATGCGTACCATAATTGGTGCACAGTAGGCCACTGAAAAACTCGCGTTTTTTAAGAATTGCTAAGAACACCTTTCATCGTCGGTTCTACAACGGTTCAACAAGAGCTGCGGGAAACACCCCAAAATTGTCGATTTTAAAATGCTTTCGACCTCTGTAGCATATTCTTGAAGTTTTAGGGCGGTGCGTTACACAGTGAGTTCTTTTCATTGTGGGTCTGAGGAAAACTCCATTTCTCAAAAGTAGCGTCGAACTCCTAAAATCATTGCCTTTCTAATGCTTTTGGTGTCCGTGGGATATTCTACTCTTTAGACGTCTGTGCGATGCGTGGCCAAATTTCTGCATTGTGGGTTATTAGAAAAGTGGATTTTTTAAAAGTTGCTCGACACAGCTCAAGCCATAGGCTTTATAATGCTCTCGGTGTCTGTGGCATAATCTCTAAGTTTGACGTGTGTACGATGCATGGTGACTTTCCTCTTTGTGGGACACAGGAAAAGTCGACTTTCAAGGAATGCCCGAAACAGGTCAAACCATACGTTTTATAATGATTGTCGTGTCAGTAGCATAGTCTGCACGTTTTAGGCTGGTTCGATGCGTACCATAATTGGTGCACAGTGGGTCACAGGAAAACTCGCGTTTTTAAGAATTGCTTGGGCTTGGAACACCTTTCATCGTCGGTTCTATAACGGTGTCGGTTTCTGTAGCATATTCTGGAAGTTTGAGGTGTGTACAATGCATGGTGAGTTTGCTCTTTGTGGTCCCTGGAAAAGTCGATTTTCAACAGTTGCTCGAGAATTCTCAAATCATTGGTTTTATAATACTTTCGGTGTTTGTTCATGTTTTGGGCTTCTTTGATGGCTAGCAAAATTTGTCCATAGTGGGCCTTAGGAAAACTAGATTTCTCAAGAGTTGCGGGGAACGCCGCAAGCTGTCGATTTTAAAATGCTTTTGATCTCTGTAGCATGTTCTTGAAGTTTTAGGGCAGCGTGTTGCACAGTGAGTTTTTTTTCATTGTGGGTCGGAGGTAAACTCTATTTCTCAAGAGTGGCGTGGAACTCCTTAAATCATCGGCTTTATAATGCTTTTGGTGTCTGTGAGTTATTCTGCTCTTTAGAAGTCTGTCCAATGTGTGGCCACATTACTTCGTTGTGGGTCATTAGAAAAGTGTTTTTTTTTAAAGTTACTTCAGACAACTCAAGGCAAAGATTTTATAATGCGCTCGGTGTCTGTAGCATATTCTGAAAGTTCTAGCGTGTACGATGCATAGTGACTTTGCTCTTTGTGGGTACCTCGAGAGTCGATATTCAACAGTTGCTCGTGACAGGACAAACAAGCGAAAACTTGCGTTTTTCAGAGTTGCTCGGAACACCTTTCATCATCAGTTTTATAACGCTCTCCGGTTCCGCTCTCCCCGTGTCTGTTGCAAATTCTGTAACTTTGAGGTGTGTACAAGGGATGGTGACCTTGACTCTTCCTGGGTCCCTGCAAAAGTCGATATTCAAAATGTTTTCGAGACAACACAAATCATACTTTTTATACTGCTTCTCGTGTCAGTAGCATATTCTGCACGTTTTAGGGTTGTTCGATGTGTAGCATTACTGGTCCACAGCGGGTCACGGGAGAATTCGCGTTTTTAAGAATTGCGGGGATTACTTTTCGGTGTCTGTAGCATATTGTGCAAGTTTCAGGTGTGTAAATTGCATGGTGACTTTGCTCATTGTCGCTCCCTGAAAAAGTCGATATTCAACAGTTGCTCGAGACAACTTAAATCATAGGTTTTGTAATGCTTTCGGTGTCCGTGTAGCTTATTCTGCACGTTCTGGGCTTGTTTCATGCGTAGCAAAACTTCGTACATAGTGGTTCGCTGGAAAACTGGATTTTTCAAGATTTTCGGGCGATCCACCAAACTGTCGATTTTAAAATGCTTTTGATCTCTGTAGGATATTCTTGAAGTTTTAGGGCACTGCGTTGCACAGCAAATTTTTTCATTTTGGGTCTGTGGAAAACTCCATTTCTCAAGAGTAGTGCGGAACTCCTGAAATCATCGGCTTTGTAATGCTTCTGGTGTGGGTGAGATATTCTGTTCTTTAGAAGCCTGTGCGATACATGGCCATATTTTTGCGTTGTGGGTCATTAGCAAAGTAGATCTTTGAAAAGGTGCTTGAGACAGCTCAAGCAATACTTTTTGTTATGCTTTCGGTGTCTGTAGCATATTCTGCAAGTGTGCGCTGCATAGCGCTCTTTGTTCTTTGTGAGTCACAGCAAAAGTCAAATTTTCAAGAGTTGCTGGAGACACCTTAAACCATATTCTGTACGTTTTAGCCTTGTTCGATGCGTAGCATAATTGGTTCACAGTGGGTCACAGGAAAACTAGCGTTTTTAAGAATTTCTCGGAACACTTTTCATCGTCGGTTTTATAACCCTCTGTATCTGTAGCATATTCTGCAAGTTTGAAGTGTGTGCAATGCATGGTGATGTCGATGCTCAACAGTTGCTCGAGACAGCTCAAACCATAGGTCTTATGATATTTTCGGTGTCTATAGCATATTTTGCACGTTTTGGGCTTGTTCGATGCGTAGCAAAATTTGACCACAGTGGGACGCAAGAAAACTGGATTTTTTAGACCTTTAGGGAACTCGTCAAATCATCAGCTTTCCTGTGGGGTATTATTAAATTTTAGGGGAGTTTGATGCACAGTGAGTTTTTTTCACTGTGGGTCGGAGGAAAACTGCATTTCTCAAGAGTAGCGTGGAACTTCTCAAAGCATCGGCTTTCTAATACTTTTGGTGTCTGTGAGATATTCTGCTCTTAAGATGCCTGTGCGATGCGTGGCCAAATTTCTGCACTGTGGCTCATTAAAAAAGTGGATTTTTTAAAAGTAGCTCGAGACAACTAAAGCAATAGGTTTTATAATGCTCTCGGTGTATGTAGCATATTCCGCTAGTTTGAGGTGTGTACAATGCATTCTGACCTTGCTCTTTGTGAGTCCCAGTGAAAGGCCATTTTGAACAGTTTTTCAAGACAGGGCAAACCGTAGATAAACCGTAGCAAAACCGTAGGCTCGAGAAACCTCAAACTGTAATACTTATGGTGTCAGTAGCAAATTCTGCGCGTTTTAGGCTTGTTCGAAGCGTAGCATAATTGGTGCAAAGTGGGTCACAGGGAAATTCGCGTTTTTAAGAATTTCTCGGAGCACCCTTCATCGTCGGTTCCTGTAGCATATGCTGCAAGTTTCAAATGCATAATGATTTTGCTCATTGTTGCTCCCTGGAAAAGTCGATTTTAAACAGTTGCTCGAGACAGCTCAAATTATAGGTTTTATAATGCTTTCGGTGTCGGTAGCTTTTTCTGCACGTTTTGGGCTTGTTTGATGTGGAGCAAAACTTCATCCTTAGTGGTTCTCGCTATGTAATGCTTTTAGTGTCTGTGAGATATTCTGCTCTTGAGAAGCCTGTGCGATGCGCGGCCCAATTTCTGCATTGTGGGTCTTTAGAAAAGTGGATTTTTTAAATGTTGCTTGAGAGAGCTCACGTTATAGAATTTATAATGCTCTCGGTGTCAGTAGCATATTCTGCCCGGCAGTTTGAGGGGTGTGCGATGAGTAGCGTAATTGGTCCACACTGGGTCACAGGAAAACTGGCGTTTTTTACAATTGCTTGGAACACCTTTGATCGTCGGTTTTATAACGATCTCCGTGTCTGTAGGATATTCTGCAAGTTTAAATTGGGTACATTGTATGGTGACTTTGCTCTTTGTAGGTCCCTGCAAAAGTCGGTTTTCAACAGTTTCGTGAGAAAGCTCAAACTGTAGGTTTTATAACGCTTTCGGTGTCTTTAGGATACTCTGTACGTTATGGGGTTGTTTAATGCCTAGCAAAAGTAGTCCATATTAGGGCCCACTGAAAACTCTAAAAAGTGGTGTGCCCAGTACAAAAATGACATAACGTGCTGATCTCGGCCTGAAAACTTTGCTGAAAAGCGCTAAAAAGTGGTGCACCTAGTGCAAAAATGACAAAACCTGCTGATCTTGGGCTCAAAAGGCTGTTTTCTACAAACTAGTGCACTTTGCTGAAAATCACTTAAAAGTAGTGCACTCAGTGCGAACATGACAAAACGTGCTGAACTCGTGCTGAAAACTTCTGTTTTGTACAAACTCGTGCACTTTACTGAAAACTCTAAGAAGTAGTGTCCCCAGTGCAAAAATGAGAAAACGTGCTGATATCGGGCTGAAAACGTCTGTTTTGTACAAACCGTGCACTTAACTGAAAATTCTAAGAAGTGGTGTCCCCAGTGCAAAAATAAGAAAACGTTCTGACATCGCGCTGAAAACGCTGGTTTGTACAAACCGTGCACTTTGCTAAAAATCGCTGAAAAGTGGTGCGCCTAGTGCAAAAATCACAAAACGTGCTTATCTCGGGCGGAAAACTCTCTTTTGGACAAACTTGCGCACTTGGCTGAAATCGCTAAAAGTGGTACGCCCAGTGCAAAAATGACCAAACGTGGTGATCTCGGGCAGGAAACGCTGTTTGGGACAAACTCGTGAACTTTGCTGAAAATGGCTAATGAACCCGCCAATGAGTGGGTACCATATTAAATCCACATAACTGCATAATCGCCAATCTGTTAGTTTTCTTCTGCGTAAATACGAGCCTTCAACTGCGTTCAAAAGTACTAATCACACATGACAAAAAACGCTGATCTCGGGATAAAAAAGCTATGTTGTTGAGACTTGTGCACTTTGCTGAAAATCGCTTAAAAGTAGTGCACCCAGTGCGAAAATGACAAAACGTGCATATCTCGGGCTGCAAACAATAATTTGCACAAACTCGTGCACTTTGCTGAAAATCGCTAAAATTGGTGCGCAAAGTGCAAAAATCGCAAAACCTTCTGATCTCGGGCTGAAAACGCTGTCTCGAACAAACCCGTGGGCCCAGTGCGAAAATGACAAAACCTGCTGATCTCGAGCTGAAAACGCTGTTTTGCACACACTCGTGCACTTTGCTAAAAATCCCTAAAAGGCGGTTCCCCCAGTGCGGAAATGACAAAACGTGCTGATCTCGGGCTGAAAACGAGATCAGTACGTTTTGTCATTTCCGCACTGAATTTAAAAGGCTGTTTTGTACAAACTCGTGCACTTTGCTGAAAATCGCTAAAAGGTTGTGCGCCCAGTGCGAAAAAGACAAAACTTGCTAATCTCGGGCTGAAAACGCTGTTTTGTGCAAACTCGTCCACTTTGCTGAAAATCGCTAAAAAGTGGTTTACCCAGTGCCAAAAGGACAAAAGGTGCTGATGTCGGGCTGAAAGCGCTGTTTTGGAGAAACTCCTGCACTTTGCTAAATATCACTAGAAAGTAGTGCGCCCAGTGCAAAAATGACAAAGCGTTCTGATCTCGGGCTGAAAACTTCTGTTTTGTACAAACTCGTGCACTTTACTGAAAACTGTAAAAAGTGGTGTGCCCAGTGCAAAAATGAGAAAACGTGCTGACATCGGGCTAAAAGCGCTGTTGTGTACAAACCGTGCACTTTGCTGAAAATCGCTAAAAGGTTGTGCGCCCAGTGCGAAAAAGACAAAGCGTGATAATCTCGGGCTGAAAACGCTGTTTTGTGCAACCTCGTCCACTTTGCTGAAAATCGCTAAAAAGTGGTGTACCCAGTGCGAAAAGGACAAAACGTTCTGATATCAGGCTGAAAATGCTGTTTTTTACAAACTTGTGCACTTTGCTGAAAATCGCTAAAAAGTGGTGTGCTCAGTGCGAAAATGACAAAATGTGCCGATCTCGGGCTGAAAACGCTGTTTTGTACAAACTCGTGCACTTTGCTGAAATCGCTAAAAGGTTGTGCGCCCAGTGCAAAAATGACAAAACGTGCTGATCTCAGGCTGAAAACTCTGTCTGGCAGACACTCGTGCACTTTGCTGAAAATCGCTAAAAGGTTGTGCGCCCAGTGCGAAAAAGACAAAACGTGCTAATTTCTGGCTGAAAACGCTGTTTTGTGCAAACTCGTCCACTTTGCTGAAAATCCCTAAAAAGTGGTGTACCCAGTGCGAAAAGGACAAAAGGTGCTGATGTCGGGCTGAAAGCGCTGTTTTGGAGAAACTCCTGCACTTTCCTAAATATCACTAGAAAGTAGTGCGTCCAGTGCGAAAATAACAAAACGTTCTGATCTCGGGCTGAAAACTTCTGTTTTGTACAAACTCGTGCACTTTACTGAAAACTCTAAAAAGTAGTGTGCCCAGTTCAAAAATGACAAAACGTGCTGATCTCAGGCTGAAAACTCTGTCTGGCAGACACTCGTGCACTTTGCTGAAAATCGCTAAAAGGTTGTGCGCCCAGTGCGAAAAAGACAAAACGTGCTAATTTCTGGCTGAAAACGCTGTTTTGTGCAAACTCGTCCACTTTGCTGAAAATCCCTAAAAAGTGGTGTACCCAGTGCGAAAAGGACAAAAGGTGCTGATGTCGGGCTTAAAGCGCTGTTTTGGAGAAACTCCTGCACTTTCATAAATATCACTAGAAAGTAGTGCGTCCAGTGCGAAAATAACAAAACGTTCTGATCTCGGGCTGAAAACTTCTGTTTTGTACAAACTCGTGCACTTTACTGAAAACTCTAAAAAGTGGTGTGCCCAGTTCAAAAATGACAAAACGTGCTGATCTCGGCCTGGAAACTTTGCTGAAAACCGCTAAAAAGTGGTGCACCTAGTGCAAAAATGACAAAACGTGCTGATCTTGGGCTCAAAAGGCTGTTTTCTACAAACTAGTGCACTTTGCTGAAAATCACTTAAAAGTAGTGTACTCAGTGCAAAAATGACAAAACGTGCATATCTCGGGCTGAAAACATTAATTTGCAAAAACTCGTGCACTTTGCTGAAAATCGCTAAAAAGTGGTGCGCAAAGTCCAAAAATCGCAAAACCTTCTGATCTCGGGTTGAAAACGCTGTCTCGCACAAGACCGTGCACTTAACTAGAAATCGCAAAAAAGTGGTGGGCCCAGTGCGAAAATGACAAAACCTGCTGATCTCGATCTGAAAACGCTGTTTTGCACAAACTCGTGCACTTTGCTAAAAATGGCTAAAAGGCAGTTCGCCCAGTGCGGAAATGACAAAACGTGCTGATCTCGGGCTGAAAACGAGATCAGCACGTTTTGTCATTTCCGCACTGGACGAACTACCTTTTAGCCATTTTTAGCAAAGTGTACGAGTTTGTGCAAAACAGCGTTTTCAGCTCGAGATCAGCACGTTGTGTCATTTTCGCACTGGGCGCACCACTTTTTTAACTAAAAAGTGGCGCGCCCATCTTGCACTTTGCTGAAAATCGCTAAAAACGGGTGGGCCCAGTCCGAAAATGACAAAACGTGCTGACCTTGGCCTCAAAACTCTCATTTGGTGAAACTAGTGCACCTTGCTGAAAATGCTATAAAGTGGTGCGCCCTGTACGAAAATGACAAAACGTGCTGATCTCGGGCTGAAAACGCTGTTTTCTACAAACTTGTGCACTTTGCAGAAAATGCTAAAAAGTTGTGTGCCCAGTGCGAAAATGACAAAAATGTGCCGATCTCGGGCTGAAAAGGCTCTTTTGTACAAACTCGTGCACTTTGCTGAAAATCGCTAAAAGTTTGTGCGCCCAGTGCAAAAATGAGAAAACGTGCTGATCTCAGGCTGAAAACTCTGTCTGGCAGACAGTCGTGCACTTTGCTGAAAATTGCTAAAAGGTTGTGCGCCCAGTGCGAAAAGGACAAAACGTGCTAATCTCGGGCTGAAAACGCTGTTTTGTGCAAACTCGTCCACTTTGCTGAAAATCGCTAAAAAGTGGTGTACCCAGTGCGAAAAGAACAAAAGGTGCTGATGTCGGGCTGAAAACGCTGTTTTGGAGAAACTCCTGCACTTTGCTAAACATCGCTAGAATGTGGTGCGCCCAGTGCGAAAATGACAAGACGTTCTGATCTCGGGCTGAAAACTTCTGTTTTGTACAAACTCGTGCACTTTACTGAAAACTCTAACAAGTGGTGTCCCCAGTGCAAAAATGAGAAACGTGCTGATATTTGGCTGAAACCGCTGTTTTGTACAAACCGTGCACTTTACTGAAAACTCTAAGAAGTGATGTCCCCAGTGGAAAAATGAGAAAACGTGCTGATATCGGGCTGAAAACGCTGCTGAAAAGCGCTAAAAAGTGGTGCACGAAGTGCAAAAATGACAAAACGTGCTGATCTTGGGCTTAAAAGGCTGTTTTGTACAAACTAGTGCACTTCGCTGAGAATCACTTAAAAGTACTGCACTCAGTGCCAAAATGACAAAACGTGCTGATCTCGTGCTGAAAACTTCTGTTTTGTACAAACTCGTGGAGTTTACTGAAAACTCTAAGCAGTAGTGTCCCCAGTGCAAAAATGAGAAAACGTGCTGATATCGGGCTGAAAACGCTGTTTTGTACAAACCGTGCACTTTACTGAAAATTCTAAAAAGTGGTGTCCCCAGTGCAAAAACGAGAAAACGTGCTGATATCGGGCTGAAAACGCTGTTGTGTACAAACCGTGCACTTTGCTGAAAATCATTTGCTGAAAATCACTTGCTGAAAATCGCTTAAAAGTAGTGCACCCAGTGCGAAAATGACAAAATGTGCATATCTCGGGCTGAAAACATTAATTTGCACAAACTCGTGCACTTTGCTGAAAACCGCTAAAAAGTTGTGCGCCCAGTACGAAAATGACAAAACGTGCTGATCTCGGGCTGAAAAGGCTGTTTTGTACAAACTTTTGTGCACTTTGCTGAAAATCGCTAAAAAGTGGTGTGCCCAGTGCGAAAATGACAAAATGTTCCGATCTCGGGCTGAAAAGGCTGTTTTGTACAATCTCGTGCACTTTGCTGAAATCGCTAAAAGGTTGTGCGCCCAGTGCAAAAATGACAAAACGTGCTGATCTCAGGCTGGAAACTCTGTCTGGCAGACACTCGTGCACTTTGCTGAAAATCGCTAAAAGGTAGTGCGCCCAGTGCGAAAAAGACAAAACGTGCTACTCTCGGGCTGAAAACGCTGTTTTGTGCAAACTCGTCCACTTTGCTGAAAATTGCTAAAAAGTGGTGTACCCAGTGCCAAAAGGACAAAAGGTGCTGATGTCGGGCTGAAAGCGCTGTTTTGGAGAAACCCCTGCACTTTGCTAAATATCACTAGAAAGTAGTGCACCCAGTGCGAAAATGACAAAACGTTCTGATCTCGGGCTGAAAACTTCTGTTTTGTAAAAACTCGTGCAGTTTACTGAAAACTCTAAAAAGTGGTGTCCCCAGTGCAAAAACGAGAAAACGTGCTGATATCGGGCTGAAAATGCTGTTGTGTACAAACCGTGCACTTTGCTGAAAATCATTTGCTGAAAATCACTTCCTGAAAATCGCTTAAAAGTCGTGCACCCAGTGCGAAAATGACAAAACGTGCATATCTCGGGCTGAAAACATTAATTTGCACAAACTCGTGCACTTTGCGGAAAATCGCTAAAGAGTGGTGTGCAAAGTGCAAAAATCGCAAAACCTTCTGATCTCGGGCTGAAAACTGTGTTTTGAACAAACCCGTTCACTTTGCTGGAAATTGCTAAAAAGTGGTTCGCTCAGTGCAAAAATGACAAAACGTGCTGATATCAGGCTGAAAATGCTGTTATGTACAAACTCCTGCACTTTGCTGAAAACCGCTAAAAAGTTGTGCGCCCAGTACGAAATGACAAAACGTGCTGATCTCGGGCTGAAAAGGCTGTTTTGTACAAACTTTTGTGTACTTTGCTGAAAATCGCTAAAAAGTGGTGTGCCCAGTGCGAAAATGACAAAATGTTCCGATCTCGGGCTGAAAAGGCTGTTTTGTACAATCTCGTGCACTTTGCTGAAAATCGCTAAAAGGTAGCGCACCCAGTGCGAAAAAGACAAAACGTGCTACTTTTGGGCTGAAAACGCTGTTTTGTGCAAACTCGTCCACTTTGCTGAAAATTGCTAAAAAGTGGTGTACCCAGTGCCAAAAGGACAAAAGGTGCTGATGTCGGGCTGAAAGCGCTGTTTTGGAGAAACCCCTGCACTTTGCTAAATATCACTAGAAAGTAGTGCGCCCAGTGCGAAAATGACAAAACGTTCTGATCTCGGGCTGAAAACTTCTGTTTTGTAAAAACTCGTGCAGTTTACTGAAAACTCTAAAAAGTGGTGTGCCCAGTGCAGAAATGAGAAAACGTGCTGATATCGGGCTGAAAACGCTGTTTTGTACAAACCGTGCACTTTACTGAAAATTCTAAGAAGTGGTGTCCCCAGTGCAAAAACGAGAAAACGTGCTGATATCGGGCTGAAAACGCTGTTGTGTACAAACCGTGCACTTTGCTGAAAATCATTTGCTGAAAATCACTTGCTGAAAATCGCTTAAAAGTAGTGCACCCAGTGCGAAAATGACAAAACGTGCATATCTCGGGCTGAAAACATTTATTTGCACAAACTCGTGCACTTTGCGGAAAATCGCTAAAGAGTGGTGTGCAAAGTGCAAAAATCGCAAAACCTCCTGATCTCGGGCTGAAAACTGTGTTTTGAACAAACCCGTTCACTTTGCTGGAAATTGCTAAAAAGTGGTTCGCTCAGTGCAAAAATGACAAAACGTGCTGATATGAGGCTGAAAATGCTGTTATGTACAAACTCCTGCACTTTGCTGAAAACCGCTAAAAAACTGTGCGCCCAGTACGAAAATGACAAAACGTGCTGATCTCGGGCTGAAAAGGCTGTTTTGTACAAACTTTTGTGTACTTTGCTGAAAATCGCTAAAAAGTGGTGTGCCCAGTGCGAAAATGACAAAATGTTCCGATCTCGGGCTGAAAAGGCTGTTTTGTACAAACTCGTGCACTTTGCTGAAATCGCTTAGGGTTGTGCGCCCAGTGCAAAAATGAGAAAACGTGCTGATCTCAGGCTGAAAACTCTGTCTGGCAGACACTCGTGCACTTTGCTGAAAATCGCTAAAAGGTAGCGCACCCAGTGCGAAAAAGACAAAACGTGCTACTCTCGGGCTGAAAACGCTGTTTTGTGCAAACTCGTCCACTTTGCTGAAAATTGCTAAAAAGTGGTGTACCCAGTGCCAAAAGGACAAAAGGTGCTGATGTCGGGCTGAAAGCGCTGTTTTGGAGAAACCCCTGCACTTTGCTAAATATCACTAGAAAGTAGTTCGCCCAGTGCGAAAATGACAAAACGTTCTGATCTCGGGCTGAAAACTTCTGTTTTGTACAAACTCGTGCAGTTTACTGAAAACTCTAAAAAGTGGTGTGCCCAGTGTAAAAATGAGAAAACGTGCTGATATCGGGCTGAAAATGCTGTTGTGTACAAACCGTGCACTTTGCTGAAAATCACTTGCTGAAAATCGCTTAAAAGTAGTGCACCCAGTGCGAAAATGACAAAACGTGCATATCTCGGGCTGAAAACATTAATTTGCACAAACTTGTGCACTTTGCGGAAAATCGCTAAAGAGTGGTGTGCAAAGTGCAAAAATCGCAAAACCTTCTGATCTCGGGCTGAAAACTGTGTTTTGAACAAACCCGTTCACTTTGCTGGAAATTGCTAAAAAGTGGTTCGCTCAGTGCAAAAATGACAAAACGTGCTGATATGAGGCTGAAAATGCTGTTATGTACAAACTCCTGCACTTTGTTGAAAACCGCTACAAAGTTGTGCGCCCAGTACGAAAATGACAAAACGTGCTGATCTCGGGCTGAAAACGAGATCAGCACGTTTTGTCATTTCCGCACTGGGCGAACTGGCTTTTGGCCATTTTTAGCAAAGTGTACGAGTTTGTGCAAAACAGCGTTTTCAGCTCGAGATCAGCACGTATTGTCATTTTCGCACCGGGTACACCACTTATTGACGGCTTTCAGCAAAGTGCACGAGTTTGTGCAAAGCACATTTTCAGCCCGAGATCAGCATGTTTTGTCATTTTTGTTCCGGGCGCACCACTTTTTAGCGATTTTCAGCAAAGTGCACGAGTTTGTACAAAAGACCATTTTCAGCCTGAGATCAGGACGTTTCGTCATTTTTGCACTGGGCCCACTACTTTTTAACGGCTTTCAGCAAAGTGCAGGAGTTTGTACATAACAGCGTTTTCAGCCCGAGGTCAGCAGGTTTTGTCATTTTCGCACTGGGTACACCACTTTTTAACGGTTTTAAGCAAAATGCACGGGTTTGTACAAAAGAGCATTTTCAGCCCGAGATCAGCACGTTTTGTCATTTTTGCACTGGGCGCACCACTTGTTAGCTAAAAAGTGGTGCGCCCATAGCGAAAATGACAAAACGTGCTGATCTCTGGCTGAAAATGTTGCTTTGCACAAACTCGTGCACTTTGCTAAAAATGGCTAAAAGTTGGTTCGCCCAGTGCGGAAATGACAAAACATTCTGATCTTGGGATGAAAACGCTGTTTTGTTAAACCCGTGCACTTTGCTGAAAATCCCTTTAAAGTGGTGCGCCTAGTGCGAAAATGACAAAACGTGCTCATCTCGGGCTGAAAACTTCAGTTCTGCACAAACTCGTGCACTTTGCTGTAAACCGTTAAAAAGTGGTGTGCCCAGTGCGTAAATGACAAAACGTGCTGTTCTCGGGCTGAAAACGCTGTTTTGCACAAACCCGTGAACTTTGCTGAAAGTTGTTAAAAAGTGGTTCGCTCAGTGTAAAAATGACAAAACGTGCTGATATCGGGCTGAAAACGCTGATTTGTACAAACTCGTTCGCTTTGCTGAAAGTCGCTAAAAAGTGGTACGCTCAGTGCGAAAATGGCAAAACATTCTGATCTTGGGATGAAACAGCTGTTTTGCACAAATTCGTGCGCTTTGCTGAAAATCGCTAAAAAGTGGTACGCCCAGTGTGAAAATGGCAAAACATTGATCTTGGGGAGAAATCGCTGTTTTGTACAAACCCGTGCACTTTGCTGAAAATCGCTATAAAGTGGTGCGCCTAGTGCGAAAATGACAAAACATGCTGATATCGGGCTGAAAACGCTGATTTGTACAAACTCGTTCGCTTTGCTGAAAGTCGCTAAAAAGTGGTACGCTCAGTGCGAAAATGGCAAAACATTCTGATCTTGGGATGAAACAGCTGTTTTGCACAAATTCGTGCGCTTTGCTGAAAATCGCTAAAAAGTGGTACGCCCAGTGTGAAAATGGCAAAACATTGATCTTGGGGAGAAATCGCTGTTTTGTACAAACCCGTGCACTTTGCTGAAAATCGCTATAAAGTGGTGCGCCTAGTGCGAAAATGACAAAACATGCTGATATCGGGCTGAAAACGCTGATTTGTACAAACTCGTTCGCTTTGCTGAAAGTCGCTAAAAAGTGGTACGCTCAGTGCGAAAATGGCAAAACATTCTGATCTTGGGATGAAACAGCTGTTTTGCACAAATTCGTGCGCTTTGCTGAAAATCGCTAAAAAGTGGTACGCCCAGTGTGAAAATGGCAAAACATTGATCTTGGGGAGAAATCGCTGTTTTGTACAAACCCGTGCACTTTGCTGAAAATCGCTATAAAGTGGTGCGCCTAGTGCGAAAATGACAAAACATGCTGATATCGGGCTGAAAACGCTGATTTGTAAAAACTCGTTCGCTTTGCTGAAAGTAGCTAAAAAGTGGTGTGCCCTGTGCGAAAATGACAAAACATGCTCATCTCGGAGAGAAATCGTATTTTTGCTCAAACTTGCGCACTTTGCTGAAAATCGCATAAAAGTGGTGTGCCCAGAACAAAAATGACAAAACGTGATGATCTCGGGCTGAAAACTCAGATTTGCAGAAACAACTGCACTTTGCTGAAAACGCTAAAAAGTGGTGCACCCAGCGCGGAGTTAACAAAACGTGCTCATGTCGGGCTGAATTGCTGTATTCAACAAACCCGTGCACTTTGCTGAAAATCGCTAAAAAGTGGTGCGTCCACTGCGAAAATGACAAAACGTGCTCATCTCGGGCTGAAAATGCTGGTTTGCACAAACTCGTGCACTTTGCTTAAAATGGCTTAAGAGTAGTGCGCCCTGTGCGGAAATGACAAAACGTAGTCATCTCGGGCTGAAATCGCTGTATTGTACAATGTCGTGCACTTTGCTGAAAATCGCTAACAAGTGGTGCACCCAATGCAAAAATGACAAAACGTGCTGCTCTGGGGCTGAAAACTCTGATTATTTTCAGCAAAGTTCACGAGTTTGTACAAAATAACGTTTTCCGCCCTGGATCAGCACGTTTTGTCATTTTTGCACTGGGCGCACCACTTTTTAGCGATTTTCAGCAAGGTGCACGAGTCTGTACAAGACAGCATTTTCATCCCGATATCAGCGTTTTTACTCATGTGTGATAAGTACTTTTAAACACACCTGAAAGGCACATATTTACGCAGGAGATAACTAACACTGGCGATTATGCGGTTCTTTGGATTTAATTGGCAACTTACTCATTGGCGGGTTCATTAGCGATTTTCAGCAAAGTTCACGAGTTTGTACAAAACAGCGTTTTCAGCCCGAGATCAGCACGTTTTGTCATTTTCGCACTGGCACTGCGTGAGAACTCGAATATTCAAGAATATTCTAGCATTGAATACGTGTTCCTGACGCCGACGAATTCTAGAGTATTCAGAACGTGTACGTCCGAATACCCTCTGTTCAGAATCATTCTGGGATTTTCTTAATAGGATACTGCGGTAAATTTCGTCTCTGTAGAATACGAAAGTGAATGATTCCCTTGAGAAACCATTGATTTATTAAAGCGAACTACCTCAAATTCGATTTATACGGTGATAAAAGACAACTTGTCTTGCGTTGGGACCAATTCACTGTCATTACATGGCCTCTCAGAGCTAGAGTAAATTAAATTCAACTTTACGCAATTTAATGCGTACCTGTCTTTACATAAAGACAAATAACTTCATCCAATTAAACTCGTCTTGGACAAAGTTGAACTTGACGCGAACTTTAGCACTTTTACGGCTAAGCAAAAATCAATGTTTATACACCTTTACACGTCTTTACACACCTTTACGCATTTTTACGGAAAGCATAAAGTTGAACGTTACGCAGTTAAAGGCGTCTTAACAAAAAAGGAAACTTGAATTTTGTACAATTTAGCGCGCACGCGTTTTTACACATGGTCGTAAATAGCTAATTTAATGTGTCTTAGCAAAAGCATAGAGCTGAACTTTACATGCCTATACGCATCTTAACGAAAAGCGTAAAACTGAACTTTACGTAACTTTTATCAACAGAAAAGTAAAGTTGAACTTTTAACGCGTCTTTAAGCATTCGTATTACGAACAGCATAAAGGTGCATGTGGCACAAATTTACGCATCTTTCCGGAAAAGTTTAGTTAAATGTAAGGCAGCGTTATGCTTTTAAAGTTATAATAAGGAACATCATGTTGAAAAAATCGGTTGGGTCATTTGATCCGGTTGTTTATTTGATCTGGTTAGGTCAATTGAGCCGGTTGCATGGATCAACTGATCATAGACCAGTTGTGTCAATGGATCCGGTTGAGCCATTTGAACCGGTTGGCTCATTTGATATGGTTGGCTCATTTGATTCGGATGGCCAATTTGATGCGGTTGGGTCAATTGATCCAGGCCATTTGAACTGGTTGGCACATTTGATCTGGTTGTGCTATTAAACCCAAATGACCGAGATGAGTCATTTTATCCGGTTGGCTCATTTGATATGGTTATCATTTGAACCGGTTAGGTCATTTGACCTGGTTGGCTCATTTGATATGGTTGGGTCAATTAAACCCATTGGCTCATTTGATATGGTTTGGCTATATGATCCGATGGCTGATTTGATATGGTTTGTGTCATTTGATCCAGTTTGCTCATTTGATCCGGTTGGGTCATTTGATATGGTTAGGCCATTTGAGCCGGTTGGCTGATTCGATCCAGTTGGCTCATGTGATCCGCTTGGCTCATTTGATATGGTTGGGTCACTTGAGCCGGATGGGTCATTTGATCCAGTTGGCTCATTTCAGCCGGGTGGCTTATTTAATATGGTTGGCTCATTTGATCCGGTTGGGCCATTTGATCCGGTTGGGTATTTGATCTCATTAGGCAATTGAGCCGGTTGCATGGGTCAACCCGTGGGCCATGATCATGAACCAGTTGGGTCAATGGATCCGGTTGAGCCATTTGAACCAGATGACCGAGATGAGTCAATTGATCTGGTTGGCTCATTTGAAATGGTTGGTTCATTTGAAGCGGTTGGCTCATTTAATATGCCTGGGCCATTTAAACCCGTTGGGTCATTTGATATGGTTGGGCCATTCGAACCAGCTGAGTCATTTGACACGGTTGGGTCATTTGAGCAGGTTGGCTGATTTCATATGGTTGAGCCATTTAAACCGATTGGCTGATTTGATTTGTTATGGTTGGGCCATTTAAACCGGTTGGCTCATGTGATCTTATTGGTTTATTTGATATGATTGGCTTATTTGAGCTGGTTGGCTCATTCGATCCAGTTGGCTCATTTGATATGGTTGGGTCACTTGAGCCGGATGGGTCATTTGATCCAGTTGGCTCATTTCAGCCGGGTGGCTTATTTAATATGGTTGGCTCATTTGATCCGGTTGGGCCATTTGATCCGGTTGGGTATTTGATCTCATTAGGCAATTGAGCCGGTTGCATGGGTCAACCCGTGGGCCATGATCATGAACCAGTTGGGTCAATGGATCCGGTTGAGCCATTTGAACCAGATGACCGAGATGAGTCAATTGACCTGGTTGGCTCATTTGAAATGGTTGGTTCATTTGAAGCGGTTGGCTCATTTAATATGCCTGGGCCGTTTAAACCCGTTGGGTCATTTGGTATGGTTGGGCCATTCGAACCAGCTGAGTCATTTGACATGGTTGGGTCATTTGAGCAGGTTGGCTGATTTGATATGGTTGAGCCATTTAAACCGATTGGCTGATTTGATTTGTTATGGTTGGGCCATTTAAACCGGTTGGCTCATTTGATCTTATTGGTTTATTTGATATGATTGGCTTATTTGAGCTGGTTGGCTCATTCGATCCAGTTGGCTCATTTGATATGGTTGGGTCACTTGAGCCGGATGGGTCATTTGATCCAGTTGGCTCATTACAGCCGGTTGGCTTATTTAATATGGTTGGCTCATTTGATCCGGTTGGGTATTTGATCTCATTAGGTCAGTTGAGCCGGTTGCATGGGTCAACCGTGGACCATGATCATGAACCAGTTGGGTCAATGGATCCGGTTGAGCCATTTCAACCAGATGACCGAGATGATTCAATTGATCTGGTTGGCGCATTTGATATGGTTGGGCCATTTAAACCGTTTGAGTCATTTAATATGATTGGGCCATTTGAACTGGTTGGGTCAGTTGATATGGTTGGGTCATTTGATATGGTTTGGCCATTTGAGCCAGTTGGCTCATTCGATCCAGTTGGCTAATGTGATCCGCTTCGCTCATTTGATATGGTTGGGCCACTTGGGCCGGTTGGGTCACTTGAGCTGGTTGGGTCATTTGATCCTGTTGGCTCATTTCAGCCGGTTGGCTCAATGGATATGGTTGGCCCATTTGATCCGGTTAGGCCATTTGATCCGGTTGGGTATTTGATCCCATAAGGTCAATTGAGCCGGTTGCATGGGTCAACCCGTAGACCATGATCATGAACCAGTTGTGTCAATAGATGGCCGAGATGAGTCAGTTGATCTGGTTGGCTCATTTGATATGGTTGGGTCATTGGAACCGGTTGGCTAATTTGATATGGCTGGGTCATATGATTCGGTTGGTTCATTTAATATGCCTGAGCCATTTAAACCCGTTGGGTCATTTGATATGGCTGGGCCATTTGAACCAGCTGAGTCATTTTGACATGGTTGGGTCATTTGAGCAGGTTGGCTGATTTGATATGGTTGAGCCATTTAAACCGGTTGGCTCATTTGATATGGTTGGGTCATTTGATCTTCTTGGTTTATTTGATATGATTGGCTTATTTGAGCTCGTTGGCTCATTTGATATGGTTGGGTCATTTGAACCGGTTGAGTCATTTAATATGGTTGGGCCATTTGAACTGGTTGGGTCAGGTGATATGGTTGGGTCATTTGATATGGTTTGGCCATTTGAGCAAGTTGGCTCATTCGATCCAGCCGGCTAATGTGATCCTCTTGGCTCATTTCATATGGTTGGGCCACTTGGGCGGTTGGGTCATTTGAGCTGGTTGGGTCATTTGATCCTGTTGGCTCAATTCAGCCGGTTGGCTCAATTGATATGGTTGGCTCATTTGATCCGGTTGGGCCATTTGATCCGGTTGGGTATTTTATCTGATTAAGTCAATTGACCCGGTTGCATGGGTCAACCCATGGACCATGATCATGAACCAGTTGGGTCAATGCATCCGGTTGAGCCATTTGAACCAGATGACCGAGATGATTCATTTGATTTGGTTGGCTCATTTGATATGGTTCGGCCCTTTCAACTGGTTTGCTCATTTGACATGGCTGGGTCATTTGATTCGGTAGACTCATTTAATATCCCTGGACCATTTGAACCGGTTGGGTCATTTGATATGGTTGGGCCATTTGAACCGGCTGAGTCATTTGATATGGTTGGGTCATTTGAACCGGTTGGCTCATTTGATTTGATATGGTTGGGCCATTTAAAACAATTGGCTCATCTGATATGGTTGTTTCACTTGATCTGGTTGGCTTATGTGATATGATTGGCTTATTTGAGCCGGTTGGCTCATTTGATATGATTGGGCCATTTGAACCGGTTGGCTCATTTGATTTGATATGGTTGGGCCATTTAAAACAATTGGCTCATCTGATATGGTTGTGTCATTTGATCTGGTTGGCTTATTTGATATGATTGGCTTATTTGAGCTGGTTGGCTCATTTGATATGGCTGGGCTATTTGAACCGGTTCAGTCATTTGACATGGTTCGGCCATTGGAACCCGTTCGGTCATTTGATATGGTTGCGTCATTTCAAACTGTTGGGTCATTTGATATGGTTGGGCCATTTGAACTGGTTGGGTCAGTTGAACCGCTTGGGTCATTTGATATGGTTGGGCCATTTGAACTGGTTGGGTCATTTGAACCTGCTGCGTCATTTGATATGGTTGGGTCATTTGAACTGGTTGGGTCATTTGTACCGGTTGGGTCATTTGATATTTATGGGTCATTTGATTTGGTTAGCTTATTTGATATGATTGCCTTATTTGAGCCGGTTGGCTCATTTGATATGGTTGGGCCATTTGAACCGGTTGAGTCATTTGATATGGTTGGGCCATTTGAACTGGTTGGGTCATTTAAACTTGTTGGGTCATTTGATATTTATGGGTCATTTGATCTGGTTGGCTTATTTGATATGACTGGATTATTTGAGCTGGTTGGCTCATTTGATATGGCTGGGCTATTTGAACCGGTTCAGTCATTTGACATGGTTCGGCCATTGGAACCCGTTCGGTCATTTGATATGGTTGCGTCATTTCAAACTGTTGGGACATTTGATATGGTTGGGCCATTTGAACTGGTTGGGTCAGTTGAACCGCTTGGGTCATTTGATATGGTTGGGCCATTTGAACCGGTTGAGTCATTTGATATGGTTGGGCCATTTGAACTGGTTGGGTCATTTGAGCCTGCTGCGTCATTTGATATGGTTGGGTCATTTGAACTGGTTGGGTCATTTGTATCGGTTGGGTCATTTGATATTTATGGGTCATTGATTTGGTTAGCTTATTTGATATGATTGGCTTATTTGAGCCGGTTGGCTCATTTGATATGGTTGGGCCATTTGAACCGGTTGAGTCATTTGATATGGTTGGGCCATTTGAACTGGTTGGGTCATTTAAACTTGTTGGGTCATTTGATATTTATGGGTCATTTGATCTGGTTGGCTTATTTGATATGACTGGATTATTTGAGATGGTTGGCTCATTTGATATGGCTGGGCTATTTGAACCGGTTCAGTCATTTGACATGGTTCGGCCATTGGAACCCGTTCGGTCATTTGATATGGTTGCGTCATTTCAAACTGTTGGGACATTTGATATGGTTGGGCCATTTGAACTGGTTGGGTCAGTTGAACCGCTTGGGTCATTTGATATGGTTGGGCCATTTGAACCGGTTGAGTCATTTGATATGGTTGGGCCATTTGAACTGGTTGGGTCATTTGAGCCTGCTGCGTCATTTGATATGGTTGGGTCATTTGAACTGGTTGGGTCATTTGTACCGGTTGGGTCATTTGATATTTATGGGTCATTGATTTGGTTAGCTTATTTGATATGATTGGCTTATTTGAGCCGGTTGGCTCATTTGATATGGTTGGGCCATTTGAACCGGTTGAGTCATTTGATATGGTTGGGCCATTTGAACTGGTTGGGTCATTTAAACTTTTTGGGTCATTTGATATTTATGGGTCATTTGATCTGGTTGGCTTGTTTGATCTGATTGGCTTATTTGAGCCGGTTGGCTCATTTGATATGATAAGATTTTGAGCGTTCTCTGGTTAAAAATTTTAAAGTTTGAGCTTTCGATTGCCAGTCTGCAATCTTTGACAAGATTGCAGACTGGCAATCTGAACATCACTTGTCAAAGTGATGATCACCTTGTCAAGGTGATCATCACTTGTCAAAGATTGCAGACTGGCAATCGAAAGTTCAAACTTTTAAATTTTTAACCAGAGAACGCTCAAAATCTTATTATGTCTTACCCTGGTTACTCGTCCATTTTTAAACATATCATTTGATATGGTTGGGTAATTAGAAATGATTGGGTCATTTGATCTGGTTAGCTTATTTGATATGATTGGCTTATTTCAGCCGGTTGGCTCATTTGATATGGTTGGGCCATTTGAACAGGTTGAGCCATTTGATATAGTTGAGCCATTTGAAAAAGTTGGGTCATTTGATCTGGTTGGGTCATTTGATATGGTTTGGCCATTTGAACCATTTGGCTCACTTGATATGATTGGTCCATTTGAACCGGTTGGGTCATTTGATCTGGCTGGGCCATTTGAACTGGTTGGGTAATTTAAACTGGTTGGGTCATTTGATATGATTGCGCCATTTGAACCAGTTGGCTCATTTGACATGGTTGGGTGATTTGAAATGGTCGGGTGAATTTGATCTGGCTAGCTTATTTGATATGATTGGCTTATTTGAGCCTGTTGGCTCATTTGATATGATTGAGTTATTTGAACAGGTTGAGTCATTTGATATGGTTGGGCCATTTGACAAAGTTGGGTCATTTAATCTGGTTGGGTCATTTGATATGGTCTGGCCATTTGAACCAGATGGCTCACTTAATATGATTGGTCCATTTGAACCGGTTGGGTCATTTGATCTGGCTGGGCCGTTTGAACTGGTTGGGTAATTTAAACTGACAGGGTCATTTGATATGATTGCGCCATTTGAACCAGTTGGCTCATTTGACATGCTTGGGTGATTTGAAATAGTTGGGTCATTTGATCTGGTTAGCTTATTTGATATGATTGGCTTATTTGAGCCTGTTGGCTCATTTGATATGATTGGGTTATTTGAACAGGTTGAGTCATTTGATATGGTTGGGCCATTTGATAAATTTGGGTCATTTAATCTGGTTGGGTCATTTGATATGGTCTGGCCATTTCAACCAGATGGCTCACTTGATATGATTGGTCCATTTGAACCGGTTGGGTCATTTGATCTGGCTGGGCCATTTGAACTGGTTGGGTAATTTGAACCGGTTGGGTCATTTGATATGGTTGGGCCATTTAAACCGGTTTTTTTCATTTGATATGGTTGGACCATTTGAAAAAGTTGGGTAATTTGATCTGGTTGGGTCATTTGATATGGTTTGGCCATTTGAACAAGTTGGGTCATTTGATATTGTTGGACAATTTGAACCAGTTGGCTCATTTGATATGGTTGGGTCATTCGATCTGGTTGGCCTATTTGATATGGTTGGCTTATTTGAGCTGGTTGGCTCAATGATATGGTTGGGCCATTTGAACTGGTTGGGTCATTTAAATCTGTTGGGTCATTTGATATTTTTGGGTCATTTGAACTGGTTGGCTCATTTGACCTGATTGGCTTATTTGAACCGGTTGGCTCATTTGTTATGGTTGGGCCGTTTGAACCGGTTGAGTCATTTGATATGGTTGGGCCATTTGAACCAGCTGGCTCATTTAATATGGTTCTGTCATTTGAAATTGTTGGGTCATCTGATCTGGTTAGCTTATTTGATATGATTGGGTTATTTGAGCCAGTTGGCTCATTTGTTATGGTTGAGCCCTTTGAACATGTTGAGTCATTTGATAAGGTTGGGCCATTTGAACTGGTTGTGTCACAACCATCTCACGTCACGAGGCATTTTCCCCAACGCTTTCAATGTTACCAATGTTGACAGAGTACCTCAGTGCTTACTTACCATCCTTTCAGCACTGTAACAAGAAAGATCCTTTTAGAGAAGTTCAACATCTTATCAACTGATCCTGAGACACGTGGGATATTCCCTGAGCCGCCCCTCGTCTCATATCGACGCGACAAGAATCTCCGGGATTTCCTAGTACACTCCACTTGATGCTGGCTCTTTTCCCTGCCGTCGTCCCCGCTGTCAGACATGCCAGTACATTACTTCTCATACTGTTCTGCATGGGCCCAAGAGCTCACATACCATCCAAAATCGCTTCACCTGTCAGTCTGAGAATGTGGTGTACTGCATCACTTCCCGCCGTTGCACTAGCATTTACATCGGTGAGACCGGAAGGCGCCTACGGGAACGCTTCGGTGAACACCTGCGTAGCATCCACAACCGGTCTCTTGGGCTTCCTGTAGCTGATTACTTCAACTCCACCAACTACACTATAGATGACATCAGGGTCTGCGGGGTCAAGCAATGCAGCGGCAGCAACACCAGTCGAAAGCGGCGGGAGATGCAATTAATCTTTGAGCTCGGCACGCTTAAGCCGGGCGGACTCAATATTAATTTCAGTTTTATTTAAGTACTTTCATTTCACGTGCACGTGCTTTGGTTGCTCTTTTCTTGTGCGCGCGCTTTACGTGCACATTTTTCAGTTAGGCTTTTGTATGGCGCAACGCGCATATTCCTGCACACTGAAGAAGGGCTACGCCCGAAACGTTTGTGCTTTTAGAAACTATGACACTTTAACGTGTTTAACTCGCGTTTTAACTTTTTCTTATTATCACTGGTGACACGCATCAACTGAGCTTTGTCTCTTCTTTTGTTATTTATGTTTTTGATGCGATTTTACATCTTCACAAATGAATAACATCAAGAAAACCGTTGCAGCTATACGCCGAAACCTTACACGTAGTCTCCGCTATTTTCTAGAGCGGGACTCAGTATCCATAGCTATGGAATTAGCTGATCTAACGTTAAAGAAGAACAAAATTATCACCACATCAACTTCATTGGCCGCTGTCTACGAAAACGATTAATTCCGAAGGGATTTAGAGTCCGCTTTCATCCAGCTGATGGCAATCGTCATAACAGACGCTTATCGCGGGTAACAGATTCATGTTCAAGACGCTTGATGCAAATCACCATCCAGAATTTGAAAGGTCAACTACACAACACTTCCATTCTCAAGTATGGTGCCTCCGATCGCCTCAAAGCTGTCTGCACACCTGCGGAATATCACCAAGCCGTAACCTTAATATCAGAAATGAAATCTCAATTATGTCACGAGATTAAATCTATCAAGAACGCCAAATTTAATTCTCTGCGTAGTGAAGTACAATTGAATCACAGTACCACTGATCCAGCTCCTGTCCTCAAAAGAACAGTTGTTACCATCCCTGATAAACTTCCTCTTACCGACGCTGAATCCTCGGTGCTCAGCAAGGGTCTTACCTTTGTTCCTGTGAAATATAAGCCTGATGAGTACGAAGTCAAAGCCGACTGTGAGCGATATTTCCGCCGTCTGCGACTCACAGCACATTTTCATGACCGGGAGGGTGCTAACCAGGAGACTGACGATAACGATCCCTTCATCAAGTTCAATAAGAAAACCTCAACGTGGAACCTCTTGAGTGGCAAATTTTCCCCCCTTGATCACTACATAGATCGTTGTCGCCGCATCGTAGCTTCTCGCAACTACAGGAGGTGCACTACCATCACAAATCTGAAAGAAGATGAACAGCAAGCTCTTCGTGAGTTAAGACGACGCAGTGACATAGTAGTGAAACCTCCTGATAAAGGCGGTGTAGTGGTTGTCTGGTCACGTGACCTATACAATCAGGAAGCCAATGGCCAACTGTCCGACAACCGTTTTTATCAACGTCTCGACAGGGATCCTACACAAGATTATCAAAAAATCGTCAAGGACACTGTTAATGACATGATCGCTACATGGCGTTACCGCCTACAGCGCAACATCTTGTGGTCACAACCCCGCGTACTTCGCAATTCTACATGTTACCCAAGATACACAAACCGGACAACCCGGGGCGTCCAATTGTCTCCGCTTGCAGGTGCCCTACAGAGAACATCTCAGCTTATCTCGACGAGGTAATGGCTCCTTTTGTTAAAAACCTCCCCACTTACGTCAAGGATACCAACCACGCTCTTCGGATTTTTGATTCGTTCAATTTTGATGAATCCGACGCTCGTCCTCGTTTCCTGTTTAACTTTACCATGGACATTAAGTCTTTGTACACAGTCATCCCTAACAATGGTGGACTAGAAGCTCTTACATATTACCTAGACCAACGGACGATCAAGGAACCACCTACCCACACCCTGACCCGCTTGGCTGAACTTGTGGTGACACTTAACGCCTTTTTTTTTAATGACCAGCACTATCGCCAGATTGGCGGTGTCGCCATGGGCACAAAGATGGGCCCTAATTATGCGTGCTTGTTCGTCGGATTCATCGAAAAACGAATCCGTGCCCAATACAATTGCTTCGTCCCACAGTTACACAAGCGCTACATCGATGACGTAGTTGGAGCCGCACAGTGCACTCGCCCCGAGTTGGAGCAGTTCATTGATTACGTCTGCAATTTCCATCCAGCTCTCCAGTTCACTTTTAACATCAGTGTACTTGAACTGCCTTTCCTCGACATTAAGCTGGCAATCACCAACAACAAAATACAGACGTCCATACACTACAAGGAGACTGACACACACAACTATCTGTTACTACACTTCGTTCCACCCACGTCATTGCAAGCAAGCAATACCATACAGCCAGTTTCTGCGTCTCCGACTGAGATGTTCTAATGATGTCGACTTTTCTGAAAAAGCTGAGGAGATGTTGACCTTTTTCAAACAACGGGGCTATCCTGAACCGCAACTGCATAATGATCTTCAGATGGTCACAACCATCTCACGTGACGAGGCATTGTCCCCAACGCGTCTCAATGTTACCAATGTTGACAGAGTACCTCTAGTACTTACTTACCATCCTTTCAACACTGTAACGAGAAAGATCCTTTTAGAGAATTTCAACATCTTATCAACTGATCCTGAGACACGTGGGATATTCCCGGAGCCGCCCCTCGTCTCATATCGACGCGACAAGAATCTCCGGGATTTCCTAGTACACTCCACTAGCGGCTCTCAGAGGCCCCTTGATGCTGGCTCTTTTCCCTGCCGTCGTCCCCGCTGTCAGACATGCCAGTACATTACTTCTCATACTGTTCTACATGGGCCCAAGAGCTCACATACCATCCAAAATCGCTTCACCTGTCAGTCTGAGAACGTGGTGTACCGCATCACTTGCCGCCGTTGCACTAGCATGTACATCGGTGAGACCGGAAGGCGCCTACGGGAACGCTTCGGTGAACACCTGCGTAGCATCCACAACCGGTCTCTTGGGCTTCCTGTAGCTGAGCACTTCAACTCCACCAACCACACTATAGATGACATCAGGGTCTGCGGGGTCAAGCAATGCAGCGGCAGCAACACCAGTCGAAAGCGGCGGGAGATGCAATTAATCTTTGAGCTCGGCACGCTCAAGGCGGGCGGACTCAATATTAATTTCAGTTTTATTTAAGTACTTCCATTTCATGTGCACACGCTTTGGTTGTTCGTTTCTTGTGCGCGCGCTTTACGTGCACATTTTTCAGTTAGGCTTTTGTATGGCGCAACGCGCATATTCCTGCACACTGAAGAAGGGCTATGCCCGAAATGTTTGTGCTTTTACAAACTATGACACCTTAACGTGTTTACCTCGCGTTTTAACTTTTTCTTATTATTACTGGTGTCACGCATCAACTGAGCTTTGTCTCTTCTTTTGTCATTTAAACCGGTCGGGTCATTTAAACCGGTTCGCTAATTTGATATGGTTGGGTCAATTGATATGGTTAGGCAATTTGAACCGGTTGAGACATTTGATATCGTTTGGCCATTTGAACCAGTTGGCTCATTTGATATGGTTGGGCCATTTTAGCCGGTTCGGTCATTTGAATCGGTTGGGTGATTTAAAGCGGTTCGCTAATTTGATATGGTTGGGCCATTTTAGCCGGTTGGGCCATTTAAACTGGTTGGGTCATTTGAATCGGTTGGGTGATTTAAAGCGGTTCGCTAATTTGATATGGTTGGGCCATTTTAGCCGGTTGGGCCATTTAAACTGGTTGGGTCATTTGAATCGGTTGGGTGATTTAAAGCGGTTCGCTAATTTGATATGGTTGGGCCATTTTAGCCGGTTGGGCCATTTAAACTGGTTGGGTCATTTGAATCGGTTGGGTGATTTAAAGCGGTTCGCTAATTTGATATGGTTGGGCCATTTCAACCGGTTGAGCCATTTGATATGGTTGGGCGATTTGAACTGGTTGGGTCTTTTGAACCTGTTGGGTCATTTGATATGGTTGGGTCATTTGATCTGGTTGGCTTATTTGATAAGATTGGCTTATTTGAGTCGGTTGGTTCATTTGATATGGTTGGCCCATTTGGGCCGGTTGAGTCATTTGATATGGTTGGGCGATTTGAACTGGTTGGGTCATTTGAACTTGTTGGGGCATTTGATATCGGTGGGCCATTTGAACTGGTTGGGTCATTTGATATTGTTGGGCCATTTGCGCCGGTTGGCTCGTTTGATCTGTTTGTATCATTTGATCTGGTTATCGTATTTGCTATGATGGGCTTATTTAAGCCGGTTGGCTCATTTGATATGGTTGGGCCATTTGAACTGGTTGAGTCATTGATATGGTTGGGCCATTTGAACTGCTTGGGTAATTTGAACCTGTTGGGTCATTTGATATGGTTGGGCCATTTGAACCAGTTGGGTCATTTGATATGGTTGGGTCATTTGATCTGGTTGGGTCATTTGATATGGTTGGGCCATTTGAACCGGTTGCCTCATTTGATCTGGTTGGATCATTTGAATTGGTTGGGTCATTTGATATGGTTGGGCCATTTGAACCAGTTGGCTCACTTGATATGATTGGTCCACTTGAACCGGTTCGGTCATTTGATATGGCAGGGCCATTTGAACTGGTTGGGTAATTTGAACCGGTTGGGCCAATTGATATGGTTTGGCCATTTAAACCGGTGCGCTCATTTGATATGGTTGGTCCATTTGAACCAGTTGGGTCATTTGATCTGGTTGGGTCATTTGATATGGTTTGGCCATTTAAAGCAGTTGGCTCATTTGATATGGTTCGGCCATTTAAACCGGTTGGGCCATTTGAAGTTGTTGGGTGATTTGATTTGGTTGGGCCATTTGAACCGGTTGGCTCTTTTAATATTGCTTGAGTCCTTTGATCTGGTTTGGCCTATTAGATATGATCGGCTTATTTGAGCCGGTTGTCTCATTTGATATGATTGGGCCATGTGAACGGGTTGAGTCATTTGATATGGTTGGGCCATTTGAACTGGCTGGGTCATTTGAACCTGCTGGGTCATTTGATATTGTTGAGCCATTTGAACTGGTTGGGTCATTTGATATGGTTGGGCCATTTGAACTGGTTGGGTCATTTGAATCGGTTGGGTCATTTAAACTGGTTCGCTCGTTTGATATGGTTGGGTCAGTTAAACCGGTTTGCTCATTTGATATGGTTGGGCCATTTGAACCGGATCGGTTATTTGATATGGTTGGGTCATTTCATATGGTTGGGCCATTTGAACCGTTTGAGACATTTGATATGGTTGGGCCATTTTAACTGGTTGGGTCATTTGATATGGTTGGGCCATTTGAACAGGTTGGCTCATTTGATCTTCCATTTGAACCGGTTGGGTCATTTGATATGGCTGGGCAATTTGAACGGATTGGGTAATTTGAACCGGTTGGGTCATTTGATATGGTTGGGCCATTTTAACGGGTTTGCTCATTTGATATGGTTGGGCCATTTAAACCGGTTGGGCCATTTGATCTGGTTGAGTGATTTGATAGGGTTGGGCCATTTAAACCGGTTGGGTCATTTGAATTGGTTGGGTCATTTGAACCTGTTGGGTCATTTAAACCGGTTCGGTAATTTGATATGGTTGGGCCATTTGAACCGGTTGAGTCATATGATATGGTTGGGCCATTTGAATTGGTTGGGTCATTTTAACCTACTGGGTCATTTGAGATGGTTGGGTCATTTGATCTGGCTGGCTTATTTGATATTATTGGCTTATTTGAGCCGGTTGGCTTATTTGATATGGTTGGGCCATTTGAACCGGTTGACTTATTTGATAAGGTGGGCCATTTGAACCAGTTGGGCCATTTGATATGGTTGGGTCAATTGAACTGGTTGGGTCATTTGAACCGGGTGGGTCATTTTATCTGGTTGGGCCATTTGAACCGGCTGGCTCATTTGATATGGTTGGGTTATTTGATCTGGTTGGCTTATTTGATATGATTACCTTATTTGAGTCGGTTGGCTCATTTGATATGGTTGGGCCATTTGAACCGGTTGAGTCTTTTCATATGGTTGGGCCATTTGAACTTGTTGGATCATTTGATATTGTTGGGCCATTTGAACCGGTTGGCTCATTTGATCTGGTTGGGTCATTTGAACCAGTTGGCTCTTTTGATCTGGTTGGGCCATTTGAACAGGATGGCTTATTTGAGTAATTTTATATTACATCCTTCAACAACATGGAAACCCTGAAGTTAAACTCAAGCAGTTCTTGGATTTTTCACCGCTGTCAAACCATATCAAACAAAAACGTTCAGTTAAACAGGCCTGTACAATCATGAATGCAACTTTTGAACTGGTTTGAGTATTTTGGTATCAGTGAAAATCACAATCAGTGGCTGGGTTTTGAAGTTCAGAGTTTGGACAGCAAGCCCATACAGTGGTTTGATCCAGTTATTGCTATATTTTGAACCTCATAAGTTTACATGATCATCTTAATAGAAAATGTATTCAGTACCTAAAACATGATTCACTGTACTTCACGAACAAAATTGTCCAATTAATGGAATTGTCACATACACCTTTTCCTTTCCATGTCTAAATTTAACTTTGTATTGCACTGTTAAACACTGACTGTGAATTCTTTGCACTGGAATGAATGACACTTGTGAAAAATCCGAACACCATACCTCCAGAGGCTCAGGATACCAGTGCTTCTCAGGGTGGCTCATGAACCAACCAACCTCAGCACGAACAAATGTTAGCTTCCGTCTTTTGCCCTGGCCTTGTTTAATGACCACGTCGTTAGTTAGGAATCTCTGGACTCTTCCTGTTCTGTGCTCTCCATTAAGCCACTTGGCCGAAACACCGCAGTTGCTGGAACATCTATATATGTTGCCATTGATTTGAACGCGGGAGAAACTGCCACAGAGTCTTTGAGCACTAACTACCTCACAATCTGGGTGCAAAGTCTTAAGCATCTCAATCAGCTCAGACGTATCATCTTCATCTAATGCAATTCTCTTGATAGGTGGCAAAGGAACAACCATTTCACTTTGTTTGTCACTTAAAGTTAAGTCCTCTGTTGATGGATCTCCAGACACGAGATTTGACCTGTCAAATAATTGTTCTGTACACAGCATCTCGCCTACAGTGCCACGCTGTGTACCCAAAAGCAGACTCTGAAATGTATTGTGCTCATCTGGGAAATCCATGATGCGCAGGTCCTTGTCTCGAAGAAATCTTCGCATCAGCTGGACACCTAAAAGAAATAACCCATATTATTTTATAAAACAAGACTACTGCAATGCGCCCTCCAATATTCAAGTCCCTCTGAATAACACAGAACAGAACATAAAGTTGATTTGGAAAGATGGTAATCATATTCTTGACATCAGGGCTGTTATTAAGTTTTGAGTGACGTGTTGCATTGATGTAGGTGAAAAGGTAAAGTCTTCACAAGCCTAGAGGCTCCCAACTGCCAGAGCTTTACCTGGTTTCCGTAGCGTGAAGCGACTGAGAGTATTACTACTCCCCCTGGATGGGATGCTAGTCCATTGCAAGGTTACCCCCCAGCATTATGTCACCGGTACCCATTTATACACCTAGGTGGAGAGAGACAACATGGAGCAAAGTTTCTTGTCTAAGGGCCTCTTCATATGAGCCCAGTTGACTGGGCTGGCTCGGTTACCGAGATCTCACCTCACTCCTATTTCCTTTGTAAAATTTTTCAGGTGTTCATATGAGAAGGTGGGCGGGCCCGGTTACTGAGATCTCCGTAACCGGGCTGGAAATTTTCCCATAAGAACAGGCCAGCCCGGTTACCAGGATGAAGATTTTTCAAGTACGCAAGTTACTGTCGCAGGAGGATGACATTAGCATCATTCTGACCTATCTTTTACACTTTTTGATCAAAAATGATTTCTGGAATCTGCATGAGTGAAGAAATAATAATTTTCACAATTGCAGGACAGAAAATCCTGAGTTAATATTTTTGTGCTTGCTATCAAGTAAACAATTTCATCTCGGTAACCAGGATGAAATTTCCCATATGAACAGACGACAAAATCTATCCCGCCAACCAGGCCAGCCCAGGTACTGGGCTTATATGAAGAGGCGCTAAGGAAACAGCACGACGGCAGAGACCAGCCTTGAACCACTGACCTTCAGGTTGAAAGTCCGACATGATGGCCACTAGACCACTGTGCCTCCGCTGTTGCATTGATGTAAACACATGACTATGGGACTACTATTTTCAGGTTGAACTAGTGAGAAGCACATCTGGGAACTTCTTGAGTTATAAAACTGTTTTTTTCCTCCTAGGTGTTGCAATTTGTGTGACTAATGCACACTTCATCAGGGAGTTTTACAATACAACTTTCATATACCTAAAAACGGACTAAATTTTACATTGCACAAAAGACACACATACAGATCTGCGTATAGGAACTACAAACCCCGCAGATTTGTGTCTAGGAAACAGGTGGAACATTTTGCAAGGTGTGACATTTTTTTTTAGGAGAAAATAAAAGTTTTCCAACTCAAGACTAGTTCAACCTTAAAAAAAGGAGTAGGAAAGTGATCACAAAAAAAATTCAACTTGTTAGATGCCTGCTATGCTAGGGCTGCATTACATTCTATCTCGGTATACAGAATCGATGAAATTAAAAAATCACAAAATTTTTGTTCATCGATTGGTCATAAATTTCCAATATCAATCGATTAATTAATATCGTAATTGATTGTTGATTTCATAGATTGTGTACGCCAGGACTCAACACACTGCTACACATGTATGACAGCCACTTACCAATGCTGTGATTGTTCTTGTGATATGATCCAAGGATACCATTATACCTCTCAAAGGAGAAACACCAGAATGAGTAGACTGGTCCATAGTCTCTGATGCAATCCACAAGATGACAACTTAAGTGCATATTTGGAGTGCACGTTTCAGTACCATATAGTCTCTCAAAATGTTTACAAAACTCTATGATCTTTCATTCTGCCTCTGAACACTGTGCCATCGTTAGGGACTGACAGCCTATCAAGCGACACGCAGTTACAAAACACATCCATGCATCATAATGTTCCCGAGGTAAAATTCCCTTTAATGCAAATGCTGAATAGTAACAAACGTAGTTCTTCCACTGGTCTGCTGTAAATCAACTGAATCCTGTGGAAAACTTTGAAGGGATCCTACCAATTTCTGGCGGTGGAATAACAGCATCAACTCTCCTCTGGAACAAGTCAATATGTTTATCGTTGATCAATTCCTTCTCCTTCCAAACCTTCAAGGTTGTTTTGGCCAAACCAAGGAAAAGAAGGTGCACTGGATCAATAATAACAAATCGCACAGCATCATAATATGGCAACAGAAACAGGACTGAGTACTTTGTTCCAGTGAGGCGAACAACAGCGTTAACTTCTGTTTGGCACCGAGCAAAACGCTCAGAGTCTGCATGCGTTCTGTCGAGCTTATTTGTTCTTTTTTCCCAGGTGTCTGGCAAAACGAGAGAAATCGGGTTTTGACCCAAAAGAGGGCCGTGGAAACGTCTTGAAGCACTTGTTACAACCTGAGAATTTAAACAATAATACTTATTCAGTCACGTGTAAAAGTAAATTACATGTACCTTAATAGCGACTGTCAGTTGCATTCAAATACTGTCAGTTTTGCTACCCAAGAATTTCTTCAACCACTCCCACTATAACGGACTCTCGATATTATGGACTTACGGGCACTTGATTCGGTCCCAACGTCACATTTCTATTGTTTTAACTCTCTATATAGCAGACACCGAATGTCATCTTTGAACAATTAAAGACATTTAAAAATAATTTTTCTGTCTTTTGTCTACACCCATGTCTTTCTGGCTGAATTTGCGCTTTTCTTTTGGCCATCAACTGAAATTTCTTCTTACTTTTCTCTCACGTCCCTGTTAACCATTCAAGGACATTTGGGACAGTCACTCTGCAACTAAAATATTTTATGTACAGTTGACAATTAAGCTTACATGTAGTTTTTCTTGAAATGATAAAACATATTTCAAAATTTCACCTTTTCCTTTTACTAAATATTACACTGTGAAATAATGATATTAACATTATAGGTAGCTTTTGCTGCTGAATGACCTGCAAATTCTCCACATTTCCTAACAGCTGGCACATCACAGCATAATGCCAAGAGTGCGACCCGAACCTTGAACATGCCTCCTGGAAGAAGAGTGTCCGCAATGATAACACCATCCCAGAAGTCTATCAGCTCATCAACGAAAGGTTTCAAAAAGGAATTGATATCACCCTTTGGCTCGTTTGGACCTGGTATAATCCCCACTATAATGACATTTTGCGGTTTAAACCTCTTCTCCCTTGGAAGATTCATCAGTACTAAATAAATTACTCCACAACTGTGATTAGTGTGTTTGTATCGCTGAAACCAGTCGACATTGAGCATAACTCCAAGGTTTCCTGCTGTTGAGAAGAATGCATTTCCATCAGAATCTAAGAACTCTTTCCAAACTTTTCCGTCAAAAACATCAGCCATAGAATCTGCCGTTGGCCTTCTCTTTCTCCAAGATTCACAGTTTTCAAGAAATCCTGGTCTCGTTAGCAGTGACCTCAGTGAATCTGAGTTCTTGAAACTTCTTGAAACAATATGAATTCTTGGGATGGAGGAATAAGGATCCATTCTTTGATCGCATGTTCTTTATTAAGAATGCTCCACACTGCTTCCTTCTGCTTCTCTGAGAATGATTTGGGAATGGAACATGGTCACATTTCTTTGAAATAATCCGTCCGTTGCTCTTTCCTTATCACACAGTCCTCAGTTTTGTATAATGTACAGCACTTTGGACAAGCAACAAATTTCTCAAACTCATCTTGTCCAAGTCCAGTGTAAGATTTGGCCAAATAAAGTGTCTGTGGTAAACTTTGTGCAAACTTAACTAGGACATCAACCTTGGCCACATTTGCAATCATTGTTAGAAAAAGCCGAAAAAACTGCAATAACACAAGAATTCCATGATCAGAAACTTTATACAGTGTTTGCCAGAGGAACAGGAACAAAACAAGGACTCTTGACTCTGATGACACTCCGTCTTTCTGATGACATGAGAATGAGTCTCGTTGCAAGCGAAAGTGAAAGTGATTAGGCCTTATGCATGATTGCTCAAAATTCACCCCCAAGAATTGCATACACCAAACAAGAACCCTGTGGCTACAAAGATGGGCCTGCGTACACCACAGGAAACTTAATTATTGTCAATCTCTGGAACGTTTCCATTTTCGCCATATATTATTATGTATTCTCGACACGTACTTCTTTTGAAAAGATATCTTTAACTTATTACCCATTTTATTGAATTTTTATTTGTAAATAGACTATTTTATTAAATTAAATAAAGTTTTGTTGAATGATATACACAATGTCTTTCTTTATTCAAGGTAAACTTTTTATCATTTGGGGTCTGTATATGACGTATTTATGATGGGATGGCAAAGTCACCTATGAAAAAAATATACATATATATAAATATATATATATATATATATATATGCTAGACATGCTAGGAAATTCTTGCTGAAAAACGTTCTATTCTAACTAGTGTTAAAGTTCCCGCGTGACGTGACATGTGACACACAATGTATTGTATTGTTCTGAATTTTCAAATATCTCTGAATGTAACCGTTTTTTCTGGCAGTCGCCTGATGATTGCGTCGCATGAGGCATGAAACTCAGAGTAGCGAGTAAATGTCCATAAAAACTAACTCTTGAATTCTTACTGTTATTCACCGCTCTAGTTCAGCTATTGAGCACTTTGTAGTAGATGAGAATTTCACTCCATTTTTTGGTTATATATATATATATATATATTGTTCATAGGTGTTTACGCATCTACGCGTAGCGGATACCCATAACTTTCCCCATGTGCAAGAGTGTACCTGTTGGAAAACGAGAATGACAAAAAGAATGAAACGTATGCAGGACCGAATACTACAGTACCCAAGCGTACAAATATGCGTGATACACATCGACATCTCGAGTGTTCGAACGGAATATGATACGCGAAAAGCATAAACCAGTCGTATACTTTGGAATACGGGAAGAGTTCTACAATGTTCGAGTTTTAATACCCCGCAACCACCAATAGAATACGCAAAAACCGGAAGTACATTTGGTGTCGTGGTGATGCGTATCGAATAACTCACATATTCGTCAGTATTCGGGCACGTATAGGTCAAAAGTGCCGTTTGCGAGGGTCGTATACGGACTTGAATACGTGGGAGTATGCAAAAGTATTCGAATCACTAGGGAACGCCAGCGTTCAAAGGTGGTCAAAACAAACCTTTAGAGACCATCAATTGACCGTATGCATTTCGAACATTTCGACGTATTAAAAAAGATGAAAATTGAATACGGAAAAACGGGCCAGATTCTAATAGAATACTCGCGGTGTACGTCGCGTCATGCGCCACCAAATACCTCAGAATACTATCGTATACGCTGCATTTATCGTTTCGCATTCGAACAAATTCGGGCCCGAATATTGGCCTTTTTGCGCAGTGTGAGCGCACCACTTTTTAGCGATTTTCAGCAAAGTGTATGAGTTTGTACAAAACAGCGTTTTCAGCGCTAGATCAGCACGTTTTGTCATTTTCGCTAAAAAGTGGAGCGCCCTGTGCGAAAATGACAAAACGTGCTGATCTCGGGCTGAAAACGCTGTTTTGTACAAACTGGTGCGTTTTGCTGAAAATCCCAAAAAAGTGGTGTGCCTAGTGCAAAAATGACCAAACGTGCTGTTCTCGGGCTGAAAAGGCTGTTTTGTACACACTCGTGCACTTTGCTGAAAATCGCTAAAAAGTAGTGCACTCAGTGCGAAAATGACAAAACGTGCTGATCTCGGGCAGAAAACGTCTGTTTTGTACAAACTCGTGCACTTTGCTGAAAATTGCTAAAAGGTGGTACGCCCAATGCGAAAATGACAAAACGTGCTGATCTCGCGTTGAAAACGCTGCTTTGCACAAACTCTTGCAGTTTGCTGAAAATCGCAAAACAGTGGTGCGCCCAGTGCGAAAATGACAACACGTGCTAATGTCGGGCTGAGAACGCTGTCTTGTGCAAACTCGTGCACTTTGCTGAAAATCGCTAAAAAGTGGTGCGCCTAGTGCAAAAATGACAAAACGTGCTGATATCGGGCTGACAACGCTGTATTGTACAAACTCCTGAACTTTGCTGAAAATTGCTAATGAACCCGGCAATGAGTGGGTTGCCAATTAAATCCATATAACCGCATAATCGCCAATGTGTTAGTTATTTGCTGTGTAAATATGAGCCTTCCAGGTGAGTTCAAAAGTACTTATCACACGTGACAAAAACGCTGATCTCGGGCTAAAAACGCTGTTTTGTACAAACCTGTGCACTTTGCTGAAAAATGCTAAAGAGTGGTGTGCCCTCGACTGCGGTCAAACGATAGATATTTGAAAAAACCAAGAAAAGTACTTCAAAGATAAGGTTCTTATTTTCACAGTTCAAGTTCGATACTTAACAAGTATTCTATAGGTTCACTAAATTTTTTGGAGCTTTACTAAAAAAGGTTTACGTGCTTGAAAACAGGCAATTGCAGACTTGTCGGCGACGAGTTTAATTGGATGAAGTTTATTTATGTCTTTATGTAAAGACAGGTACGCATTAAATTGCGTAAAGTTCAATTTAACGTTTCTCTTAAGACTCTAGCTCTGAGAGGCCATGTAAGGACAGTGAATTGGTGGTTTGCTACGCAGGCTAGGCTTCCCCAACGCTAGACAAGTTCTTTTTTATCGCCGTATAAATCAAATTTGAGGTAGTTCGCTTTAATAAATCAATGGTTTCTGAACGGAATCATTCACTTTCGTATTCTTCAGAGACGAAATTTACCGCAGTATACTATTAAGAAAATCCCAGAATGATTCTGAACAGAGGGTATTCGGACGTGCGCGTTCTGAATACTCTAGATTTCATCGGTGTCAGGAACACGTCTTCAATGCTAGAATATTCTTGAATAATCGGGTTTTCACGCAGTGTCAGTGGGGAAATGAGAAAACGTGCTGATCTCGGGCTGAAAAAAGCTGTTTTGTACAAACTCGTGCACTTTGCTGAAAACCGTTAAAAACTGATGTACCCAGTGCGAAAATGAGAAAAAGTGCTGATCTCGGGCTGAAAACGCCGTTTTGTACAAACTCGTGCACTTTGCTGAAAAACGCTGAAAAGTGGTGCGCCCAGTGCAAGAATGACAAAACGTGCTGATATCGGGCTGAAAACGCTGTTTTGGACAAACTCGTGAACTGTGCTGAAAATAGCTAATGAACCCGCCAATGAGTGGGTTACTAATTAAATCCAGATAACCGCATAATCGCCAATCAAAAATGCTGTCTTGTAGGGACTCGTGCTCTTTGCTGAAAATCGCTAAAAACTGGTGCGCCCAGTGCGAAAATAACAAAACGTGCTGATCTCGGGCTGAAAACGCTGTTTTGCACAAACTCGTGCACTTTGGTGAAAACCGTTGAAAACTGATGTACCTAGTGCGAAAATGACAAAACGTGCTGATCTCGGGCTGAAAACGCAGTTTTGTATAAACTCGTGCACTTTGCTTAAAATCGCTAAAAAGTGGTGCACCCAGTGCGAAAATGACAAAACGTGCTGATCTTGGACTGAAAACCGGTTTTTGGACAAACCTGGAACTTTGCTGAAAATCGCTAATGCACCCGCCAATAAGTGGGTTACCAATTAATTCCAGATAACCGCGTAATAGCCAATCTGTTAGTTATCTGCTGAGCAAAAATGAGTCTTCCAGATGCGTTCAAATTTACTTATCACACATGAGAAAACACGCTGATCTCGGGATGAAAAAGCTGTCTTGTAGAGACTCTTGCACTTTGCTGAATATCGCTAAAAAGTGGTGCGCCCAATGCGAAAATGACAAAACGAGCTGATCTCGGACTTAAAAAGGCTGTTTTGTACAAACTCGTGAACTTTGCTGAAAATAATCAGAGTTTTCAGCCCCAGAGCAGCACGTTTTCTCATTTTTGCACTGGGCGCACCACTTTTTATTGATTTTCAGCAAAGTGCACGAGTTTGTCTTAAACAGCGTTTTCATCCCGAGATCAGCACGTCTTGTCATTTTCGCACTGGGCGCACCACTTTTTAGCGATTTCCAGCAAAGTGCACGAGTTTGTCCAAAACAGCCCGAGATCAGCACGTTTTGTCATTTTTGCACTAGGCGCACCACGTTTTAGCAATTTTCAGCAAAGTGCACGAGTTTGTACAAAACAGCGTTTTCTGCCCGAGATCAGCACGTTTTGTCATTTTTGCACTGGGCACACGACTTTTTAGAGTTTTCAGTAAAGTTTAAACCGCAAAATGTCATTATAGTGGGGATTATACCAGGTCCCAAAGAGCCAAAGGGTGATATCAATTCCTTTCTGAAACCTCTCGTTGATGAACTGATAGACTTCTGGGATGGTGTTATCATTGCGGACACTCTTCTTCCAGGAGGCATGTTCAAGGTTCGGGTCGCACTCTTGGCATTATGCTGCGATGTGCCAGCTGCTAGGAAATGTGGAGGATTTGCAGGTCATTCAGCAGCAAAAGGTACCTATAATGTTAATATCATTATTCACAGTCTAATATTTAGTAAAAGGAAAAGGTGAAATTTTGAAATATGTTTTATCATTTCCAGAAAAACTACATGTAAGCTTAATTGTCAACTGTACATAAAATATTTTTGTTACAGAGTGACTGTCCCAAATGTCCTTGAATGGTTAACAGGGACGTGAGAGAAAAGAAAGAAGAACATTCAGTTGATGGCCAAAAGAAAAGCGCAAATTCAGCCAGAAAGACAGAAAAATTATTTTTAAATGTCTTTAGTTGTTCAAAGATGACATTCGGTGTCTGCTATATAGGGAATTAAAACAATAGAAATGTGACGTTGGGACCGAATCAAGTGCCCGTAAGTCCGTAATAGCGAGAGTCTATTGTAGAAGGAGTGGTGGTTGAAGAAATTCTTGACTAGCAAAACTGACAGTATTTGAATGCAACTGACAGTCGCTATTAAGCTACATGAAATTTACTTTTAAACCTGACTGAATAAGTATTATTTTTTAAATTCTCAGGTTGTAACAAGTACTTCAAGACGTTTTCACGGACCTCTTTTGGGTCAAAGCCCAGTTACTCTGGATTTGCCAGAGACACCTGGGAAAAAAAAAATAAGCTCCACACAACGCATGCAGTCTCTGTGCGTTTTGGTTGGTGCCAAACAGAAGTTAACGCTGTTGTTCGCAACACTGGAGCAAAGTACTCAGTCCTGTTTCAGTTGCGATATTATGATGCTGTGCGATTTGTTATTATTGATCCAGTGCACCTTCTTTTCCTTGGTTTGGCCAAAACAACCTTGAAGGTTTGGAAGGAGAAGGAATTGTTCAAGGATAAAAATTTTGCTTTGTTGCAGAGGAGAGTTGATGCTGTTATTCCACCGCCAGAAATCGGAAGGATCCCTTCAAAGATTTCCACAGGATTCAGTGGATTTACAGCAGACCAGTGGAAGAACTGGGTTTGTTACTATTCAGCATTTGCATAAAAGGGGAGTTTACCTCGGGAACATTATGATGCATGGATGTGTTTTGTAACTGCGTGTTGCTTGATAGGCTGTCAGTCCCTAACGATGGCACAGTGTTCAGAGGCAGAATGAAAGATCATAGAGTTTTGTAAACATTTTGAGAGGCTATATGGTACTGTGAGGTGCACTCCAAACATGCACTAGAGTTGTCATCTTGTGGATTGCATCAGAGACTATGGACCAGTCTACTCATTCTGGTGTTTCTCCTTTGAGAGGTATAACGGTATCCTTGGATCATATCACAAGAACAATCAAAACATTGGTAAGTGGCTGTCATACATCTATGAAATCAACAATCAATTACGATATTAATTAATCGATTGATATTGGAAATTTATGACCAATCGATGAACAAAAATTTTGTGATTTTTTAATTTCATCAATTCTGTAAACCGGGATAGAGTGTAATGCAGCCCTAGCTAACAGGCATCTAACAAGTTGAATTTTTTTGTTCCACCTGTTTCCTAGACACACAACTACGGGGTTGTGCAATGTAAAATTTAGTCCGTTTTTAGGTATATATAAAGGCATACTACATGAAAGTTGTATTGAAAAACTCCCTGATGAAGTGTGCATTAGTCACACAAATTGAAACACCTAGGAGGAAAAAAAAACAGTTTTATAACTCAAGAAGTTCCCAGACGTGCTGCTCACTAGTTCAACCTGAAAATGTTAGTCCCATAGTCATGTGTTTACATCAATGCAACAGCGGAGGCACATTGGTCTAATGGCGATCATGTCGGACTTTCAACCTGAAGGTCAGTAGTTCAAGCCTGGTCTCTGCCGTCCTGCTGTTTCCTTAGGGCCTCTTGATATGAGCCCAGTACCTGGGCTGGCCTGGTTGGCAGGATGAATTTTGACGTCTGTTCATATGGGAAATTTCATCCTGGTTACCGAGATGAAATTGTTTACGTGATAGCAAGCACTAAAATACTAACTCAGGATTTTCTTTCCTCCACTTGTGAAAATTATTATTTCTTCGCTCATTCGGATTCCAAAAATCATTTTTGATAAAAAAGTCTAAAAGATAAGTCAGAATGATACTTATTTCATCCTCCTTCGACAGTAACTTGCGCAGTTGAAAAATCTTCATCCTGGTAACCGGGCTGGCTTGTTCTTATGGGAAATGTTCCACCCCTGTTACGGAGATCTCGGTAACCGGGCCCGCCCGCCTTGTCATGTGAACACATCAAAAATTTTACAAAGGAAATAGGAGTGAGGTGAGATCTTGGTAACAGAGCCAGCCCAGTCAACCAGGCTCATATGAAGAGGCCCTTAGACAAGAAACTTTGCTTCATGTTGTCTCTCTCCACCTAGGTGTATAAATGGGTACCGGTGACATAATGCTGGGGGGTAACCTTGCAATGGACTAGCATCCCATCCAGGGGGAGTAGTAATACTCTCAGTCACTTCACGCTACGGAAATCAGGTAAAGCTCTGGCAGTTGGGAGCCTCTGGGCTTGTGAAGACTTACCTTTTCACCTACATCAATGCAACATGTGACTCAAAACTTAATAACAGTCCTGATGTCAAGAATGTGATTACCATCTTTCCAAATCAACTTTATGTTCTGTTCTGTGTTATTCAGAGGGACTTGAATATCGGAGGGCGCATTGCAGTAGTCTTGTTTTATAAAATAATATGGGTTTTTTTTAGGTGTCCAGCTGATGCGAAGATTTCTTCGAGACAAGGACCTGCGCATCATGGATTTCCCAGGTGAGCACAATACATTTCAGAGTCTGCTTTTGGGTACACAGCGTGGCACTGTAGGCGAGATGCTGTGTACAGAACAATTATTTGACAGGTCAAATCTCGTGTCTGGGGATCCATCAACAGAGGACTTAACTTTTAGTGACAAACAAAGTGAAATGGTTGTTCCTTTGCCACCTATCAAGAGAATTGCATTAGATGAAGATGATACGTCTGAGCTGATTGAGATGTAGAAGACTTTGCACCCAGATTGTGAGTTAGTTAGTGCTCAAGGACTATGTGAGAGTTTCTCCCGAGTTCGAATCAATGGCAACATATATAGATGTTCCAGCAACTGCGGTGTTTCGGCCAAGTGGCTTAATGGAGAGCACAGAACAGGAAGAGTCCAGAGATTCCTAACTAACGATGTGGTCATTAAACAAGGCCAGGGTCATTAAACATTAGTCATTAAACAAGGTCATTAAACAAGAGTCCAGAGATTCCTAACTAACGATGTGGTCATTAAACAAGGCCAGGGAAAAAGATGGAAGCTAACATTTGTTCTTGCTGAGGTTGGTTGGTTCATGAGCCACCCTGAGAAGCACTGGTATCCTGAGCATCTGGAAGTATGGTGTTCAGATTTTTCACAAGTGTCATTCATTCCAGTGCACAGAATTCACAGTCAATGTTTAACAGTGCAATACAAAGTTAAATTTAGAAATGGAAAGGAAAAGGTGTATGTGACCATTCCAATAATTGGACGATTTTGTTCGTGAAGTACAGTGAATCAAGTTTTAGGTACTGAATACATTTTCTATTAAGATGATCATGTAAACTTATGAGGTTCAAAATATAGCAATAACCGGATCAAACCACTGTATGGACTTACTGTCCAAACTCTGAACTCCAAGACCCAGCCACTGATTGTGATTTTCCCTGATGGCAACATACTCAAACCAGTTCAAAAGTTGCATTCCTGATTGTGCAGGCCTGTTGAACTGAACGTTTTTGTTTGATATGGTTTGACAGCGGTGACAAATGACAAACTGCTTGAGTTTAACCTCAGGGTTTGCATGTTGTTGAAAGATGCAATATAAAAGTACTCAAATAAGCCATCCTCTTCAAATGGCCCAACCAGATCAAATGAGCCAACCGGTTTAAATGGCCCAAACATATCAAATGGCCCAACCATATCAAATGACCCAACCGGATCATATGGCCAAACCATATCAAACGAGCCAACGGCTTTAATTGACGCAACCATATCAAATGAGCAAACCCGTTCAAATTACCCAACCATATCAAATGACCAAACCGGTTTAAATGAGCCAACTGGTTCAAATCAACCAGATGAAATGAGCCAACCAGTTCAAATGACCCAACTGGATCAATTGACCCAACCGCATCAAATTGGCCATCCAAATCAAATGAACCAACCAGATCAAATGACCCAACCGGTTGAAATAGCCCAGCCATTTCAAATGAGAAAACCGGTTGAAATGGCCCAACCATATCAACTGACCCAACTGGTTCAAATTACCCAGCAAGTTCAAATGGCCCAAAATGACAAAACTGGATCATGTCAAATGACCCAACAAGTTCAAATGGCCCAACCATATCAAATGACCCAACCGGTTCAAATGGCCCAACCATATCAAATGAGCCAACCGGCTCAAATAAGCCTATCATATCAAATAAGCCAACCAGAGCAAATGACCCAAACATATCAAATGACCCAACAGGTTCAAATGACCCAACCGGTTCAAATGGCTCAACCGGTTCAAATGGCCCAACCATATCAAATTAGCGAACCGGATAAAATGGCCCAACAGGTTCAAATGACACAACCAGTTCAAATGGCCCAACCGGTTTAAACGGCCCAACCATATCAAATGAGCCAACTGCTTCAAATGGCCAAACCATATCAAATGACCCAACCAGACCCAACCAGAACCAAACAGATTTTCAACAAAGTGCATCAGTTTGTACAAAACAGCCCAAGATCAGCAAGTTTTGTCATTTTTGCACTGGGCACGGCTCCACCAGGGTCAAACCTCTCAGGCACTTTGCTTTCAATTTCGGGGAATTTCGTTACTATTGCAGTGGAAGTATAAGGGGCTAGAGATAAAATAGTTGCTGAGTTTAAATATATTTCCATTGCTTCAAATAAACGAGTGTTTATACTTTTTAAATGCTCTGCATCCGAACCAAATTGCATTGACAAAAGGCATCGACAAGTCTGCAATTGCCTGTTTTCAAGCACGTAAACCTTTTTTAGTAAAGCTCCAAAAAATTTAGTGAACCAATAGAATACTTGTCAAGTATCGAACTTGAACTGTGAAAATAAGAACCTTATCTTTGAAGTACTTTTCTTGGTTTTTTCAAATTTCTATCGTTTGACCGCAGTTGAGGGCACACCACTCTTTAGCATTTTTCAGCAAAGTGCACGGGTTTGTACAAAACAGCGTTTTTAGCCCGAGATCAGCGTTTTTGTCACGTGTGATAAGTACTTTTGAACTCACCTGGAAGGCTCATATTTACACAGCAAATAACTAACACATTGGCGATTATGCGGTTATATGGATTTAATTGGCAACCCACTCATTGCCGGGTTCATTAGCAATTTTCAGCAAAGTTCAGGAGTTTGTACAATACAGCGTTGTCAGCCCGATATCAGCACGTTTTGTCATTTTTGCACTAGGCGCACCACTTTTTAGCGATTTTCAGCAAAGTGCACGAGTTTGCACAAGACAGCGTTTTCAGCCCGACATTAGCACGTGTTGTCATTTTCGCACTGGGCGCACCACTTTTTTGTGATTTTCAGCAAACTGCAAGAGTTTGTGCAAAGCAGCGGTTTCACCGCGTGATCAGCACGTTTTGTCATTTTCGCATTGGGCGTACCACCTTTTAGCAATTTTCAGCAAAGTGCACGAGTTTGTACAAAACAGCGTTTTCTGCCCCAGATCAGCACGTTTTGTCATTTTCGCACTGGGCCCACCACTTTTTAGCGACTTTCAGCAAAGTGCACGAGTGTGTACAAAACAGCCTTTTCAGCCCGAGAACAGCACGTTTGGTCATTTTTGCACTAGGGATTTTCAGCAAAACGCACCAGTTTGTACAAAACAACGTTTTCAGCCCGAGAGCAGCACGTTTTGTCATTTTCGCACTGGGCGCACCGCTTTTTAGCGAAAATGACAAAACGTGCTGATCTAGCGCTGAAAACGCTGTTTTTACAAACTCATACACTTTGCTGAAAATCGCTAAAAAGTGGTGCGCTCACACTGCGCAAAAAGGCCAATATTCGGGCCCGAATTTGTTCGAATGCGGAACGACAAATGCAGCGTATACGATAGTATTCTGAGGTAATTGGTGGCGCATGACGCGACGTACACCGCGAGTATTCTATTAGAATCTGGCCCGTTTTTCCGTGTTCAATTTTCATCTTTTTTAATACGTCGAAATGTTCGAAATGCATACGGTCAATTGATGGTCTCTAAAGGTTTGTTTTGACCACCTTTGAACGCTGGCGTTCCCTAGTGATTCGAATACTTTTGCATACTCCCACGTATTCAAGTCCGTATACGACCCTCGCAAACGGCACTTTTGACCAGTACGTGCCCGAATACTGACGAATATGTGAGTTATTCGATACGCATCACCACGACACCAAATGTACTTCCGGTTTTTGCGTATTCTATTGGTGGTTGCGGGGTATTAAAACTCGAACATTGTAGAACTCTTCCCGTATTCCAAAGTATACGACTTGTTTATGCTTTTCGCGTATCATATTCCGTTCGAACACTCGAGATGTCGATGTGTATCACGCATATTTGTACGCTTGGGTACTGTAGTATTCGGTCCGGCATACGTTTCATTCTTTTTGTCATTCTCGTTTTCCAACAGGTACACTCTTGCACATGGGGAAAGTTATGGGTATCCGCTACGCGTAGATGCGTAAACACCTATGAACAATATATATATATATATATATATATATATATATATATATGTATGTTTTTTTCGTAGGTGACTTTGCCATCCCATCATAAATACGTCATATACAGACCCCAAATGATAAAAAGTTTACCTTGAATAAAGAAAGACATTGTGTATATCATTCAACAAAACTTTATTTAATTTAATAAAATAGTCTATTTACAAATAAAAATTCAATAAAATGGGTAATAAGTTAAAGATATCTTTTCAAAAGAAGTACGTGTCGAGAATACATAATAATATATGGCAAAAATGGAAACGTTCCAGAGATTGACAATAATTAAGTTTCCTGTGGTGTACGCAGGCCCATCTTTGTAGCCACAGGGTTCTTGTTTGGTGTATGCAATTCTTGGGGGTGAATTTTGAGCAATCATGCATAAGGCCTAATCACTTTCACTTTCGCTTGCAACGAGACTCATTCTCATGTCATCAGAAAGACGGAGTGTCATCAGAGTCAAGAGTCCTTGTTTTGTTCCTGTTCCTCTGGCAAACACTGTATAAAGTTTCTGATCATGGAATTCTTGTGTTATTGCAGTTTTTTCGGCTTTTTCTAACAATGATTGCAAATGTGGCCAAGGTTGATGTCCTAGTTAAGTTTGCACAAAGTTTACCACAGACACTTTATTTGGCCAAATCTTACACTGGACTTGGACAAGATGAGTTTGAGAAATTTGTTGCTTGTCCAAAGTGCTGTACATTATACAAAACTGAGGACTGTGTGATAAGGAAAGAGCAACGGACGGATTATTTCAAAGAAATGTGACCATGTTCCATTCCCAAATCATTCTCAGAGAAGCAGAAGGAAGCAGTGTGGAGCATTCTTAATAAAGAACATGCGATCAAAGAATGGATCCTTATTCCTCCATCCCAAGAATTCATATTGTTTCAAGAAGTTTCAAGAACTCAGATTCACTGAGGTCACTGCTAACGAGACCAGGATTTCTTGAAAACTGTGAATCTTGGAGAAAGAGAAGGCCAACGGCAGATTCTATGGCTGATGTTTTTGACGGAAAAGTTTGGAAAGAGTTCTTAGATTCTGATGGAAATGCATTCTTCTCAACAGCAGGAAACCTTGGAGTTATGCTCAATGTCGACTGGTTTCAGCGATACAAACACACTAATCACAGTTGTGGAGTAATTTATTTAGTACTGATGAATCTTCCAAGGGAGAAGAGGTTTAAACCGCAAAATGTCATTATAGTGGGGATTATACCAGGTCCAAACGAGCCAAAGGGTGATATCAATTCCTTTTTGAAACCTTTCGTTGATGAGCTGATAGACTTCTGGGATGGTGTTATCATTGCGGACACTCTTCTTCCAGGAGGCATGTTCAAGGTTCGGGTCGCACTCTTGGCATTATGCTGTGATGTGCCAGCTGTTAGGAAATGTGGAGAATTTGCAGGTCATTCAGCAGCAAAAGCTACCTATAATGTTAATATCATTATTTCACAGTGTAATATTTAGTAAAAGGAAAAGGTGAAATTTTGAAATATGTTTTATCATTTCAAGAAAAACTACATGTAAGCTTAATTGTCAACTGTACATAAAATATTTTAGTTGCAGAGTGACTGTCCCAAATGTCCTTGAATGGTTAACAGGGACGTGAGAGAAAAGTAAGAAGAAATTTCAGTTGATGGCCAAAAGAAAAGCGCAAATTCAGCCAGAAAGACATGGGTGTAGACAAAAGACAGAAAAATTATTTTTAAATGTCTTTAATTGTTCAAAGATGACATTCGGTGTCTGCTATATAGAGAGTTAAAACAATAGAAATGTGACGTTGGGACCGAATCAAGTGCCCGTAAGTCCATAATATCGAGAGTCCGTTATAGTGGGAGTGGTTGAAGAAATTCTTGGGTAGCAAAACTGACAGTATTTGAATGCAACTGACAGTCGCTATTAAGGTACATGTAATTTACTTTTACACGTGACTGAATAAGTATTATTGTTTAAATTCTCAGGTTGTAACAAGTGCTTCAAGACGTTTCCACGGCCCTCTTTTGGGTCAAAACCCGATTTCTCTCGTTTTGCCAGACACCTGGGAAAAAAGAACAAATAAGCTCGACAGAACGCATGCAGACTCTGAGCGTTTTGCTCGGTGCCAAACAGAAGTTAACGCTGTTGTTCGCCTCACTGGAACAAAGTACTCAGTCCTGTTTCAGTTGCCATATTATGATGCTGTGCGATTTGTTATTATTGATCCAGTGCACCTTCTTTTCCTTGGTTTGGCCAAAACAACCTTGAAGGTTTGGAAGGAGAAGGAATTGATCAACGATAAACATATTGACTTGTTCCAGAGGAGAGTTGATGCTGTTATTCCACCGCCAGAAATTGGTAGGATCCCTTCAAAGTTTTCCACAGGATTCAGTTGATTTACAGCAGACCAGTGGAAGAACTACGTTTGCTACTATTCAGCATTTGCATTAAAGGGAATTTTACCTCGGGAACATTATGATGCATGGATGTGTTTTGTAACTGCCTGTCGCTTGATAGGCTGTCAGTCCCTAACGATGGCACAGTGTTCAGAGGCAGAATCAAAGATCATAGAGTTTTGTAAACATTTTGAGAGACTATATGGTACTGAAACGTGCACTCCAAATATGCACTTAAGTTGTCATCTTTTAGATTGCATCAGAGACTATGGACCAGTCCACTCATTCTGGTGTTTCTCCTTTGAGAGGTATAATGGTATCCTTGGATCATATCACAAGAACAATCACAGCATTGGTAAGTGGCTGTCATACATGTGTAGCAGTGTGTTGAGTCCTGGCGTACACAATCTATGAAATCAACAATCAATTACGATATTAATTAATCGATTGATATTGGAAATTTATGACCAATCGATGAACAAAAATTTTGTGATTTTTTAATTTCATCGATTCTGTATACCGAGATAGAATGTAATGCAGCCCTAGCATAGCAGGCATCTAACAAGTTGAATTTTTTTTGTGATCACTTTCCTACTCCTTTTTTTAAGGTTGAACTAGTCTTGAGTTGGAAAACTGTTTTATTTTCTCCTAAAAAAAAAGTCACACCTTGCAAAATGTTCCACCTGTTTCCTAGACACAAATCTGCGGGGTTTGTAGTTCCTATACGCAGATCTGTATGTGTGTCTTTTGTGCAATGTAAAATTTAGTCCGTTTTTAGGTATATGAAAGTTGTATTGTAAAACTCCCTGATGAAGTGTGCATTAGTCACACAAATTGCAACACCTAGGAGGAAAAAAAACAGTTTTATAACTCAAGAAGTTCCCAGATGTGCTTCTCACTAGTTCAACCTGAAAATATTAGTCCCATAGTCATGTGTTTACATCAATGCAACAGCGGAGGCACAGTGGTCTAGTGGCCATCATGTCGGACTTTCAACCTGAAGGTCAGTGGTTCAAGGCTGGTCTCTGCCGTCGTGCAGTTTCCTTAGCGCCTCTTCATATAAGCCCAGTACCTGGGCTGGCCTGGTTGGCGGGATAGATTTTGTCGTCTGTTCATATGGGAAATTTCATCCTGGTTACCGAGATGAAATTGTTTACTTGATAGCAAGCACAAAAATATTAACTCAGGATTTTCTTTCCTGCAATTGTGAAAATTATTATTTCTTCACTCATTCAGATTCCAGAAATCATTTTTGATCAAAAAATGTAAAAGATAGGTCAGAATGATGCTAATGTCATCCTCCTGCGACAGTAACTTGCGTACTTGAAAAATCTTCATCCTGGTAACCGGGCTGGCCTGTTCTTATGGGAAAATTTCCAGCCCGGTTACGGAGATCTCAGTAACCGGGCTCGCCCGCCTTCTCATATGAACACCTGAAAAATTTTACAAAGGAAATAGGAGTGAGGTGAGATCTCGGTAACCGAGCCAGCCCAGTCAACCGGGCTCATATGAAGAGGCCCTTAGACAAGAAACTTTGCTCCATGTTGTCTCTCTCCACCTAGGTGTATAAATGGGTACCGGTGACATAATGCTGGGGGGTAACCTTGCAATGGACTAGCATCCCATCCAGGGGGAGTAGTAATACTCTCAGTCGCTTCACGCTACGGAAACCAGGTAAAGCTCTGGCAGTTGGGAGCCTCTAGGCTTGTGAAGACTTTACCTTTTCACCTACACCAATGCAACATGTCACTCAAAACTTAATAACAGCCCTGATGTCAAGAATATGAATATGAGTATGAATAGGATTACCATCTTTCCAAATCAACTTTATGTTCTGTTCTGTGTTATTCAGAGGGACTTGAATATTGGAGGGCGCATTGCAGTAGTCTTGTTTTATAAAATAATATGGGTTATTTCTTTTAGGTGTCCAGCTGATGCGAAGATTTCTTCGAGACAAGGACCTGCGCATCATGGATTTCCCACATGAGCACAATACATTTCAGAGTCTGCTTTTGGGTACACAGCGTGGCACTGTAGGCGAGATGCTGTGTACAGAACAATTATTTGACAGGTCAAATCTCGTGTCTTGAGATCCATCAACAGAGGACTTAACTTTAAGTGACAAACAAAGTGAAATGGTTGTTCCTTTGCCACCTATCAAGAGAATTGCATTAGATGAAGATGATACGTCTGAGCTGATTGAGATGCACAAGACTTTGCACCCAGATTGTGAGGTAGTTAGTGCTCAAAGACTCTGTGGCAGTTTCTCCCGCGTTCAAAGCAATGGCAACATATATAGATGTTCCAGCAACTGCGGTGTTTCGGCCAAGTGGCTTACTGGAGAGCACAGAACAGGAAGAGTCCAGAGATTCCTAACTAACGATGTGGTCATTAAACAAGGCCAGGGCAAAAGACGGAAGCTAACATTTGTTCGTGCTGAGGTTGGTTGGTTCATGAGCCACCCTGAGAAGCACTGGTATCCTGAGCCTCTGGAGGTATGGTGTTCAGATTTTTCACAAGTGTCATTCATTCCAGTGCAAAGAATTCACAGTCAATGTTTAACAGTGTAATACAAAGTTAAATTTAGATATGGAAAGGAAAAGGTGTATGTGACAATTCCATTAATTGGACAATTTTGTTCGTGAAGTACAGTGAATCATGTTTTAGGTACTGAATACATTTTCTATTAAGATGATCATGTAAACTTATGAGGTTCAAAATATAGCAATAACTGGATCAAACCACTGTATGGGCTTGCTGTCCAAACTCTGAACTTCAAAACCCAGCCACTGATTGTGATTTTCACTGATACCAACATACTCAAACCAGTTCAAAAGTTGCATTCATGATTGTACAGGCCTGTTTAACTGAACGTTTTTGTTTGATATGGTTTGACAGCGGTGAAAAATGCAACAACTGCTTGAGTTTAACTTCAGGGTTTCCATGTTGTTGAAGGATGTAATATAAAATTACTCAAATAAGCCATCCTGTTCAAATGGCCCAACCAGATCAAATGAGCCAACCTGTTCAAATGACCCAACCAGATCGAATGACCCAACCAGTTAAAATGGCCCAACCATATCAAATGTCTCAACCGGTTCAAATGGCCCAACCATGTGAAATGCCCCAACCATATCAAATAACCGAACCGGTTCAAATGGCCCAACCATATCAAATGAGCAAACCGGTTTAATTGACCCAACCATATCCAATGAGCGAATCAGTTTAAATGACCCAACCGATTCAAATGGCCCAACCAGTTCAAATGGCCCAACCATATCAAATGACCCAACCAGTTCATATGGCCCAACAATATCAAATGACCCAGCAGGTTCAAATGACCCAGCCAGTTCAAATGGCCCAACCATATCAAATGACTCAACCGGTTCACATGGCCCAATCGTATCAAATGAGACAACCGGCTCAAATAAGCCGATCATATCTAATAGGCCAAACCAGATCAAAGGACTCAAGCAATATTAAAAGAGCCAACCGGTTCAAATGGCCCAACCAAATCAAATCACCCAACAACTTCAAATGGCCCAACCGGTTTAAATGGCCGAACCATATCAAATGAGCCAACTGGTTTAAATGGCCAAACCATATCAAATGACCCAACCAGATCAAATGACCCAACTGGTTCAAATGGACCAACCATATCAAATGAGCACACCGGTTTAAATGGCCAAACGATATCAAATGGCCCAACCGGTTCAAATTACCCAACCAGTTCAAATGGCCCAGCCATATCAAATGACCGAACCGGTTCAAATGATCCAACCAGATCAAATGAGGCAACCGGTTCAAATGGCCCAACCATATCAAATGACCAAACCTGTTCAAATGGCAAAACCATATCAAATGACTCAACTGGTTCAAATGGCCCAACCATATCAAATGACCCAACAATATCAAATCACCCAACCGCTTCAAATGCCCCAACCATATCAAATGAGCAAACCTGTTTAATTGACCCTACCATATCAAATGAGCGAACCGCTTTAAATGACAAAACCGGTTTAAATGACCCAACCAGTTCAAATTTAACAACCAGTTTAAATGGCCCAACCATATCAAATGACCCAACCAGTTCAAATGGCACAACCATATCAACTGACCCAACAGGTTCAAATGACCCAATCAGTTCAAATCCCCATCCATATCAAGTGACTCAACCGGTTCAACTGGCCCAACTATATCAAATGAGCCAACCAGTTCAAATAAGCCAATCGTATCAAATGAGCTCACCAGATCAAATGACCCAACCATTTCAAATGACCCAACCATATCAAATGAGGCAACTGGTTCAAATGGCCCAACCATATCAAATGACCCAACCAGATCAAATGACCCAACCAGTTCAAATGAACCAACAGGTTCAAATGACCCAACCATATCAAATGAGCCAACTGGTTCAAATGGCCCAACCATATCAAATGAGCCAACCGGCTCAAATAAGCCAATCAGATCAAATAAGCCAACCATATCAAATGACCCAACAGGTTCAAATTACCCAAGCAGTTCAAATGGCCCAACCATATCAATGACTCAACCAGTTCAAATGGCCCAACCATATCAAATGAGCCAAGCGGCTCAAATAAGCCCATCATAGCAAATACGATAACCAGATCAAATGATACAAACAGATCAAACGAGCCAACCGGCGCAAATGGACCAACAATATCAAATGACCCAACCAGTTCAAATGGCCCACCGATATCAAATGCCCCAACAAGTTCAAATGACCCAACCAGTTCAAATCGCCCAACCATATCAAATGACTCAACCGGCCCAAATGGGCCAACCATATCAAATGAACCAACCGACTCAAATAAGCCAATCTTATCAAATAAGCCAACCAGATCAAATGACCCAACCATATCAAATGACCCAACAGGTTCAAAAGACCCAACCGTGTCTATAGCGTATTCTTTAAGATTCAGGAGTGTACGATGCATAGTGACTTGCTATTTGTGCAACACAGGTAAACGTCGACTTTCAAGGCATGCCCGAGACAGCTCAAACCATAGAATTTTTAACTATTGTTGTGTCAGTAGCATATTCTGCACATTTAAGGCTGGCTCAATGCCTAGCATAATTGGTCCACCGTAGGTCAAAGGAAAACTCGGGTTTTTAAGAATATCTCGGAACACCTTTCATTGTTGGTTTTAAAGCGCGCTCTCCATCTCTGTAGCATTATCTGCAAGTTTGAGGTGTGTATAATGGATCGTGACTTTGCTCTCCGCGGGTCCCTGGAAAAGTCGACTTTTAAGAGTTGCCCGAGACAGCTCAAACCATAGGTTTTAGAATGGTTGTGGTGTCAGTAGCATATTCTGCACCTTTTAGACTGGTTCGGTGCGTAGCACAGTTGGTGCACAGTGGGTCACAGGAAAGCTGGTCTTCTTTAGAATTGCTCGGAACACCTTTCATTGTCAGTTTTATAACGCGTTTTATAACTGGATTTGTCAAGAGTTGGGGTGAACGTCCCAAATTGCCGACTTCCAAATGTTTTTGATGTGTGTAGCATATTCCTGAAGTTTTAGGGCAATACGTTGCACAGCGAATTTTTTTTTATTGTGGGTGGGAGAAAAACTCCATTTCTCAAGATTAGCGCGGTTCTTCTCAAATCATCGGCTTTATAATGCTTTTGGTGTGTGGGGGATATTCCCCACTTTAGCAGCTTGTGCGATACGTGGGCACGTTTCTGCATCGTGGGTCATTAGAAAAGTGGATTTTTTTAAAGTTGCCCGAGTAAGCTAGCATATTCTGCAAGTTTCAGGTGTGTACTGACAGGTGTGACAGTTTCAGGTGTGTACGAACTTTGCTCTTTGTGGCTGACTGGAAAAGTCGATTTTTCAAGAGTTGCTCGAGAAAGCTCAAACCATAGGTTTTATAATGCTTTTGGTGTGAAAAGCATAGTCTGCAAGTTTTAGGCTTGTTCGCTGCGTAGCATAATTGGTGCACAGTGGGTCACAGGAAAATTCGCGTTTTTAAGAATTTGTGTACAATGCATGGTGACTTTTGCTCTTTGAGGGTCCCTAAACAAGTCGATTTTCAAGAGTTGCTCGAGACAGCTCAAACCATCGGTTTTATAAGGCTTTTGGTGTCTAGCATATTCTGCACGAGTAGCATTGTCGAGTAGTATTGTGGGACCATTCAGATCCCCTAGCATCGTTTGGATGCGTGGTTGTCATTTTTGGAGAAAGGAGAGTGACGGCATACCGGAAGTGCAAAACAGAAAGTGATGTCAAAATGTTTTATCCAAATAGGGTGAGCTTTCAATCAAAAATCACCATAGCAACAAGAAAGACGTGTTAAGTTCAACAGATTTTTTTAATAGAACAATAACAAGGCATGACATAGTTACAGGGCGGGAGCGTGGTGCCTGGGCCCAAGTGGTCAGCGGCGTCCCTTGACCAAAGTCCAAAGTTTAAAAAATTTAAAAATGTTACGTGACTGGGCTTTGCCTAGACACGAGGATTAGACGGCTTCCTGGTATCCGTAGGGTTAGGTTTGGAAGGTACTGGGATCGATGACCCTCTTGTCGTAGACGATTTGGTAACGGTTGTAGTCGGATTTGAGGATTTTGACTTTCGTCGAGCACGTTTTGACGCATGGCGTCATAATTTAATTGGGTTTTGCCCTCGGTGTTGAGACGGAAGCCGCGGACCTTGCATTCGACTTTGCCGTTCTTGGTTTTGTACCCATAATTCTTGGGGCCTCCCGACACGAATTCCACGATGTAATCTGTCGGCATCCAATTCGCTGGTGAACTCACCGAGATAGTCTCCCAAGGGAGGGTTGGGTTGTCCCGGTTCGAGGTAAATGACCGAGTCGGTCGGTTCACTGGCGAGGCTGTCGGGGATCATGCAGTTCATACGCAGATCGCGGTTGCAGGCCGAGGCGATGGTCATGTGCTCAAACGGGTTGAACCCCGTTTTGGCTTCAAACAAACGTTTGAAAGTCAAACATCCTTCTTTCAATAGGCGGACATCGGATTCACAGTGGGCCACTGATTCTTTTGGGAAATCAAAGACAACTTGGTGTTCGCGCTGCTCCTGGTGCCATTTTTCAAACCCTTGGCGTCCTTCGGAGGACATGACTTTGGGTATGTGGTAGTTCATGGCAGGGACGGGTCCCACGTACTCTTGGTTTTCGGGGATGTTGTGTTATCACTCAAAGTGGGGAGTGAGCATCGGTTTCTGTTTGCTTTCAAGGCTATGACGTCTTCACTGACGTCTCCCACTGTTGCTAATCCGCCTGAGTCAGCAAGCAAGTCATTTCCAGCACGTTATGAGAGTATCTCAGAAAGGATACCCTTTCTTTTAGGACTTGCAGAAAAGAAGAAAGTAATCGCCTTAAAGGTATCCATAAAGTTTCTGACACTGGGAACTATGGTGCAGCTAGCGACGATAACTAGATTAAGGCAATGGCTTCTGCAATGCACAAAATACCTTGCTTTGGGTAGTTTCGCTGTAATTCTTGCTTGAACACTGGACAACTGTCCACTCATTGTAGAAACGCCATCATATCCTTGCCCACGCCACTTGCTAGTATTCAAGCCCCAATGCTGAACGTTGTTCAACAGAACTTCAGAAATGGTTTGTGCATCCGTCTTAGGCAATTCAACGAAACCGAGAAAGGCTTCTTCAACCACAAAGGTATCTGTTAAATACCTTACACAGACAGAAAGTTGTGTGTTTTTGTTGACTCATCCGTTGTCTCATCAGCCATTACACTGTAGAACTTTGATTTATCTACTAGGTTTAAAATATAATAGCGAATCTCGTCTCCTAAACAAGAGATCAATTCATTTTGAATATGCGGAGACAGATAACGCGCATTTTTCGGCGAGATATCCAGATAACTCCTAAGAATTGTGTCGAATCTGCTCTTCCATTGAATAAAGTAGTCAAAATTTCCATCTTCTCGTTGCTCCATCGAGTTCCAGTTCCCCTGAGTTGTATTCCGCGCACTGCCAAGCTGGTAATAACATCGATAATTGATAATAAAATAGCACGGTTTCTTTCTTCACTCTCACTGTAAGCAGCACTAACCTGTGACGCAACTGAAAGCCCTTTAAGTATAAAGAAGATCCTCGCAGTTATTAACGCAACTTATGCAGTTGCGAAACGAAAGCCTGAAAAACTCAGGCTTGCCGGGATTCGAACCCTGACCTCTGCGATACCGGTGCAGTGCTCTAACCAATTGAGCTAACAAGCCAACTGGGAGCTTGTCATTAAATTGGTTCGTAATATACCCGGGAAAGATGAAGATGAAATTATGAATATATGATAGATATCCAGATAATAAAGGGTGAAAGCCCTTTATGATCACAAATGGCTAAACATTGCTCTGCCTTTGTAAGAGCATCTCTGTGAATATCAGAATTGGCATGTTTGGTAATGTCCCTCTTTGACTACCCACCGTATTCTTCCAGTCTCTGAATAGCATCGAAATCAATTCTATGTTTCGGTTGGATTCAGGAGCAAATACCAAGCAGCAGGTACACAAATAACCATCAACGGAGGGAGAGTAGCGACCAATTAAATTTTTCTTCCCACTGTGGATTGAAGCGCCGCCCGTTGGTTTTTCGGGCACTGAAAATCGACGGAGGCTCTGTGTTTTTCTATTCGTAAAATAGAATGTTTTTTATTCGTAAAATAGAATGTTTTTCATCATCTGTAAGCTTCCGGCGATCTTTTACGTACTGCAGCACATCAAGAGGTAAGGATTCTAAAAAAATTGGAGCGAGCAAGTATTGGAACGGATAAACTTTATACAGCTTTCGTAATCAAAAAGTCGTGTAATAATCTCCTATTCACCTAACTTACCCAGGACCGTAATGGGAGATTCACAATATCAGCCCTCAGTCCTAGTGACTTCTACTTTGAAAGAGCAAGACCAACACACTGCAATTATTCAAGTCAAGATGGTCGCAAAACATTTTCTTCAGTGCGTGAGGCATGTGTGACATCAGAGGAGCAATGGGAAAGTCCGCTTAAATAAACTGTTCAAGCAAATGAAAAAAATGCCTAAAACTTGCCTCACCGTAAGAAGTCGATAACGCAGATTGAAATATTGAAAGGGGCATTTTTTATCTGTTATATGACAAGGTAATCAACGTATATGACCGCGCTCCTTGAATAGGTATGGTAACTTTTCATGTGTGAAACCCAACAAAGTGGTTTTGAGACGGCAATACGTCTTACTTTGACGTCTCAAAAGTAAGCAAAACAACCTTAGAATCGCAATGCAGTCTCATATGTGAAAAAGCTATTCGCAAAACTGTTTCATTCATGGATTTATGCAATAGCCGCTCCACGGTACATTTTCCCGGCTATAAGTATGTCCCGGTGATGAACCGGCTATTGACTCGGTAATTTAGCATTGAAATTTAGCCTGTAATCTGGCATCTTCCTTTCTCGATATGGCCACAAAAAATGAACTGCATCGAAAAACCGATACTTTTTGACTTAAAGTAAGGCTAAATAGTCACGAAAATGAACTTAGTACTACCTTGATGGTCTAACTCTTGAAGCTTTCTCTTCTTTGTAGTTGAGTCGGTTAGTTGAATATTGTCTTCCAGATTAGGCTGATAAACTTCAGGCTCGGTGGATGGTATATTGTTATTTCCGGAAGATGCAGGCTGGATGTCTAGCTGCAGGGCAGTGTCGCTAGCTTTGTTGCAAAAAAAGCAGTGATTTGTTTCTGCTTCGACATCTCGAACATTCGTTCAAGAGTCTGTGCACGTCAACTAGTGGAAGCCCGCCGGCGGGAAAAAATGAATGGAAAACGGGTAGCGCTTGAAGTTTGAAATTCATCCATAGTTCTAAAATGTTTCAGCCTTCGACCTAAATGACGCAAAATGCAGCTATGCAATGCGCACAGGATCATTGTCACGAATAAACTTGATGACCACATGAGTCCTTTCAAAGACTGTTTCGTTATCTTACTTGCGTTAATTACTTCTAAGTCAGTGGCAGATGCTTTCTGGGGATTACTTTTCCAACTAACGGTATTTTTGTTATTTTTCATTTCGGCATAAAACTGGACTTGCCTCATGCTAGCTACGGCCTCTGCAAGAAGGAGACAAGAATGAGGCAAACCAAATTTTGAAAAACATTTTCCGGCCAAATGACCACGCTCTACCATCATTTTTTTAAAGTTATGTTAGATTATTTTGTAAGTTCACACTTGGTAGAGCGTGGTAGAGCGTCGTAGTTTCTTTCTAAAAGCAGTTTAGCTTACTGATACCATATGAAAACAATACTAGTCATCGCTTAAGACCAGTGACGCACAACAGTTTGCGTATTTATGCATGGTTCAATTCTACCTGTAACCATCCCCCCCGGGCATACCCCCGGGGATATGCAATATTGTTCTCACTTGGCGGTCTATTCCCCACCCCCGGGCACGCAAAAAGAGACAATTCCCCACCCCCGGGACTGCTCATCGACCACAAATACGTTGTTTTGTGTACAAAACATAGATTACGATATTGATTTCCGTACAATAGCAAAACCAGACATTTTGGCAAGAACTTAAACGCTTTTCTAGAGTTTCGTGAATGAAGGACACTACATGTATAATGTAATAAAAACATGCACTGATTATATTTGAAAAAAAAACCTGAAGAAAAACCCTTAACCGCATACGGCTAGCGAGTAAAGAATTTTCGCTAAGTGATTTATTCCAAATATAGCACATACGCACAAGAGGCCCGTGAACAAGTCGATGGCAGCATTTTAAAGGAGGTTTTCTTAGCTTGTTTCATAAGAATGAACACTGGACTGAGACCTCTGTTAAATACAAAGCCGTGCATCCGTTTTCATATTTAAGTTGTCTTAGTATATACATAAATACGCTCACAGAAGAAATAAATCTTTGTTTGTGATGAAGGCCAACTATTCGAGTACGCATCAAACGCACATTCGTTTAACAATTTAAAATAAAAGTACCTTCGAATACAGATTTTAATTTTGAGAGATTATCTTCTCTAACCAGTCTGCTACAAATTCTAGAGATTCTCCCTGGAAATAGGCAGTCTTCTCCACGCGGTTCGGCGTCAACCGAGAAGTGACGTACTGCACAAGAACGAGGGAACAACAAGAAGTTATTTTCGATTTGCCCCGCCCCCCTCCCCCCGGGACAAGACGGCTTCAAACAATTCCCCACCCCCGGGACCGAAGGGCTGGACTTGTCCCCGGGGTTGCCCGGGGGGGGATGGTAACAGGTCAAATTGAACCATGCATTACCTATTTCCCTCTGGTTTTCTTGCGAAATTTGAGAACTGAAATAAACTATTTTCCACCTAACCGACATCATGTCCGATTCTCTGTAGTCGATAATTCCGTTCTTAATAAACAGAATAGAATGGCTTCGCGGCTAGCCACCTTTTAACAACGATCGACTTAAATAGCCATATGATGATGGATCAGCGACCACTTTCGTGAACTTCCCGGCAACAAAAGCACCGCGATACTTTCGCACTAGTTCCAGAAAACGATGCAACAACTGCTTCTGCGAAGGAGCGTGTTGTAGCAAACTTTTTTTAATTTGCTTGACTTTAAGTCGCGAGATACACTTGTCACACAGCGCAAATCTGAGCGAAACACAAAACATTCAGGAGCAAAAGTAAAAACATGGGAGTGGACATTATTGTTCTGACTACTGAGTAAACAACAGGCCATGCGAAGTCACGTATCAGGTCAATTTTGCAACGTAAAAACTCCGCGACAAGAGTATTTATTTCCTACAAAACAATACCTTTTTTCGAGCTGTAAACAGTGATAACAATTTCAGTAGCTACACTTTGACTGCGTCGCAATCCTTGTTTGAGCAGCGAAACAAACCATGGGACAGATTTCTACCACAAGTGCCTGGCGAACTTATGCTCCCAGAAAATTTTCAAACTTTATCGGGCAACGTCTTTTGTCGTTAGCGCCGTCAGAGGCCGTTTCATTTGTAAGTATTTCATACAAGTTCTTACAAAGCTTAACAGTTAAGAAACAGAGGCCTATTTTATTCTTTTTGTCTTAAAAATGACGCAAAATTCAGCGGGAAAAACACAGAGCGATGTTCTTTGACTAAAAATGCTTCCACATGCAGAAATTCGGGCATTTTAAAGCACGGAGCCTGTCAGATGCAGTGTAATTAAGCAATATACCTCGCATTTCTATGGTTTATTGGCTTAATAAACCACCCGGGATGTTGGACGAACACGAGAAGAGATTGTAAATCACGAGCCGAAAGCGAGTGATTTACAAGCTTTTCGAGTGTTTTTCCAACATCCCAAGTGATTTATTGAGCCAATAAACCATAGAAATGTGTGGTACATTGCTTTTATGTAATAACTACATTTTCCATGTGGTTTACTGGTATAATAATCAATAAGTATTGACCAATCACAGCGCGCTTCAGTTATTGTATTAAGGCTAATAACCAAACCAAAAACACATTAAACCACAAGATTTACTACCATCACGGTCAGGGGTAAGTGACAGAGTGAGTCATGATCTGTGCATGAAATAAAGTCACTAGTGATTACTGCACGACCATTTGTTATTCGCATTGGCAACGCTGTTAGTCACAGATGATTACTGGACCATTTGTTATTCGCATTGGCAACGCTGTTAGTCACAGATTGGTTAATTGATTGATTGATTGATCGATTTTTAATTGACTGATTGACTGATTTATCAACTAAGTGGTTGAGTGGTTAATTGTTGACTGATGGGTACTTAAAGAGATAAATTTTAGTAAAAAGTCCATGGGTATCAATAAAAGTAAACAGGGTACATCATTCCACTATAGCATCAGTTTACCATATAAGGAGAAAACACATACATGAGAGTATGAGAGTGTATTACACCGTAGAAAGCGTATTGCACTGTAGTGTCCCGGTTTCAAATCACTCATTGAATAAATCATATAAAATGATAGGCAAATATTGTAATGAAATAATAAATATCATTCAGTGGTTTTACAGATAATACTCAAGGACATTTTACTCATTGCTCGCATTTTTCCTCGCACCATACTACACAACTTATCTCTGAAACCATCCAATAAGGTGGATGTATTCTTCATTCAGTATCTTGTCTATACATTTTCTCTCCTCTGACAACTCTGCAAAAATGTAAATAAATTAAACTGTAGACTTGTGGCAGAGAAAAGACCGAGGGAAATTGAACCAAAATAATTATTGCGCCCAATATTTCAGTTTACGACCTAAAACTGGGGCTTACTTAAAATTTTGTAAAACAGGTTCATACCTGCCGACCGTCCCGATTTAATCGGAATTGACCCAATTTTTGAGTTTCAAAACCTACAAATATCGGACATTCCGATTTTCAAGAGAAAAAAAAGACATAATTTGGAACTGGCTTGTTAAAGATTGGTCTTGACTCTTCTACATCCTATTGTTTTGTGTAATACATGTAGTGCTTGAGACCATTAAACAATACCTGGGAATTCTAAGGCTAAAACAGTACAGTACAGTACAGTACAGTACAGTACAGTACAGTACGGTACGGTACAGTACGGTACGGTACAGTACAGTACAGTACAGGAACAAAGAAAAATCTTTGACCCCAGCTGCATTTGAACCACGACCTTCGGATCAGATCACCGTCGCTCTAACCAACTGAGCTAAGAGGCCAAGCAATACAAAGCAATTTTCTTCTTTAAAGGCCTGTGGCCGGGGGGAATTATGTACGACAGTGTTGCTCACTTCCTAGCACTCATACATACACTTTGGTAATTAGTAATTGCATAACGAGTGCTACGCGGTACATCACATTTGTAATTAAATGCCCTTGTGTTCATAATCATCACGGATGTATCGCTGGCGTTTGGTTTCATCGTCTCCTACCCAGCTGGGCCAGCCACTGGCTTTCTGCTTGATTTTGAGCCAGATTTTGACAGAATCTTTGAAAAACCCTTCACAGGTTTCGGGAAAATGCCAGACTTCGTAGATGTATTGGTTCTTGTTGCCCAAAGAGACGGCTTTTGCAAATCGGTTGTGCATCATGTACCAGTGAGGATTCGTTCATGATCCGGGTGGGCGCATTGGTAGAATCTCTTCAAGGTTAGATGTCTTCACAGGTGGCGCAGAGAGGAAAGGTTAATTTGACGGTGAGGTAGTGCAGGGTGGTACAGTTGACTTTGCATTGGACGAAACCAAAGTAGGGGGTCAATGTCAAGGTGGGCTGTTTGAGTGATGATCTGGGGATGACGTTTCGGATACACGCCTGTAATGGATTTTTTGTCCTGGTTCCACATGATGGTAGAACCTTATGGCGTTGTTGCGTTCTCCGCGAAAGGCGTCTCGTGGGTTAAGGGGCTCGATGAGTTTCAAGGAGGTGACGTAGACTTCGATAGCTGGACGGGTCTTTTTTTAAGTTGAGTTAATTGACATTCCCACATTTACACCACCGTGTACCTCCGTGTACACGGAGACGTTCCGTTTTCTAAGACATCCGTGCCAGAAGCAGCCTTGAAATTCGTACAATGTGTTGGTATCAGGATGGAAGCCATCGACGGCGAAAGAGGTGCCGGGCATGTGATACTCGCCTTGATTGTCCACGTGTTGAATGTAATGGCGTCTGGTGGGATAGGGATGGTCAGGGTAAGCGTGAACCATCAGGTCGTGAGCCTCCAGGTCTTCAGCGTTAAACTCATTCCAAAAAAAGATGCAGAGCCGTATTATGTTTAAAACTGGCGTCCAATATCTCTGTTAAACTACGACTACAAACTGGCTACCAAAGCTGTCGCTAATCGACCCAAAAAAGTACTTCCTAAATTTATTGATAACGATCAGACCGGGTTTCTTAAAGGTAGATTTATCGGGGGGAACATTAGACTTATTGATAGTGTCATTAACTTTACAGCTGCTAAAACTGTTCCTGGGCTTCTAGTTTTCCTTGATTTTGAGAAAGCCTTCGATACAGTAGAGTGGCCGTTCACACAGAAAACCTATCAACACTTTAATTTTGGCCCATCCATTATCAGCTGGATTAAGCTCTTTTATCATGACATAGAAACCTGTATCTTAAACAATGGCTGGTCTAGTAATTTTTTTCAAACTAGAAAGAGGGGTAAGACAAGGCTGTCCGCTGTCACCTTATCTGTTCATTCTATGTGCAGAAGTCCTTGCGGACGCAATAAGGAATAACAATAACATCAAAGGTATAACAGTTGATGCAAAGACATTAAAATGAGCTTATATGCAGACGATATGACTCTTATTCTAAATGGATCTAGGGCATCTTTCCAAAATTCACTGCGGGTGTTAGAGCTTTTTAGTTTGATATCAGGTCTCCGATTAAATCCTAAAAAACAGAAGTGCTGTGGATTGGCGCCAATGCGGGTAGCGAAGAAAAATTGTGTCCCGAACATGATTTGAAATGGATGAAAAATAAAGTCAAAACTCTAAGTGTATGGCTCTCAACCGACCCAATAATAACGATGAAAGCTAACTATGATGAAAAGATAACAAAACTCAAGGCAACCTTGAGCTGCTGGGAACTGCGAAGATTAAGTTTACTAGGAAAAATTACAGTGTTAAAAAGCTTAATTGTTTCTCAGCTCACGTATATTTTGTCACCTTTGCCAACAAACCAGTGTGCTGTTGATGAAGTCAACATCCTTTTCTTTACGTTTTTGTGGAATGGCAAAGGAGACAAGATCAAGAGTGATATAATGATCAGTGAATACGAAGATGGAGGACTAAAGATGATTGATATAAGACTCTTCGCCCAAGCCCTAAAACTAAACTGGGTGAAAAAGTACCTTGACACAGGAAATCATGCAAAATGGAAGCTGTTTTTCAATTTACAATAAAGAGACTTAGGCGGCGATACTATCTTCAAAGTTAATCTGCACAAAAAGGATTTATTAGCCTACTTCAGGGTATCAGATGTTTTCTTGCAAAAAAATTTGCAAACCTGGTCAAATATTAACTACGAAGATAATATTTCTTCAAAGAAACAGTTACTTTCACAGTATCTCTGGCTAAACTCTCTCATTCGAGTCGATAATAAAAAAACACTATGCGGCATGGCCTTCTCAAGGAATACAGAATATTGGTCATTTGATGGAAAATGAGACTAGATTTCTATTCTTCTCTAAGTTCAAAGAGCGTTATAATATCAAGACAAACTTTCTATCTTTCTGTGGAGAAATATCAGCCATAATACATTTGGTCATAACCTTTAAGAAAAACGCCTCTCACCAAAACACCAACTATCAAAGTTTTCTTGATAAGTTTTTAAAGACAAAAAATCCAAATAGAGTTGCATACAAAAGACTTGTAGAAAAGAATCGAAAGCACCCGTTAACAGCCAAACGAAATGGTCTCTACGTTCGCTTGAGTTAACGCCTTCCTTGGTTATAGGTTTAAAGCCCCACCCATTTCTTCGCAAGTATTCCTCTTTTTTGACCTATGTTGAAAACATAGGGTCTTAGCCAGACTGCAGTTTGTCGCTTTCTATGTTTGTTTGTTTGTATGTATGTATGTATGTATTTTTGATACGGGGGGGAGTCCCATGTGAGATGGGCGGGAATGCTCGTCGGAAAATTCGAATTAAAGCTATTCTGAAAGAGACGGTGAACGCGAGACGACGAGCATCCATGCACCTTTTACATGGGAGTACACCCCCCGGGGAACTCATGTGGCGCTATGTGCCACCAATATGATTGAAGCTACTAAGCTAAGAGTACATTCTACCAATGAAAGAGCTGGTTAGAATCCGCTTACTGAAGCTGAAGGTCAGACAAGGTTAAGCTTACCGGCCATGTTGAATGTACATATGGGGACGGAAACGATCAGCGCAAATGTGCTTTTCTACTTTTTCCTCTCGAATATTATATTCTCAGTAAAGGCTTGGTGTGAGGGAATTGATGGTAATTTCCTAAAGCTATTGTAAGGGCAGGTAAAATTGAACTTTGTCTTGGCCAACGGTGGAACGTGACAAAAACAACCCGGCTCGTTCCAAAAATAGACTTGTTGACGAGAAACTGTAATTTAATTTGTTCTTTTATGATTTGTGTTATGAAACAGCTGTTTTGATCATGTATCTTTGAGCAAGATGTTGGTTGAAAAGATTGTATCTGTACTTGATACGGATAATTTTGACTGTACTTTGCAAGGTTTTTGAAACAGCTTTGTTTGGTAATTTGAAATTTATAGCGACGTGTTTAAGATTGCAATTTGCATAAATTAGTTTGTTTATTCAGGCGTGTCTGTAGGTTTTTAAACCTGTTTTCTCTTCCTAAGATGCGGTTAAGTTTTAGTTTACGATGTTGTGTCCATGACTTATATCAGTCATATCCACAGATTTTCCAGCCGACATAAGAATGATTTCTTTCTTGGTTTTATCATTTACGGGAACATATGGTTTTTAAAATTTAAGATTGCAATTTGCATAAATTAGTTTGGTCATTCAAGCGTGTGGGTAGGTTTTGAACCTGTTTTCTCTTCCCATCATATGGTTAAGCTGTAGTTTACGATTTGTGTCCTTGTTTTATATCAGTCATATCCACAGATTTTCCAGCCGACAAAGAAACGATTTCTTTCTTGGTTTTATCATATACAGGAACATATGGCAAGAAAATGTTTGAAAAACGACCCTTCAATTTTCATAAGAGTTTGTGCAACTGGGAGTGCCAATGGATGTCCTCTACTCAAATTATTATCTAATACGCTTGTTTCTTTCACCTCTTGTCTTGACCTCGATTTATATCATTCAGAAATATGCAGATAATTATTAGTTGACCTAACTGAGGTTTCAGTTTTAGTTTTAATTGGAAATTTTTATGCAGTTGTTTTGTTCTAGTGTCAGTTTAACTTTTTAGCCTGTAGCCTACTGGCTCGATGGTTGCTCTATCTCCAGTTTTGGTCCAACTGGGTTTTTAGCGGGATTTTGTTTTGCATTCCAAGGGTATTGCTGAGTAAACGAAAAAGCTGTTTTAGGCCCAGTTCAGACATCGTACCTCTCATGTACCGTACCAAATACATTTTCGCTCCTAGGTCGTAATTAAGCGGCAAGCTTTGCCGTACCCTGAGATTTTGGCTTGCCTAATTGAATTCTTGCAAAAAAAAACTCATTTGGACACCTTACAACTGCCAAAAAACTACGTACTACTTGGTACGGCACATGAGAGGTACGCCGTTTGAACCGAGCCTTTTGTACTCAGTGTGCTATAGTGGAGGGGGAAGTATTTACAAGAATGATCGCGTGTATTGTTTTGTCCTCAGAGTTTGTCTTAAAAATCGCAAATAAGCGAGGTTGAGACTTGTCATTTCAACATAGGTCAAGCACGCAATGCGTGCCTATGTTTATTCTTAGTCGCAAGACTTTACATTTGGACCTGTAGAACACGATGTGCTCATCCTACGATAGACAAATTCCCCCTTTTCTTCTCACATTACAATCTTTGAAAGACATTCTTTTCCTGCCTTTGGCGGATTGAGGACCACGTGTGTGGAACGGTAGCTAGTTAGGGTACATGTAGTTAGAAAGATAGCATAATAAGTTCAGTTTTTTGGGGGGTTAATGTAAGCTAGTATTGTTGAAAGTATCGAATGCTATGCAATTACTATATGCTGTATTTTCTACTCTGTTGTACTGCTATATAGCATTTTCCGCTGCTTACTATCAACAAAGTTATTTCAAAAATGAAGTAAAATATAGTATGTAGGTATGGTATGTCAGTGTTATGTAAGTGTTATGTTATATAAGTTAGTATGTAACCAATGTACTTTAAGTAAAGTGTAGTATGTATGGTATGTAAGTATTATGTAAATATTATGTCATGTAAGTTAGTACGTAAATGTTATGTAAGTTATGTCTGTAAGTTAGTTTGTTAGACGTAATGCAAGTAAATGAAGTGTAATAAAAGTGAACACTAAGGCTTGACAGCAAAGTTGGTAATTGCACCAGCTGAGCCATTAGAGGGCCTCTTGGGATTGGTTGACTTGATTTCGCCATTCACCCACGGGTTCACTAGCAATGCTGTTGGGGATCATGCAGCTCATGCGTAGATAGATCCCGATTGCAGGTCGAGGCAATGTTCACGTGTTCAAAAGGGTTGAATTTCTTCTAGGTTTCAAACAGGCGTTTAAAAGTCATACAGCCTTCTTTGAGCAACGTGACATCGGATTCGCAGTAGACCACCAATTTTTTTGAAAATCAAACACGACTCCTTGTTGTCATTGGTCAGTGTGCCACTTTTCAAACTCTTGACGCCATCGGGGTGACATGGCTTCGGGCATGTGGTAGTCAAGAGCGGGTTGTTCTCCGAAGTAATCTTGATGATCTGGGATGTTGAACTTGTAAGGGAATAACCTGTGACCAGGCTCTATTTTCGTTTCGATCGGTGCAACATTCAGGCGGGACGGGCGAAACGAAAAATAGAGCCTGATATAATTCTTCTGCGGAACGTCTACCGCCTACTTTTTTGATTGAGTGACATTCAACCAAACAATCAATCAAAATTTCTTCTGCTTGCACGATCCTCAGTATACAAATTTCCCATAACGGCAATTCGCAAAAAGTCACGCAATTGTCGGCAAAAATAAGAAAATCATAGGCTACGATATATCTTCTAGGCACTAGCACTCAAATTTACACGATTGCTAACTTGAAATATCCGGTATTGTACATGGTTGCTCTGTCTGAGCTGAAACTGAATGAAAACTCAAAACACGACGAGGTTGTCATGTACCAAAATATGCTGCATGCTTGAATCCTTTGCCATTTCAGGTGGTATCCGGAAATATTCTCTTCGCATTTGTCACCGATTTTATGCCTACAAAACCTTGGGCAATTAAGAGAAATCCTTCAGTTTCATTCTTTAGAATAAAGATATAAATAAAACCGTTTATTAACAGACGAGTATTTTGTATTTTAATTTAGTTCCAGGAGTGATAAATATTTGAGATTAGCAGCGAATTTTATCTCTAAACAGCAGCGAACTTTAAAGCGAAGAACATTTATATAAAACTAGTCAGATCCTTTGATGTCAATGTCAGAGATCAAGAAAACGACGTAACTATTAAACACTTGCTGAATAAACTGAAAATTGTTATTGCGACTTGATTGCGGCTCTCGCCAAACATCAGTTTACCGTTAAGTTTAAGTTGATTATTCTTGGTGAAAGATACTTGTTCGCCTGCTGTTCGTATTGTTTCGTAAAACGCGGAAACAACCACTACTGTGTTCATATTATCAATACTAATTCCGAGACACGATGCGATAAAACGGAATACATACTTCACTGTTGCTGCACTTCTCTGCTCCAGGTGAGAGACAGCTTGCATCAAACCGATGCCGCTTTCTGTGTCTCTAGGATACTCTGTACGTCTTGGGCTTGTTTGATACGTCTTGTTTGTACGTCTTGGGCTTGTTTGTTTGTCCACACGCACTCAGAAAAACTGTATTGTTCAAGAGCTACGGGCAACGCCCAAATTGTCGACTTTAAAATGTTTTAATCTTTGTAGCACATTCTTGAAGATTTAGGGCAGTGCATTGCACAGTGAGTTTTTTTCATTGTGGGTCGGAGAGAGACTTTATTTTTCAACAGTAGGGCGGAACTCCTCAATTTATCAGCTTTGTATCGCTTTTGGTGTGGGTGGGATATTCTGCTTTTTACAAGCCTGTGCGATGGAGAACCAAATTTCTGCAATCTGGGTCATTAGAAAAGTGGATTTTTTGAAAGTTGTTCGAGACAGCTCCAGCCATAATTTTTATAATGCTGTTGGTGTCTGTAGCATATTCCGCAAGTTTAAGGTGTCTACAATGCATAGCGAAGATTACTCTTTGTTGGTCGCTGTAAAAGTCAATTTGTTAAGAGTTTCTGGAGACACCTCAAACCATAGGTTTTATAATGCCTGTGTTGTTAGTGGCATATTCTGCACGTTTCAGCCTTGTTCGATGCGTACCATAACTGGTGCATAGTGGGTCACAGGAAAACCCACGTTTTTAAAAATTTGCTCGGAACACCTATCATCGTCGGTTGTATAACGCGCTCGGTGTCTTTAGCATATTCTGCAAGTTTGAGGTGTGTACGATACATGGTGACTTTGCTCTTTGTAGGTCCCTGCAAAAGTCGGTTTTCAACAGTTGCTCCAGACAGTTCAAACCATAGGTTTTATAATGTTTTCGATGTCTGTAGCATATTCTGCACGTTTTGGTCTTGTTTGATGGGCAGCAAACTTTGTCTACAGTGGGGCTCAGGAAAACTGGATTTTTCAAGAGTCGCGGGGAACGTCCCAAATTGTCGATTTTAAAATGCTTTTCATATCTAAGATTTAGGGCAGTGCGTTGCATAGTTTTTTTACTTTGGGTCGGAGGAAAACTCCATTTCTCAAGAGTAGCGCGGAACTCCTCAAATCATCGGCTTTCTAATGCTTTTGTTGTCGGTGGGATATTCCGCTCTTTAGAAGTCTGTGCGATGCTTGGCTAAAATTCTGCACTTTGGGTTATATGAAAAGTGGATTTTTTAAAAGTTGATCGAGACAGCTTCAGCCTTAGCTTAATAATGCTCTCCGTGTCTGTAGCATATTCTTGACTTCTATTTGTGCGACACAGGTAAAAGTCGACTTTCAAGGCATGCCCGAGACAGCTCAAACTATAGAATTTATAATGATTGTTGTGTCAGTAGCATATTCTGCACATTTAAGGCTGGTTCAATGCCTAGCATAATTGGTCTACCGTAGGTCACAGGAAAACTCGGGTTTTTAAGAATAGGTCGGAACACCTTTCATTGTCGGTTTTAAAATGCGTTCTTTATCTCTGTAGCATTATCTGCAAGTTTGAGGTGTGTACGATGCATTTTGACTTTGCTCTTTGTAGGTCCCTTGAAAAGTCGATTTTCACAGCTGCCTGAGACAGCTCAAATCATAGCTTTTATCATGCTTTTGGTGTCTGTAACATATTCTGCACGTTTTGGACTTGTTCAATGCGTAGCAAAATTTGACCACAGTGGGGCTCAGAAAAATTGGATTTTTCAAGAGATACAGGCAACACCCGAAATTGTCGATTTTAAAACGCTTTTGATATCTGTTGCATATTTTTAAACTTTTAGGGCATTGTGTTGCACAGAGAATTTTTTCAATGTGGATCGGAGAAAAACTCCATTTCGCAAGAGTGGAGAAGTCATCGGCTTTCTTACGCTTTTGTTGTCCGTGGGATATTCTGCTCTTTAGAAGCCTGTACAATGCATGGCCAAATTTCTGCGCTGTGGGTCATTAAAAAAGTGGATTTCTAAAATTTGCTCGAGACAACTAAAGCAATAGGTTTAATAATGCTCTCGGTGTATGTAGCATATTCTGCAAGTTTGAGGTGTGTACAATTCATGCTGACTTTGCTCTTTGTGAGTCCCTGAAAAAGTCCATTTTCAACAGTTTTTCAAGACAGGTCAAACTGTAGACAAACCGCAGGGAAACAGTAACCACGCGAGAGCTCAAACCGTAATACTTGTTGTGTCAGTAGCAAATTCTGCGTGTTGTAGGCTTGTTCGATGCATAGCATAACTGGTGCAAAGTGGGTCACAGGAAAATTCGCGTTTTTAATAATTGCTCGGAACACCTTTCATCCTCGGTTTCATCACGCTCTTGGTGTCTGTAGCATATTCTGCAAGTTTCAGGTGTGTAAAATGCATGATGAGTTTGCTAAATGCATCATGAGTTTGCTCATTGTGGCTCTCTGGAAAAATCGATATTCAGCAGTTGTTTGAGACAGCTCAAATTATAGGTTTTATAATGCTTTCGGTGTCAGTAGCTTTTTCTGCACGCTTTGGGCTTGTTTGATGCGGAGCAAAATCTCGTCCATAGTGGTTCTCAGGAAATCTTGATTTGTCAAGAGTTGCGGTGAACGTCCCAAAATTATCAACTTTCAAATGCTTTTGATGTGTGTAGCATATTCTTGAAGTTTTAGGGCAGTACGTTGCACAGCGAATTTTTTGGATTGTGGGTGGGAGAAAAACTCCATTTCTCAAGATTAGCGCGGTTATTCTCAAATCATCGGCTTTATAATGCTTTTGGTGTGTTGGGGATATTCTGCACTTTAGCAGCTTGTGCGATACGTGGCCAAGTTTCTGCATTGTAAGTGACATTAGAAAAGTGGATTTTTTTGAAAGTTGCCCGAGTAAGCTCAAGCTATTATTTTTATAATGCTCTCTTTGTCCGTAGCATATTCTGCAAGTTTCAGGTGTGTACGATGCAAAGCGAACTTTGCTCTTTGTGGCTGACTGGAAAAGTCGATATTCAAGAGTTGCTCGAGAAAGCTCAAACCATAGGTTTTATAATGCTTTTGGTGTGAAAAGCATAGTCTGCACGTTTCAGGATTGTTCGCTGCGTAGCGTAATTGGTGCACAGTGGGTCACAGGACAATTCGCGTTTTTAAGAATTTGTGTACAACGCATGGTGACTTTGCTCTTTGAGGGTCCCTGGACAAGTCGATTTTCAAGAGTTGCTCGAGACAGCTTAAACCATCGGTTTTATAAGGCTTTCGGTGTCTAGCATATTCTGCACGAGTAGTATTGTCTAGTAGTATTCTGGGACCATTCAGATCCCTAGCCTCGTTTGGATGCGTGGTTGTCATTTTTGGAGAAAGGAGAGTGACAGCATACCGGAAGTGCATAACAGGAAGTGACGTCAAAATGTTTTGTACAAATAGGGTGAGCTTTCAATCAAAAATCACCATAGCAACAAGACAGACGTGTTAAGTTCAACAGATTTTTTAAAGAAAAGGACATTTTGTTTCAAATGTGTTCTTTTTTTTCATTAAACCTGATGAATCAACCAAAATCAGTCTCAAACGAGTAAGATTTGTCATGATCAACGATTTTCGATAGTTTAGTTAACTCTTTTCCGTCAAGAGTTGTATTTTCCCGACGTTGAAGTCGGGAACCATTGAGCCACTTAAGACGTCATCATTTTTGACGTCACCAGATTGTTTTGATAAGCAGCTAGCACAGCAAGGACAGATCCATCCATACGTGTGTCCATTTTGAATATCGATCAAATTATGGCAGAGCTATACCAGAAAAACGTGTCCAATTTTCGCTGCAAAGTTGGTGGTAAAATAGGCCAAGTCACCTAGTTGATCAATGTTCCATTTCCAGGTTTTTAGAAGGACTGAGGCAAAAACTTTTCCAGTGGATAGAAAGGTGATAAAGGGTAGAAGATAAAGAGAAAAGAAAGGGAGAGAAAAAGGAAAGCAAAAGAAGCGAGAAAAAATTAGAAATGAATCAGCCAAAAAAGAAAACAAGTTCAAATTTTGGCTTATGCGCATATGTGAAACCAAAATAATGTACAATTTTCAACAGAAGCTGGCTCAAAATTGAGCTAAAATGTAAGAAAACGCTTTTGTAGCAAAGTTTAGTGGCATTTGGCACCATAGCACTTCAAAAACCGCTTTAGCGGTAAAAAATGCGTTTTTCTAAGGGAAAAACGCTGACGGTAAAGGGTTAATGGAACAATAACAAGGCATGACTTAGTTACAGGGCGGAAGCGTGGTGCCTGGGCCCAAGTGGTCAGCGGCGTCCCTTGACCAAAGTCCAAAGTTTGAAAAATTAAAAAATGTTACGTGACTGGGCTTTGCATAGACCCGAGTTTTAGACGACTTCCTGGTATCCGTAGGGTTAGGTTTGGAAGGTACTGGGATCGATGACCCTCTTGTCGTAGACCATTTGGTAACGCTTGTATTCGGGAAAGGTATAGAGGTCGTAGGTATTGGCATCTCTGACGATCTGGTGGGTTTTGACGACTTGAGTGTGGCGCGGTTCGTTTTGAGGATTTTGACTTTCGTCGAGCACGTTTTGACGCATGACGTCAAAATTTAATTGGGTTTTGGCATTATACTGGTGCTCCACGAAATACCCATCGTACCCTTCAAATTTCTGAGGGATGAAGTTGATTGGGCGCGTGTCATTCAGGGTCAGGGTATCCAGCCATTCGAGAAACTCTTGCACACACTGGTCTCCTCGGAAGCGAAAAGGTCGATCATCGTCTTCGGTTTCGGCAACGATCAGATTGGCCACGTGGTGTTCTTGCGGTTGCATGGCCTCGATGTCGAAGAACATGTGCAGTGGTAGGAGTTTTTCGTCATCGTCCTCATCATCATAATTATCATTGTGTTCTCCTTCCTCATTGACCCGCAGGGTTTGGAGGCCAGCGGGCACCTCGTTTGGCGGGAGAACCTCGTTGACATTGACGTTTTCGTTTGCCCCCTTTTTTTGCTCTTGGATTTCTGGAGGGGTGAGGGATCTGTGAATGTAACAGCGATGGGTTTGAGCTACGACGTACTGGTGACACGACACTTCCAGTTTGAAACACTCCTCACATCGGCGTCGACTGAAACAGATGCTTTGATGATGGACCTGAGCCGTTTTTCCATCCCGGGTTTTGGTGCAATGGGCTTCGAAACATGTGTCTCCGAAAAAGTCTCATCTACAGTGATGACAACAGCGGGAGGCTTTGAGACGGCGCGGGTAGGCGTGGAGGAAATCGGGGCACTCTTTTTGGCAACAGGCGCGGCTGGACTTTGTTTGAAAATCGGTGGCGTCCCTCATCGTTGTAGGATTTGAAGCAGGTGGCACAGACGTAACCTTTGCTGAAGAACCCAGGGAGACTGGTAATGACATCGTAGTGACCTACAGCAGGATCAATTGTTTGGAGAGGGGCTGTTCAAAACTTTTGATGTGGTACGCCCGGTCCGCATCGACCAAAATGATCTGGTAGTCGTACAGGGATGGGGCTTGACTGAACTTGCTCAACTCTTCGTACCCACAAGGACCAAATGATACGTGGGCTTCGTGGCGGAGTAGCAAAGCTAGTTATCTTTGGATTTTTTCCTAGTCGGATGGAGTTCCACTGGGGGTGATTGTCCACCTTGGCTTTGGCGGTGACCAAGGCACGCGCACAACACAGGTCATCGTCGTTTTGAATGCAGATGATGGTCTTTTCGTTTCGCTTGAAAATATTAGGGAACTGATTCCCTGGTGTCAGACGGCCTGGGTGTTTTCTACTCCCCCAGGGAGCATGAAGCACTTGCGTGATGGACAATTGAAACGAATCGTCCATTTCAAATTGTTCGTTGTTCGTTCGAGAAGGGCATCCACCCTTAAACCCCCTTCTCGCCATTCGCCGGCGCGTAATCCCCACCCCTGGAAATTACTGGTGAGACGATTGGAACTGAGGGTGAAGTAGAGTCGGTCTTGATCGTGCAGGTCGGGGCTCGTGGTTAACACGCGATGTATGACGCGTCGCAACCCGTTTTGGAAAGCTCGAACCACGTGAGGTCTGTCCATAAAATTACCTGTTTGTCGTAATCGGGTGGTGAAAAGACGTTCACGGACCCCCATGGTAGCACTGCGTCGATCCACAAAGGGTTGAAGATCAAACTCGAAGGTCCCTACGGGTGTTTGAGGATCGATCTCTCCACCACTCTGTTGAAGGAGTTGGGTTTGAAAGCCCTTTGGCATTCAAAGGCATCCATAACGTCATTGCATAACGCATCTTCTTCTTCACTACCATCCTCTGACCTTTCAAGTCCAAGCAAAGCCAAGACCTTCTCGAACGAGACACTACTAGGGCGTGGATCTTCTTGTTCTTGTTTTGACGACATTTTGACTGCCCGAAGGCAAACCGAATTGAAAAAAAGAAAAGCAAGGTGCAGTTTTTTTAAAGAGGAGAAAGCGTCACGTGAGATAAGTGGAAGAACCAATGACGGGAAAGTCACATGAATCCCAAAAAAATAATTAAAGGGTGGGAGGTACCCCTCCTCCCATTTCTATTGTCCCGTCATCCTTTGCAATTTCCTTGGTATAAAACGCTCAGCATGTGTCTGGAAAAAGGGCGAGAGCAGAGAAAAAGATATCGAGAAGCCAACCGGGAAAAAATTGCAGATCTAAAAAAAAAAGATATCAGGAAGCCAACCGGGAAAAAATTCGACAGTATCATCGGAGATATCGAGAGGCAAACCACGAGAAACTGTTAGAGAAACAGAAAATAACATATTGAGAAGTCAACCGGGAGAGATACTCAGAGTATCGAGCGAGATATCGAGAAGCAAACCGTATAGGGAAAAAAAAGGTCAAAAACATTTGCAAAGACACTCCAAGAGCAACTAAGGCAAGTTCAACGTCATCAAAGAGAAATCCAACAAAAACTAATAGCCTTGGGGTCCAAAGGATTGTCAATGGTTCTGACAGATTGTTTGAAGTCACCCCCTCGTTATCCTGTCCCTTTGGCAAAAAATGCGGTCACCCGTTTTAATGTATTTGGAGTCGTTTTGCCATTCACTCAGTGCAGAAGAAGACATGTCGTTTGACCAAATGCTGGAGGAATGCCAGGATGTTGACATAAATCAACAGCAACAACCGACCGTGTTGAACCTTGACTCGGGTCAAGTTGAAACCATCGGTGAACATGTCTGGGACAGAGATTCAAGTAAGTGGTTAGACGACTTGATTCAAGAATTGGATCAAGAAGAAGAACTGGAGAGTTTGATCAATGATGTAAATTTAACTAGGAAAGACTTTGTTGAGGACATGAAGGCGAGTGAATGGGAGAATGTATGGAATGATGTGCTTGACGATTTTGATTTAAACCTTTTGCAATGAACCAGACATTTTTTCCTCCAAGATGTATTTTATTGTTTATGAAACAACAACAACAACAACAACAACAACAACAACAGGATGTACAATAAAGGATATACAATTTAAAAACATGTTTTTACAATTTCAAACGTTTTTTGGCTTGCATGATTTTTTTGACCACACGTTCCGTCATGGTTTTCTTGCCCGGCAAACGATCAATGGCTTTGATCATCTTGGTATCGGCTTTCCATTTCTCTTGCATGTTGTTTGGCAATCTTGTCCAATCGATTGATGCCGCGATCTCCGCGCTTGAGACGTTTAGCCAAGTGAGTACCGGGTCCCATGTACTGATACACCGGCCAATGAATTTAATGCCTGTTTTGGCCAACCATTTTTGAATGTCCGCACCCCATCCTCGTTGGGTTCTTTTTTTCCGGGTGGTCCTCCTTTTAGTGGGTTTTTTCTTGGTTTTAATTTCTTCTTTTCTTTTTCAGTCACTGTCGTCGTAATCCAAACGTCGTCTTAACTTTTTGTCTCCTGCCCAATCTTCCCACCCAGGCAGGGGTTTTAACTGTTCCAATTCTCGAGCGCTTTTGCCTTTGACGGGACCAGGACCTCTGCCTTTACCTTTGCCTTTGCCCCAAGTACTTGCAGCGTACTGTTTTTCAAGGGTTTTGCCACGTTCTTGAATGGCTTCTAAACGAGCGCCAAGATCACTGTCGTCTCCTCGACTGGTGGAAGGAGTAGCTCTCCTGACAGGAATTTTACTGGTGGACGCTTTGCCTTTCTTGACGGGTCCTAAAGGAGTGATTTGCGGTTTGGGAGTTGACGGACTGCCTTTTATCCTGCGTTTCAACCATTGTTCCATAGGACCCGTCGCCAAATCCCGTTTTTCCTCTTCTTTCTCTCCCGGAGGTCCATCAGGCACTCCTGCACCTACACCCCCAGGAAATTGACGTATGCGTTTGGTTAACTTGGTCAATTCTTGACTGAGAGGTTTGGTTTTGGCATTGACGATAGCTGGAGGGATTTGGGGGTCTGCAAACAAAAGATGTTTTTTTGGCCGCCAACGTGGCCTGTTGAGCAGAGCCTTTTTTCATAGCACTTAACTTCCCCTTGTAATATTGAATGAAATGATCTAAATCCTTTTGAGGAATCATGTACACTTCCTCCATTGGAGCGCTACAATCTGCACAGAGTTCTCCTTCCTCCAAGGTGCGACACCTCTCACAACGTAAACTGAACAATATATGCATATGCTCCCGATACAACATCTGGTATTTACACTTCCAATATTGACAACGATCTTTCCACTCCTCTCGTTCCTGATTGGCTCTACAAAAGGCTCTCCCACGTTGCAAGGTTCAGCGTCGTCGTCGAACACATTGACATAACACGTTGTTGAGACCTTGCCACAACCCTCTAACTTTTTGCTAGACGAGCCACTGAGACGTCTTTTTCACGGAATGTTGGCGACGTCACAGGTAGCCTGCGTGCAGACGTCTCCTATTTCCTTCCACCCGCGGAAAAGGGACGTCTGCGAAACGGCGTTGCTAATCGTGTTCCAATATCCTGCTGTTTTTCAGGAATTCGTGGAAAGTGCTTTTATTGGTTGCTTGACAATAGCCACTGTTAGAAACAACTCTGATTGGCTATCGTCGGGAAATGCTCGAGATAATGTATGCGATCTACATTTAGCGGGGTTTTCCATTGATCAAAATATGTCCGATTGTGCGTTGTGTTTCTCGACTATTCTGAAAAACAACGACAGAAACCTTGTGAAAAGTCGCAGTGAATTTAAAGTTCAGGAAGAAATCCTTTCTCTTCAGTTCATCGTACACGAAACATCGCCATATATTTGTAGATCGTGCGTGGGAAAATTGCGAAGGCGGAGAGATCTTTACGCCAACGTGAGAAAAATCGAAAACGAACTTTTTAGCGATTATAGTTCCAAAGCTTTCAAGGCAGGACTTACAGTAAAAAAAAAAATCGAGACACTAGGAAAGGACAGCGTAGGAACTTCGGCTTCTCCCGAGAAGCGAATTCTTTTGGAGGAGTCGGTAGATCGTTCATCGAACGATCTCAGTTCGCTGGTTACGTCAACTCCTGTGAAAGCCGTTCGCAATGCTTCTGTGAGAAAAATTCAGCTTCCTCCTCTTAGTCCTGTTCGACCTCCGATCATGGAGCGATCAGAGGGAAACGGGCACAGAAAACAAAACTGTGTTATCATAATTTATGCGAAATTTAAACGCGAACAGCAGGATACTGGAACAGGATTAGCGACGCCGTTTCGCGGACGTCCCTTTTTCGCGGGTGGAAGGAAATAGGAGACGTCTGCACGCAGGCTACGTCACAGGTTTAATAGCACCTTTTTACAGGGACGAAGCTGCGCCACGATGGGGGGTGTGACGGGAATGCTGTTTTTTAACAGGTTTAATACCAGTTCACTCACGGCTTTGATATGAGCCGCATTGCCATGTTGCAAGAGTTCTTGACGGTTAAAACGATTGGCTTCTTTTAACACAGACCGTAAAAACGGTAATTGACGTCGAATTCGTTTCATACTTCCCACGGCTTTCATCTAAGATTAGAAACAGCACCCAGGGCTCCCATTCTTTTATAGCGTTTACTCTTGCCAAGTTGAAGCCCCACTTTAGCCACTCCTTTAAGCAAAGACCAAAGACTTCCTCCTACCACGACGTCTTCTTGTTCCTCTTTTTTGTTTTCTTCTTCTGGGGGCCATGAGTCCATGAGGATGGGACTGTGAGGGTTGACCTTTTTATCCTCTTCCACACAGTAACTTTTGGACATCAAAGGTCGATGACATCCATCCACGTAGCATTGGGCGTTCACTTGCTGGTAGACAAAATGACGATAGTATTCTTGCACGCAGCGTTTGGGCAAATGTGGAGTAAAATCAATGATGGTGTCATCCAACGGTTTGCATCTTGATCAGAAAACCTTCCAGTCCCTCAAAGGGAATCCCGCGCACATAGGTTCTCAATTCGATCAAGGCTCTGGCATAGGTGGTGAAAGTAAAGCGACCCATGTCGACTTTAAAACTGTATTTTTTAAGATCGTTCCATCCTTTTTGACCACGGTGCCCACAGAAGCCAAGCACGCTACCAACGTGCTGTTTTCTAAAATCGGACCTGCAATCATCCCGGCAGCCATGAGTAGTAAAGCCATACCGTTGAACAAGGCGTTGTAAAACTTGAAATGATTCAACATTTTCCGATAACACCACTACTGTGGTAAAAGGCATACAATGAATCCATGCGTTGCAAAAGTTCCGCTTTGAACTTTAAACAATTGATTTTGGACAACGGTCCATTCAGCAAAGACACCACCGCTTTTTCTTTGAGGACCATGATCTCATCAAGACGAAAATCGTGACGAAGTGCTTTGCACGGTAGGACGTCCTCCTTGTTTATAGCTGGTCACGATACTATTGGTGGTGGTGATATTAGCAATCTCGTGTCCTTGGGCAAACTCTTCTTGATCTTATAACAACATCCGTAATCGACGTTGTAAATCCGCTTGGTTCAACGTTCTAGGTGACCATTGAGGTGTGACTTGTTGAGAGGAACTAGGGGATGGGCCCAGGAGGGGATGGGAGGGACTCCAAATAACGGGTCATGTCTTCCACAGTCAAATGATCCCAGGCTTGGTCAATCAGGGACTGGTCCCCAGTGCTTAAAATTTCTTGAATGGTTTCGGGTGACACACGGCTGGTGGTGGTGGTGCCTACCCCTGCCGGTGAAACGGTTGTGTAAGCTTGCGGAGATCGTCGGGATCCATAATCATCTGCCATGCTCGATCTTCTAACGTCCACACCAGTTCACGAAAATATGATTCGTTGTAACGGTCAATAAATCGGTCAATGGATTTTCCTTGCCTGTGTTGAACCAAATTATATTAATACCTCTCCCATGGCACTGTAATCTATGTCATCCAAACGCATACTATGAAAATAATCACCCACGATCTTTTCCGGACGATGCAGGATGCAAATCCAACACCAAATACCCATAAGGGCGAGTGGTGGCGTGATGAAACGTTTCCAAACTGTCTTTCCACGCGGTGGGAAACGATTGAAGGAGGACATTGCGTACCCCCAATTGATCCCGCGGGTTCTTCAACGCCACGATGTAATGGGCATTGCGGGAATTGCTTTTGGCATGTTTTCCCACGGGAAACACGTCATGGCAGAAGTAAATGACATTGACGTTTTGATGATGTGAATGTTTGGTAAATAAATCCAACACGCGTTTATCGTTGCTGCCTTCGTCCATCAAATCATCCAACACCCTGACTCCTTGCCCCTGAGGAAACCATTGCACCAGGGTTTGGTGATCGGGAATGCCTTCGTGAAAAATCACACTTCGATCTTACATGGGTTGGAATCAGTCTTGCCATGCTCCATAACAATAATGCTCTTGGGTGGGAGGGCTTTCAAACAACTCGGGGTTCTCTAACAAGAGTTTTTCCGTAAACACGATTTTGCCACACCCGGAACGACCCACCACCAAAACACTGGAGGGGGTGTGAAACTGGAGCGGGTGTGAAAACGAAAGGCTCTTCGCAACATGACAGTTCAAGAAAAATGACACACACTTTGATTTACGTTTTACTTTTTCATTGGTCTTAACAATAACGTCAATGATAAGGGCTTTGTCACACGTTGTGCCAAACCAACCCATTACGTTATTATAAGTGGTGGTGGCGGTGTAGGAGTTTGTGTGGCTTGGTCCATCATCACGCTCAACTCATTTATCACCTCTTGAACAGCTTCCTTGGTTTCCTCCTCACTGGGTTGAGGGTAAGATACTCCCTCTTGCAGGACCTCCACCGTCTCGTCATGAGGTATTTCACTCAAACAGGTCACTTCATGGTTCTCCTTCTTCTTCTTTTTCTTCACACCTGGGTTAGTGCCTTTGGCAGTACTAGCTTTTCTCTTCCGAGTAGGATTTGGATAACCAGCTGGAGAGACAGTGCCATATTCCCACCAGGTGGACATGCTTGCTCAATGTGAAAAAATGACCACCAGTGCTTCGGTTTTTAAACTCTTTAAACCCTTTTCTCATTAATTCATTTTAGCCTCACGTGATAACCAAATAACGTCTTCGTTTCCACCATTGGTCAGGTTATTCTTCTTGTTTTATTGGTCCAATTTTGGATCACGTGATGACCCTATAAGGTCAAAATGTCCATGACTGGTCAGGTCACATTCACTCTGACTGGTCCACTTTCCAATAACGTGATGTCCAAATAAGGTCACGTCTTCTCTCACTGGTCAACTTTCATTTAGCTTTTACCTATTTAAGTTGGTCCACAATTCACTGTTTTCATTCCGTTCCATGGACTACTACAAGGATTTGAAGCGTGAAGACTTTGCCTCGGACAAAGATTATCTTCTTGAACGTGTCAATCGTGGCTTAGCTGCTGGGTTCACCTTCAAACAGTGTCGATTTCATCACCTCATTGACTTTGGCTTGGCTTTAGGGTTAAGAAAAGCAGACATTCTTCAAATCGTGGGACCCAATACAGGCTACATTATTCCTGACAAATGTTCCCAGAGCCAGACATCGACATGATTGGAGCACAAGGGGAAGAGATGGAACTCTCCATCGGACATGGTCATGTCCTCTACACGGGTGGTGCCGAGGAACAGATCAAGAGGCGGAAGAAATGGCCAAACATTTTGGCATCCAAGTGGATGTCATTGTACCCCCCCAAATCATCCAAGGGCCGGATACATCAGTCCTGCAACGGTGGAAGTCCTGTCGCTAGCCAATCCTCACCTTTATCAGGCTGCTAATAAACTAAAGAAAACTCTTCCCACCCATTTCTACACGCTCCAATTGCTGCAACGCAATTACTAGATTGCTAAAAAGGCTCATAAGATCTATGCCTTAGGCATATTGGAAAAGGATGCCAAACGAGTCAAATAGGGAACAGGGTGGACCGTGCAACTGGCTTTGGATGAAAGCAAAGAAGTCTACCTGTTTGACATTCCCAGCAAACTTGGTACCACTCTGAAGATCACTACTACGTAAGCGACGATTCCTGCCTGTCTGGTAGCTGGTAGCAAATTTTTACCCTGGAATCTCAAACCCGCCCTTCATCAAAACAGCGCTGTGGTTGGTTCCCGAGATCTTGACGAGAAACCCCAACAGGAAATCAAAGCATTGTTCAACCGTATCTTCTGTCTGCCAGAGAACATTGAACAATTAAGAGTGGAACTGGAAGCCTTTCATTTGTAAAAGAAATCATGAAACGTGTCAGCTTCTGTGAACATACTCAAGTGTACTATCCCATTATCCAAGCACAGATAAGTTGTGTGAAAAAGGAACCGCTTTCTTCAGAAGAGGAAGCGTTAAGGAGACGTTCCCTTTTTCAGAAACTTCGTCGAGAAATGTATTCTACGTTACGTCTCAGTCAAGTTTTGCGAAAAGCTTCTTATAGTGACATTAAAAAAACAAATACAACAACGGTTGCAATGCGCCAATGCAGCGTGGCAAAACATGGACACGGACACAGAGTTTGTTGTTGAAAAAGTAACCACTGTTAATTTAAATTTCACAAAAACTTTATTTACAATCTGTGATGTTTTCCTTTTCTTGACTAACAATTCAAAAATAAAAAAATGTTCATTTTCAATTTCAGCCTGAGCTTGCTTGATGTCCTTATAGTACTGATTTATCGCCTTCCATTGGCGGCTGGCGCAAATCTCAGGGAACTCGGTTGGCAGGTGGTGGTCAGGTACTTCAAAGTCTTGGATAATAACTGGCCACAGGATTTTATCCAAACACCACACTCTATTTTTGTAGTTGAAGGGGATGATGTATTTTGCCAACATCTTTCTCATCACTTTCTTCTGGCGGCGGTGTCTAAATGAATTCTCTTCATTGATCATAATTGCCAAGTAAAAACGGGTGAACACTTGGGCGCCCTCACGATCCAAACGAAACCTGTGGAATCGCCGCAACATGAGAACGTCCATGTGCCACTCCTCTCCCACATCTGCAAAATCTCTCCAGTCTTGTCCTCTCCGCCACCACTCTTCTGCCAGCTGCCTCGTGACTGTTCACATTCACATAACTTGACAAGTCAGATAGCCCCCTTCTTTGCTACATTTTCGCTCAAAACCAACAAAACTAAGTTCTGACAAACTAAAACTAGGAGTAAAGCCTTAGATGGCATGTGGAGGTTTTATACCAAGCGGATCATAAAGGATGATGGGAAAAAAGAAAAACGGGGGAGGGGTACCCCACCATTTTGGGTTCAAGTGACCTGTCTGTCATTGGTTCTCCAACCCATGGCACGTGACCCCTTTTTCTCTATAAAACCAGACAACTCACCCTTCCCATTTCATTCTTCACTCCAAGGAACCAAGGATTAACAGCAACTTTAAGACCTACCCTCACAGATACCACGCAAGCTTTGTATATTCCAAATAATGGACTACTACAAGGATTTAAAGAAAGGAGACCATGTGGAGCGTATCAGACGTGGTCTAGCAGCAGGGTTCACCTTTGAGCAGATTGATCAACATGGCTTCATTAACTTATGCTTGAAATGGGGCTTAAAGAAAGCGGACATCATTGAGATCGTAGGTCCCAACGCAGGGTACATTTTTCCTGTTCCTGTTGAATGTTCCCAAAGGCAAACATCAAGAGGGCAAAACAAAGAATCAATACGCAAGATACTCCAAAGTCTATGGACTGCTTTGAAACAACGGATATCAATCAAGATGGAACTTAGAAACTATGACACCATATTAAGCCAACCAACAACAACACCTCAAGATCAGTCAAGCCTGCAGAAAATGATCGATTTCAAGATTGTTTTTTTCTTGTCAAGGGACGCAGCTGACCACTCCGGTACAGGCACCACGCTCCCGCCCTGTACATAATAGTTTGGAATTTGGATTGTTCTCTTGAAGAGGGCGCCGCTGACCATTCGGGTCCAGGCACCACGCTCCCACCTTGTAACTAAGTGTTTTTTCTCCTCACAAGTGGCTTGTTGCTATGGTGATTTTTTGACATGACAGCTCACCCTATTTTCAACCTTTTTCACTTCCGGCATGACGTCACTCCCCTTTCTCCACCAACCACAACCACGCATCCAAACGAGGCAAGGGGATCTGAAGGGTCCGGCAATACTACTTAAAAGTCTTGGGCTTGTTCGATGCGTAGCAAAATTTGTCCACAGTGAAACTCAGGAAAACTGGATATTTCAAGAGTGGCACTGAACGTCCCAAATTATCGATTATAAAATGCTTTTGATCTCTGTAGCATATTCTTGAAGTTTTAGGGCAGTGCGTTGCACAGCGAATTCTTGTCATTGTGGGTCGGAGAGAAACTCCCTTTCTAAAGAGTTTCGCGGAACTCCTCAAATCATTGGCTTTGCAATGCTTGTGGTGTCTGTGGGATATTCTGCTGTTAAGAAGCCTGTGCGATGCGTGGGCAAATGTCTGCATTGTGGGTCATTAGAAAAGTGGGTTTTTAAAAGTTGCTCGAGACATCTCAAGCCATAGGTTTTATAATGCTCTCGGTGTCTGTAGCATATTGTGCAAGTTTGAGGTGTGTACGACGCGTAGCGAACTTTGCTCTTTTGGGCTAGTGGAAAAGTCGATTATTCAAGAGTTGCTCGAGACAGCTCAAACCATGGGTTTTATAATGCCTGTGGTGTCAATAGCATATTCTTCACGTTTTAGGCTAGTTCGATGCGTAGCATAATTCGTGGACAGTGGGTCACAGGAAAACGCGTTTTAAAGAATTGCTCGCAACACCTTTCATCGTCGGTTTTATAACGCGCTCGGTGTCTGTAGCATATTCTGCAAGTTTGAGGTGTGTACAATGCATGGTGACTTTGCTCTTGAAGAGTTGCGGTGAACGTCCCAATTTGTCGATTTTAAAATGCTCTTGATGTGTGTAGCATATTCTTGAAGTTTAAGCGATGTGCGTTGCACAGCGAATTTTTTTCATTGTTGGTCGGAGAAAAACTCCATTTCTCAAGAGTAGCCCGGAACTCCTCAAATGATCGGCTCTGTAATGCTTTTGGTGTCTGTGAGATATTCTGCTCTTAAAAAGCCTGTGTGATGCGTGGCCAAATTTCTGCATTGTCAGACAGGTAAAACCATGGGTTCTATAACAGTATCGGTGTCTGTAGGATACGCCTTACAGTTGTCCGAGACAGCTCAAACCATAGGTTTTATAATGGTTGTAATGTTACTAGTATATTCTGCAAGTTTTAGGCTGGTTCGATGCGTGGCATAATTGGTCCACGGTGAGTCACATGAAAACTGGCGTTTTGAAGAATTGCTCGGAATGCCTTTAATCGTCGGGGTTATAACGCTGTCGGTGTCTGGATCATATTCTGCAAGTTGGAGGTGTGTGCAATGCATGTTGACTTTGCTGATTGTGGTTCCCTGAAAAAATGGATTTTCAACAGTTGCTCGAGAAAGCTCAAACAATAGGTTTTCTAATGCTTTCGGTGTCTGTAGCATATTCTGCATGTTTTGGGCTTGTTCGATGCGTAGCAAAATTTGATCACAGTGGAGCTTTGGAAAAGTAGATTTTTAAGAGTTGTAGGCAACGACCCAAATTGGCGATTTCAAATTTTCATTGATGTCTGTTGGATAATCTTTAAGTTTTACGGCAGTACATTGCACAGCCAATTCTTTCATTGTGGGTCGGAGAGAAATTCCTGGATTTTTAAAGAGTTGCGATGGCTGTAGAAATAATTTTTGAACTTTTAGGGCAGAGCGTGTCTATGGGATATTCTGCGATATTCTGCTTTTGAAAAGCCTTAGCGATGCGTGGCCAAATTTGTGCACTGTGGGTCAAAAGTAAACTGGATTTTTTAAAAGACAGCTCAACTTATAATATTTATAATGCTCTCTGTGTCTGTAGCATATTCTGAAAGTTTAAGGAGTGTACGATGCATTGCCAACTTTGCTCCTTGTTGGTCACTGGAAAAGTTGATTTTTCAAGAGTTGCTCGAGAGAGTTCAAACCATATTTCTTATAATGCTTGTGGTGTCAGTAGCATATTCTGCACGTTTTGGCCTTGTTTGATGCGTGGCAAAATTTTTCCTTAATGGCACTCAGGAAAATTGCTTTTTCAAGATGTGCGGGAAACGCTCCAAATTGTTGGTTTTAATGCACCTTTATCCTCTCTAGCATATTTTTGAAGTTTTACGGCAGTGCGTTGCATAGCAAATTTTTTTCATTGTGGGCCAGAGAGGAACTCTATTTCTCAAGAGTAGCGCGGAACTCCTCAAATCATCGGCTTTCTAATGCTATTGCTGTCGGTGGGAAATTTTGCTGTTTAGAAGCCTGTGCGATGCGTAGCCAAATTTCTGCATTATGGGTCATTAGAAAGGTGGATTTTTAAAAAGTTGCCCCAGAGAGCTCAAGCCATAGGATCTATAATGTGCTCGGTGTCTGAAGCATATATTTCAAGTTTGAGGTGTGTACAATGCATGGGGACTTTCCTCATTGTGGGTCCCTGTAAAAGCCGCTTTTCAACAGTTGCTTAAGACAGGTAAAACCACAGGTTCTATAATGCTTTCGGTGTCTGTAAGGATACTCTGTACGTTATGGGGTTCTTTCATGCCTAGCAAAATAAGTCCATATTGGGTCTCAGGAGAACTGGATATATCAAGAGCCCACTGGCAAACGTTTTGACATTGTGGGGCATTAGAAAAGTGGAATTTTTAAGATGCTCGAGACAGTTCAAACAATAGGTTATATAATGCTGTCGGTGTCTGTAGCATGTTCTGCAAGTCTGAGGTGTGTATGATGCATAGCGATCTTTTCTCTCTGTGGGTCACTAGAAAAGTCGATTTTTCAAGAGTTGCACGAGACATCCCAAATCATAGGTTTTATAATGTTTCGATATCTATAGGATATTCTGCACGTTTTGGGCTGATTTGTTCCGGGGCAAAATTTGTCCACAGTGGGACTCTGGAAAACTGGACTTTCCAAGAGTTGCGGGAACGCCCCAAATTGTCGATTTTACAACGCTTATGATGTCTGTAGCATATATTTAAACTTTTAAGGCATTGCGTTGCACAGCGAATTTTTTTAATATGGGTCGGAGAAAAACTCCATTTCTCAATAGTGGCGCGGAACTTCTCAAATCAGCGGCTTTCTTATGCTTTTGGTGTCCGTGGGATATTCTGCGCTTTAGAAGCCAGTGCGATCCATGGCCAAATTTGTGTATTGTGGGTCATTTGAAAAGTGGATTTTTGATAGGTTGCTAGACACAGCTGAAGCCATAGGTTTTACAATGCTTTTGGTGTCTGTAGCATATTCTGCATGTTTTGGGCTTGTTCGATGCTCAGAAAAATTGGTCCTCAATGGTGCTCAGGAAAACTGGATTTTTCAAGAGTTGCGGTGAAAGCTGCAAGTTGTTGATTTTAAAGTGCTTTTGATGTCTGTAGCATACTTTTGAATTTTTAGTCCATGTGCGTTGCGGGGCGTTTTTTTATGTGGGTCAGATAAAAAAACGCCATATCTTAAGAGTAACGCGGAAATCCTCAAACGATCGGCCTTACAATGTTTTTCGTGTCTGTGAGATATTCTGCACTTTATAAGCGTGTGCGATGCGTGGCCAAATTTCTGCATTGTGGCTCATTTGAAAAGTGGATTGTTTAAAACTTGCTTCTGAGGCAACTCAAGCCATAGGTTTTTTTTTAATGCTTTATTAAAGTACACAGAAAGTTTACAAAATAGATAATAACAAATAGCAAAACAACAATTACGAGCTGCTAAAAAAAGGGCGTTACACAAGCTACGTTATGTAGAGAAAGAAAGAAAAAACAACAACAACAACGCAGTAAACAAAAAAGGTGCTAGGCAAACAGAATCAGTCAATAAAGTAAGACATAGTTGCAGAAATTGCAAGGCTTGTAACATACTGGCAAGGTAATGAAGTATACTTCTTGCAGGGGAGATAGAGGAGAGCACTTTCTAGAAAAAAGACTTCAAAATCTCCCATTTCTTTGGTACTTCAGCACCAGTTTTAACCCCGATATCGTACACAGATTTCAGGTATTTTAAGAAGCCTTCTATTCTTGGAGCAGTTTCTTTCTTTTTACAAATCCAGATGTAGTATCTAGCTAAGAGACAGCAAAAGTTAATTTGGCGATGGTGGTTTGAAGAATCCGGCCTCAGTCCTAGCGCAACGGAGATTTCCAATTTGTAGTTGTCCGTAATAATATTGCGTCCATTTAACAGTGCAGTTAAGGAGTTCCAGAAGAAGACTACCTTAGAGCATTCCCAGAAGAGATGCCGAAGCTTCTCCTGTTCTTTTCCACAGAAAGAACACTTTGAATTATCTTTTAGTCCAACTTTGTTTAGAAAACCGTTTGTTGCTATTCTTCGGTGTAATAGTTTAAATTGGAACTCTAAAAGTCTTGTACTTTTTGTGCATTTAGAAGCTAGCAGGTAAGTTTTACGCCAATCGAAAACTTTGTCGTCTTCGTTGCAATCCTTAATCCATTTTTGTTGATTTTGAGTTGGCGCAATGGATTTCTTTGATATGAGTTTAGCGTATATGAGACTGCTTGCACGGTTAGATTTTGAAAAATTTTCTAACAGACTTTCATATTTGGAATTTTGATTATAAAGGCCCTTACATCTGCTCCAGAGGGATTTGACTGCAGAGAGGAGTCCATGAAACTTAAGGGGGCAAGTGGGGAGGTTGTATTTGCTCTGAAATTCGGTCAAAGATAAGAAGTTGTTGTGACTATCTTTCAAGTCCTTTACTTTTCTGATACCCTTGTTGAACCAATCTTTGTAGAAAACCGGGCGGTTTTTAATTCTAAAGAGTGAATTGTACCACAGACATTGGTCATGAAATTGGTTTTCCGACGTGATGCGGTCTTCAAAATTAACTTCAGACCAAATTGACAGAATCTCACTAATGAAACAGTTTGAGACATTGAGAAGGTTAGTCGTGTCTTCCTTGTTCAGATTACTCATGAAAGCTAATGTGCCTCCATATTTCTGGAGCTCTTTATCAAAAAAAAGTTAACTTTCCATTTCCCTTGATTTTCTTTATCCAGATACTTTTTACCCACGTGGCCTTTAGGGACTTGTTGAAAGACTGTATATCAATCATCTTGAGGCCACCATTTGAGTAGTCATTAATCATGATGTCTCGTTTGATTTTGTCACCTTTTTCATTCCAAAGGAACGTATAAAAGAGTTTATTGACCTCCTTAATTGCTTTCTCATTAGTACGTAATGGCGACAAAATGTAGACAAGTTGAGAAGCAACTAGGCTCTTTATTTTTCCAAATAAGGTTAACCTTCGATATTTCCAACAACTCAAAATATTTCGTACTTTGTCTACCTTTTCGTTATAATTTAAAGCCGCCGTTTCTTCAGGGTCGATTGAGAACCATACACCTAAAGCTTTGACTTTATATCTAGGCCATTTAAAGTTTTTCCCCGGGAATTGAATTGGATCCTTACCACAGTTACTTCCGATCTAAAACGCTTCAGTTTTTGTGTCGTTGAGTCTGAGGCCGGACACTTCGTAGAAATCGTCTAGCATTTCGAGAGAAGCGACTAAAGATTTCTTTGACCCGTCCAGAGTAAGAGTTGTGTCATCTGCATATTGGCTCAATTTGATCTCTTTGTTGTTTACCAGAATTCCAACAATTTTTTTGTTTTTACGAATAGCCTTGGCCAACATTTCGGCTGATAAAATGAACAAGTAGGGCGAGAGAGGACAGCCCTGTCTAACACCTCTTTGTATGTCAAAGAAATTGCTCGCCCATCCATTATTCAAGACGCAGCTTTCTGGGCAACGATAAAAAAGGTTTATCCAGCTTATAATCCCTTTACCGAAGCCAAAATGTTCGACAGTTTTCCTGGTAAAAGTCCATTCTAGTGTGTCGAAGGCTTTTTCAAAATCGAGGAATAGGATTAGGCCCGGAATATTATTCTCTTTGGCGAAACAAATGACACTTTCCAGAAGGCGGATGTTTTCTCCTATAAATCTACCTTTTATAAAGCCCGTCTGGTCGTTATTGATAAGATTGGGAATAACAGATTTCAAGCGATTAGCGATTGATTTTGCTGCTATTTTATAGTCGCAGTTAAGAAGGGTTAGGGGCCTCCAATTCTTTATTAGGGAGGGGTCTGCGTCCTTCTTGGGGATAAGCTTAATAATGCTTCTTTTTTGTGTTATTGATAATTGGCCCGATTCATAAGCGAAATTAAGTGCACTGATAAGAATGCAGGAAATATCTTTCCAAAAAACTTTGTAAAACTCCGCTGGCAATCCATCAGTCCCAGGAGTCTTTTCTGATTCCATATAATTTAGTGCCTCTAAGCATTCTTTTTCCGTGAGCAGCCCTTCACAGGCTTCCCGCTCGTCATCTCGAAGGACTATATCATTTTCCTGCCGAAAGAAAGTAGATGTGTCTTGAATATTATGTGGGACAATTTTGGATGAGTAGAGATTCTTCTAAAAAGAGACACATTCGGTTAATATTTCTTTATCCGAAGTGACAAAATTGTTTTCCTTTACCTTAATCTGACTGATTATCCCTTGGTTGTAATGTCGTTTTTCAAGATTTAGAAAGTACTTGGTATTTTTCTCTCCTTCGTTGTGCCATCGAGTCTTCGATCTCAGGATTGCTCCTTTGGTGCGTGTTTCAATAATTCTTTCAAGTTCTCCTTTCTTTTCGCTGAGTCGCTCTTCAAGCTGTAAATTTTGCAAGTCGGTGTTTTTTCTGTGGTCAATTTCCTTCTCTAGCCTGGCAATCGTTTGTTCTAGTGCTGCCTGCCGTTGTTTTGTTTGTTTCTTTTTAATTTTGGAATATAATAGCGATTTTTCGCGCACTTTTAACTTTATCATTTCCCAGAGCAGTGAGGGGTTAACCGACTCATCGTCCTTATACTCGTTCTGCGTTTCCTGAATGACTGACTTAATTTGGTTAACATAATCAATTTCTGTTAGGAGCGATGTGTTAAGTTTCCAGAAACCCGGACCACGGGGATTTGAATGTAAGGAGAAGTTTAGCGTGATCATAGAGTGGTCTGTTCTATATCCTGGATTGATGTCAGCGTTGGTTACATTGTTGACCACACTCTGACTTGTCAAGAAAAAATCTAGCCTAGAATGTATGCTTGGGTGACGTTTTCTCCACGTGTACCTAGAGCTTTCCGGGTGGAGAACCCTCCAAACATCTACCAAATCTAATTTCTCACAGAATTCTTTCACGATTTTAACGCTGTTTTGATGTGTTCTGAACAGGCCACCTCTTTTGTCCTTCTCTAAATCCAGTATTAGATTGTAATCACCTCCAATAACAATGTCATCGCAATTAAAGTCTGAGAGATGGTAAAAAAATCAAGGAAAAAGGCTGGGCTATCTTCATTCGGAGCATAAATGTTCGCCAAGGTTAAAGATTTTGAATTTGCTTGGATGTCGCATATGATGAAGCGTCCAGAGGGGTCAACAAAGAGTTTTTGAATCTGCAAATTAAAGGTGTTGTTAAAAAGTATGCAAACACCTGCTTTGTTGCTACTGAAAGTGCTAAAGATAGCTTGGTATCCCCATTCCGCGGACCATACCGGATTCGTGTTTTCAGTGCAATGACACTCCTGCAGCATAAAAATTGAATACTTTTTTGATCGAAGCCAATTAAACACTTCTCTTCGCTTAAGGTTGTCCCTAAGTCCCCTGACATTTAAAGAAGCTATTGTCAGAGCCATGGCCGTTGTCCAAAGTTGCGTAAAAAAAGAATTCCTTCGTGCCGTGGTGTTAAAGCTCTGAATGTTCTGCAATTTACATATCGAAAAGTTCTAATTCTGCAAAATAAACAACAGTACCCAACAGAAAGCAGCGAAAAACTATGAAGACCGAACTGTGTAACAGAAATCAAAAATAGGGCTAAAGGAAGATTACCAAGAAAGTGAACAAAGTCGAACATATATCTAACAAGTGCCAAAGAAAAAACACACACACAATTTTCAGACTACTAAAGAAAGTAAATAAATAAATAAATAAAATCTAATCTGGCCTGGGGGAGTACTGATTACAGCCAGGTGTGTATAGGCTTCTTATCCGGGAAAGCTAAAGCACCCGAAACGAAACGAGAGGAAAAAAGAGAAAAAGGTATTTGGTACAGCTATTCCCCTCCCCCGCCTGCCAAGATTAAGAAAGAATGAAAGGATATGGTTTATAGCAAGTCTGGAGTTGTTCATTATTCGCCTGGTACAACTAGAGGTTTTCCAGTAGGCCACAGTTTACCACGAATATAAAGTTTATCTGGTTGGGCTCTGCTGAAAGATGCCGGGATGTTGTGCTCTTTTGCTTTTTTGAGAGTGGCCATTTGATCTTTTCGTCGCTTTACAATCTCGGCTGGTAGGTCTTGGAACATTTGATACGTAGTGCCTCGGAGTCGGCGGCCCAACGCGAAGATGTCCTCGCAGTCCTTGTATCGGAGAAAACGCGCTAAAATTGGTCGCGGCTCATCTTCATATCTCCTTTTACCCAGGCGATGAACCCCCGCTGAATCTCCACTGTTGAGGCATTCATATAACCAAGCTCATCTTCTAAGAATTTTCTTAGTACTGCCTCTGTGTCCTCTTGCTTTTCGTTTTCGGTGGTTGACTCTCTGATGTTTGTGAATTTGATGTTTTCTCTTCTCGAGTAGGCCTCGAGGTAGAGATCCTTGGTCTCTAATTCTTCCATTTTAGCTAGACACTTTTGTTCTTTCAATTCAAGCTCTGCCATTCTGGATTCGTAGCCTTTTAGTTGTGACTGAAGCGCAGCCAGTTTGTCGTTGCATTCCTTTTCTGTTGTGCTACATCTCCGTTTTAAGTCATCAAGATCTTGCGTAGTGGACGCCTCAAAAATTTCCAATTTCTCGGTCCTGGCCTCAAGGGCAGCCAGGGAAGCTTCAATGTTTTTCATCGAGCTTTCGATGGAATCCAGTTTCTCCAGTTTGCAGATGATCATCGCGAGTTTTTTGCTTACATCGTTAGTCAGTTCGAGAGCAGCCATGATCTCGTCGCTCGAATCGTCGTCACTGACTGATAAGAGAGTGTTTTTCTGCTTTTTTGAATCCGGCGAACTCCTTTTATCTTCAACAGAACTACCGGAGGATCTATTCCTTCGCTTTCGAACAAATTGCACCAGGGTATCGGCCATCTGCTAAATGATATTTTGGAAAGATTAGCAGGCGGGTTAACGGAACGTCACATCACTCCGCCATTACTCGCCCCAGTCCAAGCCATAGGTTTTATTATGCTTTCGGTTTCAGTAGCATATTCGGCACATGTTAGGCTTGTTTGAGGCGTAGCATAATTGTTGCTCAGTGCGTCATAGGAAAACTATTGTTATTCGGAGTTGCTCGGAAAACCTATCATAGTCAGTTTTATAAGGCTCTCTCCGTGTCTGTAGCAAATTCTGCACGCTTGAGGTGTGTACAACGGATAGTAACTTTGACTCTTTCTGGCTCCCTGGTAAAGTCGATATTCAAAAGTTGCTCGAGACAGCACAGACCATACTTTTTATACTGCTTCTGGGGTAAGTAGCATATTCTGCACGTCTTAGGCTTGTTCGATGTGTAGCATAATTGGTGCACAGTGGGTCAAGGGAGAACTCACATTTTTAAGAATTGAAGAGAAAGTCCGTTTTCAACAGTTGCTCGAGACAGCACAAACCGTAGCTTTTATGGTACTTGTGGTGTCAGTGGCAAATTGTGCGCGTTTTAAGCGTGTTCAATGCGTAGCATAATTGGTGCACAGCAAAAAAACAAAAAAGATTGGTTCACAGTGGGTCACACGAAAACTTGCGTTTTTAAAAATTCCTCAGAACACCTTTCATCGTCGGTTTCATCACGCTCTTGGTGTCTGTAGCATATTCTGCAAGAGTCAGGTGTGTAAAATGTATGGTGGCTTTGCTCATTGTGGCTCCCTGAAAAAGTCGATATTCAACAGGTGCTCGAGACAGCTCAAATTATAGGTTATATAATGCTTTCGGTGTCTTTAGCTTTTTCTCCACGTTTTGGGCTTGTTTGATGCGTAGAAAATGTGGTGTCAATAGCAAATTCTGCGCGTTTTAGGCTGGTTCGATGCGTAGCATAGTTGGTGCACAGTGGGTTACAGGAAAATTCGCGTTTTTAAGAATTGCTCGGAACACCTTGCATCAGTTTCATAATGCTCTTGGTGTTTGAAGCATATTCTGCAACGTTTAGGTGTGTAAAATGCATTGTGACTTTGCTCATTGTGGCTCCCTGGAAAAGTCGATATTGAACAGTTGCTCGAGACAGCTCAAATTATAGGTTTTATAATGCTTTCGGTGTCGATAAGTTTTTCTGCACGTTTTGGGCTTGTTTGATGAGGAGCAAAATTTCGTCCGTAGTGGTTCTCAGGAAAACTGGATTTTTCAAGATTTGCGGGGAACGCTTCAAATTGTCGATTATAAAACCTTTTGATCTCTGTAGGGTATTCTTGAAGTTTTAGGGCACTGCGTTGCACAGCAAATTTTTTAATTGTGGGTCGGTGGAAAACTCCATTTCTCAAGAGTAGTGCGGAACTCCTCAAATCATCGACTTTCTAATTCTTTTGGTGTTAGTGGGATATTCTGCTCTTTAGAAGCCTGTGCGATACATGCATGCGATGCATTTTATACACCTCAACTTTTCAGAATATGTTACAGACGCAGTGAGCGTTATAAAAGCGACGACAAAACGTGTTCCGAAAAATTCTTAATATCGCAAGTTTTCCTGTGACCCACTGTGAACCAATTATGCTACGCATCGAACCAGGCTAAAACGTACAGAATATGCTACTGACATCTTAAGCATGAGAAAAGGTATGGTTTGCGCTGCCACGACGAACTCTTAAAAATTTGACTTTTCCTGTGACTCACAAGGAAAACAGATCGCTATGCATCGCACAGACCTGAAGCTTGCCGAATATGCTACAGACACCGAGAGCAATATTAAAACTATGGCTTGAGCCTTCTCGAGAAACTTTTTTAATGACCCACAGTGCAAAAGTTTGGTATTATATCGCACAGGCTTCTAAAGAGCAGGAATATCCTACCCACACCTGAAGCATTAGAAAGCCGATGATTTGAGGAGTTCCGCGCCACTCCTGAGAAATGGAGTTTTTCACCGACCCACAATGAAAAAATTCGATGTGCAACGCAGTGCCCTGAAACTTCAAGAATATCCTACAGAGATCAAAAGTTTTTGAAATCGACAATTTGAAGCGTTGCCCGCAAATCTTGACAAATCCAGTTTTCCTGAGAACCACTAGGGACGAAATTTTGCTCCTCATCAAACAAGCCCAAAACGTGCACAAAAAGCTACCGACACCGAAAGCATTATAAAACCTATAATTTGAGCTGTCTCAAGCAACTGTTAAATATCGACTTTTCCAGGGAGCCACAATGAGCAAAGTAAAAATGCATTTTACACGCCTAAACGTTGCAGAATATGCTTCAAACACCAAGAGCATTATGAAATCGACGATGCAAGGTGTTCCGAGCAATTCTTAAAAACGCGAATTTTCCTGTGACCCACTGTGCACCAACTATGCTACGCACCGAACCATCCTAAAACGCGCAGAATTTGCTATTAAAACCACAAGTATTACGGTTTGAGTTTCTCGAGGCTACGGTTTCCCTACAGTTTGCCTGCGGTTTGAGCTGCCTTGAAACACTGTTGAAAATGGAGTTTTTCTCCGACCCATATTGAAAAAATTCTCCGTGCAAAACAATACACTAAAAGTTTAAAAATATGCTACACATATCAAAAGCGTTTTAAAATCGACAATTTGCGGCGTTCCCCGCAACTCTTGAAAAGTCCAGTTTTTCTGAGCACCACCGTGGTCAAATTTTGCTACGCATTGAACAAGCCCCAAACGTGCAGAATATGTTACAAACACAAAAAACATTATAAAGTTATGATTTAAGCCGTCTCCGGCAACTGTTGAAAGTCGACTTTTCCAGGGACCTGCAAAGAGCAAAGTTACCATGGATAGTACACACTTCCAACTTGCAGAATATGCTACAGACACAGAGAGCGCTATAAAACCTAGGGTTTGAGCTGTCTCGGGCAACTTCCATAAAATCCACTTTTCTAATGACACACAACGGAGAAATTTGGCCGTGCATTGCACAGTCTTCTAAAAGTGCAGAAGATCCCATAGACACGAAAAGCATTAGAAAGGCAATGATTTGAGGAGATCTGCGCTAGTCGTAATAAATGGAGTTTTTCTCCAACCCACATTGATAAAAACGTTGCTGTGCTACGCAGTGCATCAAAAGCATTTTAACCTCGATAATTTGGGGCATTCCCTCAACGGTTGACAAATGCAGTTTTTCTAAGCGTAACGTTGGACAAATTTTTCCACGGTTCAAAGAAGCTCAAGACGTGCAGAATACGCTATAAAAACCGAAAAAATTATCAAACCTATGGTTTGAGCTGTCTTATGCAACTGTTAAGAATCGACTTTTTTAGGAACCTACAAAAAGCAAAGTCATCATGCAGTGAACACACTTTTGGTTCACAGTGGGTCACAGGAAAACTTGCGATATTAAGAATGTTTCGGAACACGTTTTGTCGTCGCTTTTCTGTAGCATATTTGGCAAGCTTCAGGTCTGTACGTTGCATAGCGATCTGTTTTCCTTGTGAGTCACAGGAAAAGTCAAATTTTTAAGAGTTCGTCGTGGCAGCGCAAACCATACCTTTTATAATGCTTATGATGTCTAGCATATTTTGCACGTTTTAGCCTTGTTCGATGCGTAGCATAATTGGTTCACAGTGGGTCACAGGAAAAGTCGCGTTTTTAAGAATTTATCGGAACACCTGTCATCGTCGGTTTTACAACGCTCTCCGTGTATGAACAATATAATGCAAGTTTTAGGTGTGTACAATGCATGGTGACTTTGCTCTTTGTGGGTCCTTGGAAAAGTCGATTTTCAACAGTTGCTCGAGACAGCTAAAACCATAGGTTTTATAATGTTTTCGGTGTCTATAGAATATTGTGCACGTTTTGGCCTTGTTTGATGCGTGGGAAAAGGAAAATTGCTTTCTAAGAGGTGCGGGAAACGCTTCAAATTGTCGATTTTTCTGTGCCTTTAATCTCTGTAGCATATTTTTGAAGTTTTAGGGCACTGCGTTGCATAGCGAATTTTTTTCATTGTTGGTCAGAGAGAAACTCTATTTCTCAAGAGTAGCGCGGAACTCCTCAAATCATCGGCTTTCTAATGCTATTGCTGTCGGTGGGATATTTCGCTGTTTAAAAGCCTGTGCGATGCGTAGCCAAATTTGTGCATTATGGGTCATTAGAAAAGTGGATTTTTAAAAAGTTGCCCCAGACAGCTCAAGCCATAGGTTCGCTAATGTGTTGGGTGTCTGAAGCATATACTTCAAGTTTGAGGTGTGTAAAATGCATGGTGACTTTCCTCATTGTGGGTCCCTTGAAAAGCTGATTTTCAACAGTTGTTTAAGACAGGTAAAATCATGTTTTCTATAATACTTTCGGTGTGTGCAGGATACTCTGTACGTTTAATGCCTAGCAAAATGAGTCCATATTGGGGCTCAGAGAACTGGATATTTCAAGAGCTCACTGGGAAACGTTTCCGCATTGTGGGGCATTAGAAAAGTACATTTTTTAAAAGATCCTCGAGACAGCTCAAGCAATAGGTTATATAATGCTGTCGGTGTCTGTAACATTTTCTGCAAGTTTGAGGTCTGTATGATGCATAGCGAACTTTGCTTTTTGTGGGTCACTGGAAAATTCAATTTTTCAAAAGTTGCACGAGACATCCCAAACCATAGGTTTTATAATGTTTCAATATCTGTAGGATATCCTGCACGTTTTGGGCTTGTTTGATGCGTAGCATAATTGGTGCTCAGTATGTCACAGGAAAACGCGGTTTTAAGAATTGCTTGGAACACCTATCGTCGTCGGATTGATAACGCCCTTGGTTTTTGTAGAATATTCTACAAGTTTGAGGTGTATAATGCATACTGACAGTTGCCGAGACAGGCTTGTTCGATGCGTGGCATAATTGGTGCATAGTAAAAAAAAACAGTGGTGCACAGTGGGTCACAGGAAAACTTGCCCTTTTAAGAATTGCTCAGAACACCTTTCATCGTCGGTTTCATCACGCTCTTGGTGTCTGTAGCATATTTTGCAAGTTTCAGGTGTGTTAAATGCATGGTGGCTTTGCTCATTGTGGCTCGCTGGAAAAGTCGATATTCAACAGTTGCTCGAGACAGCTCAAATTATAGGTTTTATAATGCTTTCGGTGTCCTTAGCTTTTTCTCCACGTTTTGCGCTTGTTTGATGAGGAGCAAAATTTCGTCCATGGTGGTTCTCAGAAAACTGGATTTTTCAAGATTTGTGGGGAACTCTCCAAACTGTCGATTTTAAAATACTTTTGATCTCTGTAGGATATTCTTGTAGTTCTTAGGGCACTGCGTTGCACAGCGAATTGTTTTCATTGTGGGTCGGTGGAAAACTTCCTTTCTCATTAGTAGTGGGGAACTTCTCAAATGATCGGCTTTCTAATGCTTTTGGTCTCGGTGGGCTATTCTGCTCTTTAGAAGTTTGTGCGATACGGGGCCAAATTTATGCACTGTGGGTCATTAGAAAAGTGGATTTTTGAAAAGTTGCTCGAGAACGCTCAAGCCATAGTTTTTATAATGCCCTCGGTGTCTGTAGCATATTCGGCGAGTTTCAGGTGTGTACGATGCATAGCGATCTTTGTTCTTTGCGAGTGACAGGAAAAGTCAAATTTTTAAGAGTTGCTGGTGGCAGTGCAAAACATAGGTTATATAATGCTTGAGATGTCAGTAGCATATTCTGCACCCCTTAGCCTTGTTCGATGCGTAGCATAATTGTTTCAAAATGGATCTCAGGAAAACTCGCGATTTTAAGAATTTCTCGGAACACCTTTTATCGTCGGTTTTATAACGCTCACTCTGTCAGTAGCATATTCTGCAAGTTTGAGGTGTGTACAATTCATGGTGACTTTTCTCTTGAGGACTTTCAGTAAACGTCCCAATTTGTCGATTTTAAAATGCTCTTTATGTGTGTAGTATATTCTTTAAGCTTTAGGGAAGTGCGTTGCACAGCGAATTTTTTTCCATTGTTGGTCGGAGAAAACCTCCATTTCTCAAGAGTAGCCTGGAACTCCTCAAATGATGGGCTGTGTAACGGTTTTGGTGTCTGTGAGATATTCTGCTCTTAAGAAGCCTGTGCGATGCGTGGCCAAATTTCTGCATTGTGGCAATTAGAAAAGTGGATTTTTAAAATATTGCTTGAGACAGCTCAAGCCATAGCTTTTATAATGCTCTTGGTGTCGGTTGCATAGCGAACTTTGCGCTATGCGCGTCCGTAGAAAAGTTGATTTTTCAAGAGTTGCTCTAGACAGCTCAAACCATAGGCTTTATAATGTCTCGGTTGTCAGCAGAATATTCTGCACGTTTTAGGCTTGTTCGATGCGTAGCGCAATTGGTCCACAGTGGGTCACAAGAATTAAGAATTGCTCGGAACACCTTTCATCGTTTCAACGCTCTCGGTGTGTGTAGCATATTCAGCAAGTTTAAATTGTGTACAATGCATGATGACTGTGCACTTTCTGGTTCGCTGGAAAAGTCGGTTTTCAACAGTTGGGCGAGAAAGCTCAAACCGTCGGTTTTATAATGCTTTCGGTGTCTGTAGCATAATCTGCATGTTTTGGGCTTGTTCCATGCGTAGCAAAATTTGTCCTCAATGGTGCTCAGGAAAAGTGGATTTTTTTAGAGTTGCGGGGTACGCTCCAAATTGCAAATTTAAAAGGCTTTTGATCTCTGTAGGATATTCTTGAATGCTTAGGGCACTGCGTTGTACAGCGAATTTTTTCATTGTGGGTCGGATAAAAACTCCATTTCTCAAGAGTAGCTCGGAACTATTCAAATCATCGGCTTTATGATGCTTTTGGGGTGTGTGGGATATTCGGCACTTTAGAAGCCTGTGCAATGCGTAGCCAAATTTCTGCATTGTAAGTCATTAGATAAGGGAATTTTTAAAAAAATTCTCGTGACAGCAAAGCCAAAGGTTTTATAATACTCTCGGTGTTTGCTCTTCGTGGGTCACTGGAAAAGTCCATTTTTCAAGAGTTGTTCGAGACACCTCAAACCATAGGGTTTATGATGCTTGTAGTGTCACTAGCATATTTTGCACGTTTTAGGCTTGTTTGATGTGTAGCATATTTGGTGCTCAGTATGTCATAGGAAAACGCGGTTTTAAGAATTGCTTGGAACACCTATCGTCGTCGGATTGATAACGCTCTTGGTTTTTGTAGAATATTCTGCAATTTTGAGGTGTATAATGCATACTGACAGTTGCCGAGACAGGCTTGTTCGATGCGTAGCATAATTGGTGCATAGTAAAAAAAACAGTGGTGCACAGTGGATGGGTCACAGGAAAACTTGCCCTTTTAAGAATTGCTTAGAACACCTTTCATCGTCGGTTTCATCACGCTCTTGGTGTCTGTAGCATATTTTGCAAGTTTCAGGTGTGTCAACTTTGCTCATTGTGGCTCGCTGGAAAAGTCGATATTCAACAGTTGCTCGAGACAGCTCAAATTATAGGTTTTATAATGCTTTCGGTGTCCTTAGCTTTTTCTCCACGTTTTGCGCTTGTTCGATGAGGAGCAAAATTTCGTCCATGGTGGTTCTCAGAAAACTGGATTTTTCAAGATTTGTGGGGAACTCTCCAAACTGTCGATTTTAAAATACTTTTGATCTCTGTAGGATATTCTTGTAGTTCTTAGGGCACTGCGTTGCACAGCGAATTGTTTTCATTGTGGGTCGGTGGAAAACTTCATTTCTCATTAGTAGTGGGGAACTTCTCAAATGATCGGCTTTCTAATGCTTTTGGTCTCGGTGGGATATTCTGCTCTTTAGAAGCTTGTGCGACATGGGGCCAAATTTATGCACTGTGGGTCATTAGAAAAGTGGATTTTTGAAAAGTTGCTCGAGAACGCTCAAGCCATAGTTTTTATAATGCCCTCGGTGTCTGTAGCATATTCTGCAAGTTTCAGGTGTGTACGATGCATAGCGATCTTTGTTCTTTGCGAGTGACAGGAAAAGTCAAATTTTTAAGAGTTGCTGGTGGCAGTGCAAAACATAGGTTATATAATGCTTGAGGTGTCAGTAGCATATTCTGCACCCCTTAGCCTTGTTCGATGCGTAGCATAATTGTTTCAAAATGGATCTCAGGAAAACTCGCGATTTTAAGAATTTCTCGGAACACCTTTTATCGTCGGTTTTATAACGCTCACTCTGTCAGTAGCGTATTCTGCAAGTTTGAGGTGTGTACAATTCATGGTGACTTTTCTCTTGAAGACTTGCGGTAAACGTCCCAATTTGTCGATTTTAAAATGCTCTTTATGCGTGTAGTATATTCTTTAAGCTTTAGGGAAGTGCGTTGCACAGCGAATTTTTTTCATTGTTGATCGGAGAAAACCTCCATTTCTCAAGAGTAGCCCGGAACTCCTTAAATGATGGGCTGTGTAACGGTTTTGGTGTCTGTGAGATATTCTGCTCTTAAGAAGCCTGTGCGATGCGTGGCCAGATTACTGCATTGTGGCAATTAGAAAAGTGGATTTTTAAAATATTGCTTGAGACAGCTCAAGCCATAGCTTTTATAATGCTCTTGGTGTCTGTTGCATAGCCAACTTTGCGCTATGCGCGTCCGTAGAAAAGTTGATTTTTCAAGAGTTGCTCTAGACAGCTCAAACCATAGGCTTTATAATGTCTCGGTTGTCAGCAGAATATTCTGCACGTTTTAGGCTTGTTCGATGCGTAGCGCAATTGGTCCGCAGTGGGTCACACCTTTCATCGTTTCAACGCTCTCGGTGTGTGTAGCATATTCTGCAAGTTTAAATTGTGTACAATGCATGATGACTGTGCTCTTTCTGGGTCGCTGGAAAAGTCGGTTTTGAACAGTTGGGCGAGAAAGCTCAAACCGTAGGTTTTATAATGCTTCCGGTGTCTGTAGCATAATCTGCATGTTTTGGGCTTGTTCCATGCGTAGCAAAATTTGTCCTCAATGGTGCTCAGGAAAAGTGGATTTTTTTAGAGTTGCGGGGTACGCTCCAAATTGCAAATTTAAAAGGCTTTTGATCTCTGTAGGATATTCTTGAAGGCTTAGGGCACTGCGTTGCACAGCGAATTTTTTTCGTTCTGGGTCGGATAAAAACTCCATTTCTCAAGAGTAGCTCGGAACTCTTCAAATCATCGGCTTTATGATGCTTTTGGGGTGTGTGGGATATTCGGCACTTTAGAAGCCTGTGCAATGCGTGGCCAAATTTCTGCATTGTAAGTCATTAGATAAGGGAATTTTTTAAAAAATTCTCGTGACAGCAAAGCCAAAGGTTTTATAATACTCTCGGTGTTTGCTCTTCGTGGGTCACTGGAAAAGTCGATTTTTCAAGAGTTGTTCGTTGTTCAAGTGGATTTTTTAAAAGTTGTTCGAGACAGCTCCAGCCATAATTTTTATAATGCTGTTGGTGTCTGTAGCATATTCCGCAAGTTTAAGGTGTCTACAATGCATAGCGAAGATTACTCTTTGTTGGTCGCTGTAAAAGTCAATTTGTTAAGAGTTTCTGGAGACACCTCAAACAATAGGTTTTATAACGCCGGTGTTATTAGTGGCATATTCTGCACGTTTCAGCCTTGTTCGATGCGTACCATAACTGGTGCATAGTGGGACACAGGAAAACCTGCGTTTTTAAAAATTTGCTCGGAACACCTATCATCGTCGGTTGTATAACGCACTCGGTGTCTTTAGCATATTCTGCAAGTTTGAGGTGTGTACGATACATGGTGACTTTGCTCTTTGTAGGTCCCTGCAAAAGTCGGTTTTCAACAGTTGTTCCAGACAGTTCAAACCATAGGTTTTATAATGTTTTCGATGTCTGTAGCATATTCTGCACGTTTTGGTCTTGTTTGTTGGGCAGCAAACGTTGTCAACAGTGGGGCTCAGGAAAACTGGATTTTTCAAGAGTTGCGGGCAACGTCCCAAATTGTCGATTTTAAAATGCTTTTGATATCTGTAGCATATTCTTGAAGATTTAGGGCAGTGCGTTGCACAGTTTTTTTTACTTTGGGTCGGAGGAAAACTCCATTTCTCAAGAGTAGCGCGGAACTCCTCAAATCATCGGCTTTCTAATGCTTTTGTTGTCGGTGGGATATTCCGCTCTTTAGAAGTCCGGCGATGCTTGGCTAAAATTCTGCACTTTGGGTCATAAGAAAAGTGGATTTTTTAAAAGTTGATCGAGACAGCTTCAGCCTTAGCTTAATAATGCTCTCCGTGTCTGTAGTATATTCTTGACTTCTATTTGTGCGACACAGGTAAAAGTCGACTTTCAAGGCATGCCCGAGACAGCTCAAACCATAGAATTTATAATGATTGTTGTGTCAGTAGCATATTGTGCACATTTAAGGCTGGTTCAATGCCTAGCATAATTGGTCCACCGTACGCGTAGGTCACAGGAAAACTCGGGTTTTTAAGAATAGCTCGGAACACCTTTCATTGTCGGTTTTAAAATGCGTTCTTTATCTCTGTAGCATTATCTGCAAGTTTGAGGTGTGTACGATGCATTTTGACTTTGCTCTTTGTAGGTCCCTTGAAAAGACAGCTCAAACCATAGCTTTTATCATGCTTTTGGTGTCTGTAACATATTCTGCACGTTTTGGACTTGTTCAATGCGTAGTAAAATTTGACCACAGTGGGGCTCAGAAAAATTGGATTTTTCAAGAGATGCAGGCAACGCCCGAAATTGTCGATTTTAAAACGCTTTTGATATCTGTTGCATATTTTTAAACTTTCAGGGCATTGTGTTGCACAGAGAATTTTTTGGAATTTTCAATGTGGATCGGAGAAAAACTCCATTTCTCAAGAGTGGCGTGGAACTCTAAAAGTCATCGGCTTTCTTACGCTTTTGTTGTCCGTGGGATATTCTGCTCTTTAGAAGCCTGTACATTGCATGGCCACATTTCTGCGCTGTGGGTCATTAAAGAAGTGGATTTCTAAAATTTGCTCGAGACAACTAAAGCAATAGGTTTTATAATGCTCTCGGTGTATGTAGCATATTCTGCAAGTTTGAGGTGTGTACAATTCATGCTGACTTTGCTCTTTGTGGGTCACAGGAAAATTCGCGTTTTTAATAATTGCTCGGAACACCTTTCATCCTCGGTTTCATCACGCTCTTGGTGTCTGTAGCATATTCTGCAAGTTTCAGGTGTGTAAAATGCATGATGAGTTTGCTCATTGTGGCTCTCTGGAAAAGTCGATATTCAGCAGTTGTTCGAGACAGCTCAAATTATAGGTTTTATAATGCTTTCGGTGTCAGTAGCTTTTTCTGCACGCTTTGGGCTTGTTTGATGCGGAGCAAAATCGCGTCCATAGTGGTTCTCAGGAAATCTTGATTTGTCAAGAGTTGCGGTGAACGTCCCAAAATTATCGACTTTCAAATGCTTTTGATGTGTGTAGCATATTCTTGAAGTTTTAGGGCAGTACGTTGCACAGCGAATTTTTTGGATTGTGGGCGGGAGAAAAACTCCATTTCTCAAGATTAGTGCGGTTCTTCTTAAATCTTCGGCTTTATAATGCTTTTGGTGTGTGGGGGATATTCTGCACTTTAGCAGCTTGTGCGATACGTGGCCAAGTTTCTGCATTGTAAGTCATTAGAAAAGTGGATTTTTTGAAAGTTGCCCGAGTAAGCTCAAGCTATTATTTTTATAATGCTCTCTTTGTCCGTAGCATATTCTGCAAGTTTCAGGTGTGTACGATGCAAAGCGAACTTTGCTCTTTGTGGCTGACTGGAAAAGTCGATATTCAAGAGTTGCTCGAGAAAGCTCAAACCATAGGTTTTATAATGCTTTTGGTGTGAAAAGCATAGTCTGCAAGTTTTAGGCTTGTTCGCTGCGTAGCATAATTGGTGCACAGTGGGTCACAGGAAAATTCGCGTTTTTAAGAATTTGTGTACAACGCATGGTGACGTTGCTCTTTGAGGGTCCCTGGACAAGTCGATTTTCAAGAGTTGTGCGAGACAGCTTAAACAATCGGTTTTATAAGGCTTTCGGTGTCTAGCATATTCTGCACGAGTAGTATTGTCTAGTAGTATTGTGGCACCATTCAGATCCCTTAGCCTCGTTTGGATGCGTGGTTGTCATTTTTGGAGAAAGGAGAGTGACGGTATACCGGAAGTGCGTAACAGGAAGTGACGACAAAATGTTTTGTCCAAATAGGGTGAGCTTTCAATCAAAAATCACCATAGCAACAAGACAGACGTGTTAAGTTAAGGAGGTTTTTTTAATGGAACAATAACAAGGCATGTCTTAGTTACAGGGCGGGAGCGTGGTGCCGAGGCCCAAGTGGTCAGCGGCGTCTCTTGACCAAAGTCCAAAGTTTGAAAAATTAAAAAAATGTTACGTGACTGGGCTTTGCATAGACGCGAGTTTTAGACGACTTCCTGGTATCCGTAGGGTTAGGTTTGGAAGGTACTGGGATCGATGACCCTCTTGTCGTAGACCATTTGGTAACGCTTGTAGTCGGGAAAGGTATAGAGGTCGTAGGTTTTGGCGTCTCTGACGATCTGGTGGGTTTTGACGACTTGAGTGTGGCGCGGTTCGTTTTGAGGATTTTGACTTTCGTCGAGCACGTTTTGACGCATTACGTCAAAATTTAATTGGGTTTTGGCATTATACTGGTGCTCCACGAAACACCCATCGTACCCTTCAAATTTCTGAGGGATGAAGTTGATTGGACGCGTGTCATTCAGGGTCAGGGTATCCAGCCATTCCAGAAACTCTTGCACACACTGGTCTCCTCGGAAGCGAAAAGGTCGATCATCGTCTTCGGTTTCGGCAACGATCAGATTGGCCACGTGGTGTTCTTGCGGTTGCATGGTCTCGATGTCGAAGAACACGTGCAGTAGTAGGAGTTTTTCGTCATCGTCCTCATCATCATCATTATCATTGTGTTCTCCTTCCTCATTGACCCGCAGGGTTTGGAGGCCAGCGGGCACCTCGTTGACATTGACGTTTTCGTTTGCCCCTTTTTTTTGCTCTTGGATTTCTGGAGGGGTGAGGGATCTGTGAATGTAACAGCGATGGGTTTGAGCTTCGACGTACTGGTGACACGACACTTCCAGTTTGAAATACTCCTCACATCGGCGTCAACTGAAACAGATGCTTTGATGATGGACCTGAGCCGTTTTTCCATCCCGGGTTTTGGTGCGATGGGCTTCGAAACATGTGTCTCCGAAAAAGTCGCATCTACAGTGATGACAACAGCGGGAGGCTTTGAGACGGCGCGGGTAGGCGTGGAGGAAATCGGGGCACTCTTTTTGGCAACAGGCGCGGCTGGACTTTGTTTGAAAATCGGTGGCGTCCCTCATCGTTGTAGGATTTGAAGCCAGTGGCACAGACGTAATCTTTGTTGAAGAACCCAGGGAGACTGGTAGTGACATCGTAGTGACCTACAGCAGGATCAATTGTTTGGAGAGGGGCTGTTCATAACTTTTGATGTGGTACGCCCGGTCGGCATCGACCAAAATGATCTGGTAGTCGTACAGGGATGGGGCTTGACTGAACTTGCTCAACTCTTCGTACCCACAAGGACCAAATGATACGTGGGCTTCGTGGCGGAGTAGCAAAGCTAGTTATCTTTGGATTTTTTTCCTAGTCGGATGGAGTTCCACTGGGGGTGATTGTCCACCTTGGCTTTGGCGGTGACCAAGGCACGCGCACAACACAGGTCATCGTGGTTTTGAATGCGGATGATGGTCTTTTCGTTTCGCTTGAAAATATTAGGGAACTGATTCCCTGGTGTCAGACGGCCTGGGTGTTTTCTACTCCCCCAGGGAGCATGATGCACTTGCGTGATGGACAATTGAAACGAATCGTCCATTTCAAATTGTTCGTTGTTCGTTCGAGAAGGGCATCCACCCTTAAACCCCCTTCTCACCATTCGCCGGCTCGTAATCCCCACCCCTGGAAATTACTGGTGAGACGATTGGAACTGAGGGTGAAGTAGAGTCGGTCTTGATCGTGCAGGTCGGGGCTCGTGGTTAACACGCGATGTATGACGCGTCGCAACCCGTTTTGGAATTCTCGAACCACGTGAGGACTGTCCATAAAATTACCTGTTTGTCGTAATCGGGTGGTGAAAAGACGTTCACGGACCCCCATGGTAGCACTGCGTCGATCCACAAAGGGTTGAAGATCAAACTCGAAGGTCCCTACGGGTGTTTGAGGATCGATCTCTCCACCACTCTGTTGAAGGAGTTGGGTTTGAAAAGCCCTTTGGCATTCAAAGGCATCCATAACGTCATTGCATAACGCATCTTCTTCTTCACTACCATCCTCTGGCCTTTCAAGTCCAAGCAAAGCCAAGACCTCCTCGCACGAGACATTACTAGGGCGTGCATCTTCTTGTTCTTGTCTTGACGACATTTTGACTGCCCGAAGGCAAACCGAATTGAAAAAAGAGAAGCAAGGTGCAGTTTTTTATAGAGCAGAAAGCGTCACGTGAGATAAGTGGAAGAACCAATGACGGGAAAGTCACATGAATCCAAAAAAATAATTAAAGGGTGGGAGGTACCCCCTCCCCCCATTTCTATTGTCACGTCATCCTTTGCAATTTCCTTGGTATAAAACGCTCAGCATGTGTCTGGAAAAAGGGCGAGAGCAGAGAAAAAGATATCGAGAAGCCAACCGGGAAAAAATTGCAGAGCCAAAAAAAAAAGATATCAGGAAGCCAACCGGGAAGAAATTCGACAGTATCATCGGAGATATCGAGAGGCGAACCACGAGAAACTGTTAGAGAAAGAGAAAATAACATATCGAGAAGTCAACCGGGAGAGATACTGAGAGTATCGAGCGAGATGTCGAAAGCAAACCGAGAGTTTATGATAACGTATAGGGAAAAGAGGTCAAAAACATTTGCAGAGACACTCCAAGAGCAACTAAGGCAAGTTCAACGTCATCAAAGAGAAATCCAACAAAAACTAAAAGCCTTGGGGTCCAAACGATTGTCAATGGTTCTGACAGATTGTTTGAAGTCACCCCCTCGTTATCCTGTCCCTTTGGCAAAAAATGCGGTCACCCGTTTTAATGTATTTGGAGTCGTTTTGCCATTCACTCAGTGCAGAAGAAGACATGTCGTTTGACCAAATGCTGGAGGAATGCCAGGATGTTGACATAAATCAACAACAACAACCGACCGGGTTGAACCTTGACTCGGGTCAAGTTGAAACCATCGATGAACATGTCTGGGACAGAGATTCAAGTAAGTGGTTAGACGACTTGATTCAAGAATTGGATCAAGAAGCAGAACTGGAGAGTTTGATCAATGATGTAAATTTAACTAGGAAAGACTTTGTTGAGGACATGAAGGAGAGTGAATAGGAGAATGTATGGAATGGTGTGCTTGACGATTTTGATTTAAACCTTTTGCAATGAACCAGACATTTTTTTCTCCAAGATGTATTTTATTGTTTATGAAACAACAACAACAACAACAGGATGTACAATAAAGGATGTACAATTTAGAAACATGTTTTAATTTACAATTTCAAACGTTTTTGGCTTGCATAATTTTTTTGACCACACGTTCCGTCATGGTTTTCTTGCCCGGCAAACGATCAATGGCTTTGATCATCTTGGTATCGGCTTTCCACTTGTCTTGCATGTTGTTTGGCAATCTTGTCCAATCGATTGATGCCGCGATCTCCGCGCTTGAGACGTTTAGCCAAGTGAGTACCGGGTCCCATGTACTGATACACCAGCCAATGAATTTAATGCCTGTTTTGGCCAACCATTTTTGAATGTCTGCACCCCATCCTCGTTGGGTTCTTTTTTTCCGGGTGGTCCTCCTTTTAGTGGGTTTTTTCTTGGTTTTCATTTCTTCTTTTCTTTTTCAGTCACTGTCGTCGTAATCCAAACGTCGTCTTAACTTTTTGTCTCCTACCCAATCTTCCCACCCAGGCAGGGGTTTTAACTGTTCCAATTCTCGAGCGCTTTTGCCTTTGACGGGACCAGGACCGCTGCCTTTACCTTTGCCTTTGCCCCAAGTACATGCAGCGTACTGGTTTTCAAGGGTTTTGCCACGTTCTTGAATGGCTTCTAAACGAGCGCCAAGATCACTGTCGTCTCCTCGACTGGTGGAAGGAGTGGCTCTCCTGACAGGAATTTTACTGGTGGACGCTTTGCCTTTCTTGACGGGTCCTAAAGGAGTGATTTGCGGTTTGGGAGTTGACGGACTGCCTTTTATCATGCGTTTCAACCATTGTTCCACAGGACCCGTCACCAAATCCCCTTTTTCCTCTTCTTTCTCTCCCGGAGGTCCATCAGGCGCTCCTGCACCTACACCCCCAGAAAATTGACGCATGCGTTTGGTTAACTTGGTCAATTCTTGACTGAGAGGTTTGGTTTTGGCATTGACGATAGCTGGAGGGATTTGGGGGTCTGCAAACAAAAGATGTTTTTTTCGCCGCCAGCGTGGCCTGTTGAGCAGAGCATTTTTTCATAGCACTTAACTCCCCCTTGTAATATTGAATGAAATGATCTAAATCCTTTTGAGGAATCATGTACACTTCCTCCATTGGAGCGCTACAATCTGCACAGAGTTCTCCTTCCTCCAAGGTGCGACACCTCTCACAACGTAAACTGAACAATATATGCATATGCTCCCGATACAACATCTAGTATTTATACTTCCAATATTGACAACGATCTTTCCACTCCTCTCGTTCCTGATTGGCTCTACAAAAGGCTCTCCCACGTTGCAAGGTTCAGCGTCGTCGTCGAACAAATTGACATAACACGTTGTTGAGACCTTGCCACAACCCTCTAACGTTTTGCTAGACGAACCACTGAGACGTCTTTTTCACGGAATATTGGCGCCGTCACAGGTTTAATAGCACCTTTTTACAGGGACGAAGCTGCGCCACGATGGGGGGTGTGACGGGAATGCTGTTTTTTAACAGGTTTAATACCAGTTCACTCACGGCTTTGATTTGAGCCGCATTGCCATGTTGCAAGAGTTCTTGACGGTTAAAACGATTGGCTTCTTTTAACACAGACCGTAAAAACGGTAATTGACGTCGAATTCGTTTCATACTTCCCACGGCTTTCATCTAAAATTAGAAACAGCACCCAGGGCTCCCATTCTTTTATAGCGTTTACTCTTGCCAAGTTGAAGCCCCACTTTAGCCACTCCTTTAAGCAAAGACCAAAGACTTCCTCCTACCACGACGTCTTCTTGTTCTTCTTTTTCGTTTTCTTCTTCTGGGGGCCATGAGTCCATGAGGGTGGGACTGTGAGGGTTGACCTTTTTATCCTCTTCCACCCAGTAACTTTTGGACATCAAAGGTCGATGACATCCATCCACGTAGCATTGGGCGTTCACTTGTTGGTAGACAAAATGACGATAGTATTCTTGCACGCAGCGTTTTGGCAAATGTGGAGTAAAATCAGTGATGGTGTCATCCAACGGTTTGCATCTTGATCAGAAAACCTTCCAGTCCCTCAAAGGGAATCCCGCGCACATAAGTTCTCAATTCGATCAAGGCTCTGGCATAGGTGGTGAAAGTAAAGCGACTCATGTCGACTTTAAAACTGTATTTTTTAAGATCGTTCCACCCTTTTTGACCACGATGCCCACAGAAGCCAAGCACGCTACCAACGTGCTGTTTTCTAAAATTGGACCTGCAATAATCCCGGCAGCCATGAGTAGTAAAGCCATACCGTTGAACAAGGCGTTGTAAAACTTGAAATAATTCAACATTTTCCGATAACACCACCACCGTTTGTGGTAAAAGGCATACAATGAATCCATGCGTTGCAAAGGTCCCGCTTTGAACTTTGAACAATTGATTTTGGACAACGGTCCATTCAGCAAAGACACCACCGCTTTTTCTTTGAGGACCATGATCTCATCAAGACGAAAATCGTGACGAAGTGCTTTGCACGGTAGGACGTCCTCCTTGTTTATAGCTGGTCACGATACTATTGGTGGTGGTGATATTAGCAATCTCGTGTCCTTGGGCAAACTCTTCTTGATCTTGTAACAACATCCGTAATTGACGTTGTAAATCCGCTTGGTTCAACGTTCTAGGTGACCATTGAGGTGTGACTTGTTGAGAGGAACTAGGGGATGGGACCGGGAGGGGATGGGAGGGACTCCAAATAACGGGTCATGTCTTCCACAGTCAAATGATCCCAGGCTTGGTCAATCAGGGACTGGTCCCCAGTGCTTAAAATTTCTTGAATGGTTTCGGGTGACACACGGCTGGTGGTGATGGTGCCTACCCCTGCCGGTGAAACGGTTGTGTAAGCTTGCGGAGATCGTCGGGATCGATAATCATCTGCCATGCTCGATCTTCTAACGTCCACACCAGTTCACGAAAATATGATTCGTTGTAACGGTCAATAAAACGGTCAATGGATTTTCCTTGTCTGTGTTGAACCAAATTATATACCTCTCGCATGGCACTGTAATCTATGTCATCCAAACGCATACTATGAAAATAATCGCCCACGATCTTTTCCGGACGAAGCAGGATGCAAATCCAACACCAAATACCCATAAGGGCGAGTGGTGGCGTGATGAAAAGTTTCCAAACTGTCTTTCCACGTGGTGGGAAACGATTGAAGGAGGACATTGCGTACCCCCAATTGATCCCGCGGGTTCTTCAACGCCACGATGTAATGGGCATTGCGGGAATTGCTTTTGGCATATTTTCCCACGGGAAACATGTCATGGCACAAGTAAATGACTGTGACGTTTTGATGATGGGAATGTTTGGTAAATAAATCCAACACGTGTTTATCGTTGCTGCCTTCGTCCATCAAATCATCCAACACCCTGACTCCTTGCCCCTGAGGAAACCATTGCACCAGGGTTTGGTGATCGGGAATGCCTTCGTGAAAATCACACTTCGATCTTACATGGGTTGGAATCGGTCTTGCCACGCTCCATAACAATAATGCTCTTGGGTGGGAGGGCTTTCAAACAACTCGGGGTTCTCTAACGAGAGTTTTTCCGTAAACACGATTTTGCCACACCCGGAACGACCCACCACCAAAATACTGGAGGAGGTGTGAAAAAAGAAAGGCTCTTCCCAACATGACAGTTCAAGAAAAATGACACACACTTTGATTTACGTTATACCTTTTCATTGGTCTTAACAACAACGTCGATGATAAGGGCTTCGACACACTTTGTGCCAAACCAACTCATTACGAATCAGCTGTTTAACTCTTTGACTGGCTTTATGATCTTTGCTTACATAATCGTGACCTGGAAGTTATTTAAAAATTCTTGCAACGTGCGTCCACGGGCTTTGGCTTTCAAGTACAACAACGCGTAATCACCGCAACTCTTGCTATTGACGGCTTGAAGGGACTTGCCATTGGTCACCACATTCTTCCAATGCCGAACGATCCAGTCTCTCAACGGGGTGGCTTGTTCGTATCTCTCCAAGGGTAGGGCGTAACTATCCATCACTTCACACACGTTATGATAGGTCCAGAGCGCCAACCAACGTTGATCGGGTTGATCGTGAGGGTCCGTGTTCACAATCTAGGCCCTGGGTGTTTTCTTGTCGGGTGTCTTGGGCAAACGATCACAAGCCACTGTCCCATAAAAATAAGGTTTTAATTGAGGATCGTCTCGTGCCAAATAATCCAACTACACATTGTTTAGAGGGAGTTGTTCCATCGTTTTCTTTAATGCTGATAGATGTCGTACAACACGGCTCCGTTCGAGTCAATTTCCAGCGAGTTCTCAAACTCTCTGTACACGAGCACGGTTATATTGGTATTGGGAGCTGCCCCAAATTCCAAGCTGAGTTGTAAGTCTCCCGTTTGTTTGGGGTTGAGTTTTTGACTGTCAGCACATCCATTGGCTACATTGTCAAATATGAACAAGGTACAATTTTGTGCTTGTCCCCCATCTCCTTGTTCCACCATGTTGCCTTGCTTTTTGCACTAGGCTCCACTGGCTTGAAGAAAACGGAAGTACCCTAAATTTTCTCGGGCACTGTTGTCATGATTCAACTCCAGGGTTTCATAAGGGTATTCTTCTCCCCTCACAATCTGTCGAATGGAATGTAGTCCAATTTTCTGGAAGCAGAAGGGATCTCGGGTCACATTCCCATTGAAAGCTTGACTGTCCAGCAGGCCCACGATCAAACGAACGGGAATTCTGTTTTGAAACAGGTTGGGAATCTCAAAGCGGGTGAGGTTGCCTTGCATGCTGAAGGTCCGGATTTCACTGCGAACCGAATTTTTTGTCACTGTGTCTTTGGGCAGACAGTGTCTTGTAGATGGTTTCATTCAAGCAGAGTTGACACTGATGAAAGCGTAGCCTGACGTCCCCCTCCGCCAAGCGGTCAGCTAGCCCCACTCCATTGAAAAACAGATTGGGACTATTAAAATGAAATTTCATCTATATTTCCACGCCTGGCACCAGTACTTTGCCAGTGTGAAACACTTCCAAGTGAGGTTGAAACACCAAACTGTGAGCGACTCCCCCAATATAGTTTTCAGTTTCTGCTATAGACAGGGCCAACGCTGCTTTGTGAGTGGCACTGAGATCTCATTAGTCATTGTGGGGGGTGCCGCTGTCTGTGTTGGAAGCGGTCCATTGGGGTGGGAAATCCACAGCATTAAACCAGCCTTGAGGTGCCAACACGGTCTTTCCGTCCTCTCGGTTGTAGGCCTTGTAGTGATACGTGTCTAATTGCGGACTGATTAAAGTACCATTCAACTGCAGGTTAATTTGCTGGATGATGGTATCAGCCAAATTGTTGGTAACCCACAGTTGTTCATCAGCTACCAAGTTAGGGTTGTTATTCTTTTTCAGTCCCAGTTCCATGGAGAAGTTACTGCGTCCCAAATCCACATAATCGTCCAAAGCAGGAATGACGAACTCCATAGTATTGATGCCGGACGTGGTTAGTTGAATGGTGACCATGCGATAGGCATTAATGCTAATGTCCGTAGGGGGTTCCTTAAACACTCTCAAAGCTGGGTTGACAGCCCCTTCGGAACGGGCATGAGCTGGGGCTCCTTCTGTCATGTCGTTAGGTAGCATTTTTTAACGTCGACGTCTTCTTCTTCTAGATGTAGAGGGAGCGCGTCGTGATTGGCTTTTATACCGTCGTCATCGTGCTAACCGTTGAGCCAAATTAAATCCTGGAATTCTCATCACACTTTAGCCCAACTAGCCTCCACGTTGCTTCGGTCGTTTTGTAATCATCATCATTTTCGAAAGAAACAACCCTCCACATTGAGGCAAACCACGATTGCTACAAATACGTCGAGGACGAGAATGTACTGGAGTCAACGGCGTCTCTTCTTTTTTCTTAAGACACCAAAAATGTCACGTGCTTTTTTCACTTGTTTGGGAAACAAGGCACTAGCCACGCGCATGGCTTTTTTCACGTTCTTGTCACCCAAGGCTTTCTTAGCTCGTTTGGCGATTTCCCGTTTGATCACTTGTTCGGCTTTTCGTTTGACACCGCGTGTCAAACCTGCTTTTAATCCACTCAGGGTGTTACTAGGTACTTGCAAAGGATTTCGGGTCCTTTTAAGTCCTTCGAGACCTCCACGAAACATATCTGCCAACACCCCTTTACCATCTTGGTCGTAGTACTCGTCAGGTCAAAATCGCGTCAAACTACCGCCCAGCGTGTTTTTTTTCGCTGCGCACGAAGCACGGATGATCACTTTTCTTTCTTTCTTTCTTCTTCTTCTTCTTCTTCTTCTTCTTCTTCTTCTTCTTCTCGTGACTCTCTCTTTGTATACTCAACAACAGCTCACATGATGCTGCAAGTGTTGGATTTTCCGGCATAACGTTTTCTTCTACCACTTCGGATTTCAGCCATGCGTTTCAGATGAGCCTTTTGTGCCCTTTTTTTTTCGCCAATGTTTCCAACCCTTTATTGATTTTCCAAGCGGCTTTGGGAATCCCTGCTACGACTTTCCCTACACCTTCAATTCACCCCTTTGGGTACGTCGTCTTTTTTGTCGTCGTCGTTTTCTTCTTCTTTTCTGAGGCATGATCGTTAACTTGTTGTTTTTTTTCCTTTTTATGTCTTTTTTCCTTTTTGTGGTGTTGCCTCTGCAAACTTGACCAGCTCTCCGTTGATTTCTGCCACTTGTGTTTGAATGATTTCAATAAACTCGTTGCGAAGAGGCATGTATTGAATATGTAACGGTTCAAAGTAAGTGGTACCTCATCCTTCACGTTTGTACTTGACTTCTCGCAAAAATCAGTCACGCGATTTTCCACAATGGTACTGCCGGCCACGTCGGAGTACACGTGCAGAGAACGGCTGCGTTCTCCCACCACCGAACGAAACGCCACATTCAAGTTGGTAAAATGCCAACTACAACTCATGCTCAATTGTAAATAATCTGGCAAAATAGAACGAGCCACCCAAAAGACGGGGTTGCTTTGTTGATCGTTCAAATCGTTCCAATCAGTTTGGGTTTTCATGTTGGGTACTTGATCTTCCATGAATTTGTGCTGCAAGTTGGGTCTCAAAATCAGTCCACTGCTGACTTTACGCAACCATCTCATCTTGAGAGCTAACTTGGTGTTGAAGGCAGGCGTGTCCAGATTGCAATGGCAAACGTTGGTGTTGTCGATGATCAGCTCTTCCCCCTCCCAACGAAACTTGACGTAGGTGTGTTTGCCCTGTTCGTTGGTGAAACGTCCTCCTCGAACCGCGGATTCCTTACGTTGTTGCTCTATGTGAGGAATGGCCGCTTTCATCAAACTCACTCCATCCACCACCCAATCCAAATCTTTAAGGTCCTTGATGGTAGTTTGAGCCGATCCTATCTTTGCCTCCATTTCGCCTTCTTTTTCACCCACTTTGGGAATGGTTTGGTCCCAGGAGGTCGCCAAAATGTACCTATCTTTTTCCATCAAATCCTACAGATTCACACGGACATCCGGTAAAGAAGAGCCACTCAATTGTACTTGCCATCCCCCGCCAGGTAAATGAATCTTGAACCAACTGGCTTGGTTGTCTGGAAATTCTCGCCGGTTGGCATGACTGGGTAACTTCACGTAAAACGACATTCTGTCTTCTTCTTTTTTCTTTACACCACAACCTTTTTAAAGTGTAGGGTCATGATGCTGTGACCTTCCCCAAATTGAACGAGATCACCGTTGACTTCGGTCATTTGCGTTTCAATGATTTCCACCAATTCATTTCGCACCGGCAGATATTGAATGTGAATCGGTTCAAAGTGGGTGGTCCCTTGACTTTGATACTTGATTTCTCTCAAGAGATCGGTCACGCGATTACCCACCATGCTGCTGGTTCCCACATTGCAATACAGGTGCAAGACACGGGCGGGTGCAAATTCCGTCGAGGGACGAAACTTGTCGTTGAAATTCGCAAAGCGCCAGTTACACGTCATGCTCAATACCAAATACCCGCCATCCACTTTCCAAAACGGAGGTTTGTTGTTAGCATCTGGGACATCTGTTGGCTCAGGAATGGTATCCGACCGAAATTCTTGCCATTAGTTGGGTCCCAGTTGAAACGTACCAGAGGTCGGTTCTTCGATCCATCCATTTTAAGCGCCAAGGTTTGACCCCACAACACGCGTGCCACTTGTCTTTGTAAATCCCCATTGGCCGTGTTCAATAACAAATCTCCTCGATCAGCCTATTTGGTTTTGGGTTTGGTTTGACTGGCTCTTTCTTGATCATAGCAATGAATCAGTTTTTGAAAAAATTGGTAGCCGGTGGACGAAGACAAACTCTCTTTCATGTCTTCACCCAAAATCTTCAGTTCGTGACGTTGATGCCACCACCGATCATTGCCTTGGTCATCTCGCTAATACACTCGTTCGTGCCATCGTCGGTAAAGCAGAGGATCCTTTTCGTTGACAAATTGTTCACCTACTGAGGGAATGGTGGGTAGCGACAAACTGACCATCCCCACATGCCATCCCCAAACCACAAATCGAATAGATTTAGGCAAACGGTTTTTAAAATGGTGGGAACGATTGCGAGGAAACTCGCGGGTACTGGCATGACTCATCAAAGTCACGTAAAACGAGGACGAGGGTGAAAACGTCATGCCTTCTTCTTCTTCTTCTTCTTCTTCTTCTTCTTCTTTTTCAGTGTTGTCACGTCTTGACTGGAAATCCAACTGCTGTACTTGTCAGGCCAGCCTTTCCACTAGACCAACACTCCGTCTTTTTGACGCTTAAGTACCTTTTCTATACGAAACAAGGCATCGTCAGACACGTGAACTTTTTGTAAATCGGCTTCGTAAGACATGCCTTTCACCGGGGTGTCATCCTACTCGCGAGTCTTGTAGGTGGGTACAACGCTGGGAACCACGCGATGCACCACAAACACTTCTTCGGTCCAACCGGGCAAATACCCTTTTTTCAAAGGTACGATGAATCTTGTTGAGACGTACACGATCCCCACGCTGAAGTTTAGCTTGGGATGTTTTTCTTTCAAACGTTTTCCGTAGAGACGTTTCAAACGGCTTCTTCGTTGTCCCATGTTACATCCTTGGGGGGCATACCAATACTACGATGACGCGTAGCATTGTAACCTTGAACCAGTTGGGGTAACTGTTTGTCTAAACATAACGTGTTGGCTGCCGTAAAATAACGGTACAGTCGTTCTTTCAACGTACGGTTAAACCGTTCCGCCGCAGCGGCCTTAGCACCCTCTCCGTGGACAGATGATCAATCCCATGGTCCTTGACCCAGCGTTGAAACGTACGGTGGTAAAATTCTTTGCCTCGATCCGTTTGCAAACTGCTGGGTTTACGTCCTTGTTTAAGAATCTTGTCAAAAGCTTTCACCAAAGCCACCCCGGTTTTGGCTTTCAAGGGTTGTACCCACGCGTACTTGGACAACACGTTCAATACCATCAGCAAGTAACGGATACCTTGATTGTACTTGGCCAAGGGTTGTACTTCCACCAGATCCGCCACCCATTGATCGTCCAATCCACCCACAGTCACCGGGAGAGTGGGAAAACGGCGACGTCGAGGTTTATGCAACGTATAAGCCAAATCCCGATGAGCCCATTTGACAGGAATCTTATGAGCACGGTGCCATACCTTCCAACAGCTATCTCGCAGGGTTTGTATGGTGGGTACACTGTAAGGGTGCGCCTTTTGAATGATTCGATGCCATTGTAAGGCTTGTGGGGGTGTCTTCAACCACAACACAAACACTACCCATCGACATATATTTGTTTCCACATGGGTGTCTTCAAACACCTTCACAGGATGTGTGTCTTCGGGACATTCGGTAGGAATGGGTACTTTGTCTCCTTTTTGGTGTTCGTACAAAAAACCGCAAAGGGTTTGATGACACTTCCATTGAATAACATACCATAAACAATCCCACCCATAACGCACAACAACAGACTCCATGGTTTTATTTTTTCAAACTCAAAAATGAACTTTTTATAAATATATGAAATTCACATATTTGGACTGCGGAATGAAGAAATAAATGTAAAGAAGATCCTCGCAGTTATTAACGCAACTTATGCAGTTGCGAAAAGAAAGCCTGAAAAAATTCAGGCTTGCCGGGATTCGAACCCTGACCACTGCGATACCGGTGCAGCGCTCTCACCAATTGAGCTATCAAGCCAACTGGGAGCTGGTCATTAAATTGGTCCGTAATATACCCGGGAAAGATGAAGATGAAATTATAAATATATGAAATTCATGTATTTGAACTGCGGAATGAAGAAATAAATGTAAAGAAGATTTCTTTTTCTTCACTTCGCAATTCAAATATGTGAATTTCATATATTTATAATTTCATCTTCATCTTTCCCGGGTATATTACGAACCAATTTAATGATTAGCTCCCAGTTGGCTTGCTAGCTCAATTGGTTAGAGCGCTGCACCGGTATCGCAGAGGTCAGGGTTCAAATCCCGGCAAGCCTGAATTTTTTCAGGCTTTCTTTTCGCAACTGCATAAGTTGCGTTAATAACTGCGAGGATCTTCTTTACATTTATTTCTTCATTCCGCAGTTCAAATATGTGAATTTCATATATTTATAGTTTCATCTTCATCTTTTCCGGGTATATTACGAACCAATTTAATGACCAGCTCCCAGTTGGCTTGATAGCTCAATTGGTTAGAGCGCTGCACCGGTATCGCAGAGGTTAGGGTTCGAATCCCGGCAAGCCTGAATTTTTTCAGGCTTTCTTTTCGCAACTGCATAAGTTGCGTTAATAACTGCGAGGATCTTCTTTACATTTATTTTTTATTTTTCATGACAACACTCTTTATTTACAAGTCAAAAAAGATTAAAAGAGGAATGCGTATTTGTAAAAAATGGCGGCGCCCCGACCAATAACCCTCTTTTCAGGGACCTGCTTTTTTTTCTAAAAAAAGAGTTTCTTTTTCTTTTTTCTTACAATGTCTTAAAATAAACCGTCCTTGGGCAAACCGGTACGGCAATCATAGTCCAGTCTCTACACTTTTTGCCAGTTCTGTACACTGTCACTGTACTTAGGTGGAGGTGGTGCTGGGGCCACCAAAGCCTCTTCACGGCTCTTGAGTTCCTGGATTTCTCGCAGCAACTGCTTTTCATAGTCCGTCAGGGGACGATCTTGCTCCACATCCTCTTTACGTCTCACTCTGGCTGATGGAGGTGGTGGTCCTGGGATGTCATACCCACGCAGCGGATATCCATTCGCATCACCGGTAGGTAAAGGGTGATCTGGCTTTTCTTCCTAGTTTTGCAACCAATTCCAGTACTTTTGACCCAAAGGTTTGTCGGCCCACCGAAAGAAGTTGCACTTTTTCTTGGAACAGGTCAAAAACAATCGTCTGGGGTTGTCTTGGGAGTGGCTTTGTTGAAGCGGCGCTGGTTGACGGCTAAAGCACAACAAACAGCTCCATATGTTGCGTACGTCTGCATGAGGTTGACGATACACCTCCTTCATATAGTCAAGGGCCTTCTCTTTAGTACAAAACAGCAAAGAGGGATACATGGGACATTTCACATACTCCCACCCCATTTTTTGGGACACGCGCTCCTCCAAACGAACCCGATGATGAGGGCAAACGATGTAGTCCTCAGCTGGGATTCGAAACATGTTAGCAAATCTCACAATTCTTGTAAAAGGTTTAATGTCATCCTCAGGTGGTGGTGGTAGTGGTGGTGGTGGTGGCGGTGGAGGAGTTTGCGCGGCTTGGTCCATCATCACGTTCAACTAATTCATCACCTCTCTAACAGCTTCCTTGGTTTCCTGCTCACTGGGTTAAGGGTAAGATACTCCCTCTTGCAGGGCCTCCACCGTCTCGTCATGAGGTATTTCACTCAAACAGGTCACTTCATGGTTCTCCTTCTCCTTCTTTTTCTTCACACCTGGGTTAGTGCCTTTGGCAGTACTGGATTTTCTCTTCCGAGTAGGATTTGGATAACCAGCTGGAGAGACATTGCCATATTCCCACCAGGTGGACATCCATGCTCAGTGTGAAAAAATGACAACCAGTGCTTCGGTTTTTAAACTCTTTAAGCCCTTTTCTCATTAATTCATTTAGCCTCACGTGATAATCAAATAACGTCTTCGTTTCCACCATTGGTCAGGTATTCTTGTTTTATTGGTCCAATTTTGGATCACGTGATGACCCTATAAGGTCAAAATGTCCATGACTGGTTTGGTCACATTCACTCTGATTGGTCCACTTTCCAATAACGTGATGTCCAAATAAGGTCACGTCTTCTCCCATTGGTCAACTTTCATTTAGCTATTACCTATTTAAGTTGGACCATAATTCACTTTTTTCATTCCGTTCCATGGACTACTACAAGGATTTAAAGCGTGAAGACTTCGCCTCGGACAAAGATTATCTTCTTGAACGTGTCAGTCGGGGCTTAGCTGCTGGGTTCACCTTCAAACAGTGTCGATTTCATCACCCCATTGACTTTGGCTTGGCTTTATTGTTAAGCAAAGCAGACATTCTTCAAATCGTGGGACCCAATACAGGCTACATTTTTCCTGACAAATGTTCCCAGACCCAGACATCGTCATGATTGGAGCACAAGACAAAGAGATGGAACTTTCCATTGGACATTGTCATGTCCTCTACACGGGTGGTGCCGAGGGAACAGATCAAGAGGCGGAAGAAATGGCCAAACATTTTGGCATGCAAGTGGATGTCATTGTACCCCCCAAATCATCAAAGGGCCGGATACATCAGTCCTGCAACGGTGGAAGTCCTGTTGCTAGCCAATCCTCACCTTTATCAGGCGCTAATAAACTGAACAAAAATCTTCCCACCCATTTCTACACGCTTCAATTGCTGCAACGCAATTACCAGATTGCTAAAAAGGCTCATACGATCTATGGCTTTGGCATATTGGAAAGGATGCCAAACTAGTCAAAGAGGGAACAGGGTGGACCATGCAACTGGCTTTGGATGAAGGCAAAGAAGTCTACCTGTTTGACATTCCCAGCAAACTTGGTACCACTCTGAACATCACTACTAGGTAAGCGACGATTCTGCCTGTCTGGTAGCTGGTAGCAAATTTTTACCCTGGAATCTGTGCTGTGGTTGGTTGCCGAGATCTTGACGAGAAACCCCAACAGGAAATCAAAGCATTGTTCAACCGTACCTTCTGTCTGCCAGAGAACATTGAACAATTAAGAGTGGAACTGGAAGACTTTCATTTGTAAAGAAATCATGAAACGTGTCAGCTTTTGTGAACATACTCAAGTGTATTATCCCATTATCCAAGGACAGATAAGTTGTGTCAAAAAGGAACCGCTTTCTTCAGAAGGGGAAGCGTTAAGGAGATGTTCCCGTTTCCAGAAACTTCGTCGAGAAATGTATTCTACGTTACGTCTCAGTCAAGTTTTGCGAAAAGCTTCTTATAGTGACATTAAAAAACAACAAATACAAGAACGTTTGCAATGCGCCAGTGCAGCGTGGCCAACCATGGACACGGACACAGAGTTTGTTGTTGAAAAAGTAACCACTGTTAATTTAAATTTCACAAAAATTTTATTTACACTCTTTGATGTTTTCCTTTTCTTGACTAACAAATCAAAAATAAAACAGTGTTCATTTTCAATTTTCAGCCTGAGCTTGCTTGATGTCCTTATAGTACTGAACTATCGCCTTCCATTGGCGGCTGGCGCAAATCTCAGGGAACTTGGTTGGCAGGTGGTGGTCAAGTGCTTCAAAGTCTTGGATACTAACTGGCCACAGGCTTTTATCCAAACACCACACTCTATTTTTGCAGATGAAGGGGATGATATATTTTGCCAACATCTTTCTCATCACTTTCTTCTGGCGGCGGTGTCTAAATGAATTCTTTTCATTGATGATAATTGACCAGTAAAAACGGGCGAACACAGGGGCGCCCCCACGATCCAAAGGAAACCTGTGGAATCGCCGCAACATGAGAACGTCCATGTGCCACTCCTCTCCCACATCTGCAAATCTCTACAGTCTCGTCCTCTCCGCCACCACTCTTCTGCCAGCTGCCTCGTGACCGTTCACATTCACATAACTTGACAAGTCAGACAACCCCCTTCTTTGCTGCATTTTCGCTCAAAACCAACAAAACTAAGCTCTGACAAAATAAAGCTAGGAGTAAAGCCCTAGATGGCATGTGGAGGGCTTAATTAGCAAGTGGATCATAAAGGATGATGGGAAAAAGAAATGGGGGAGGGGGTACCCCACCCTTTTGGGTTCACGTGACCTGTCTGTCATTGGTTCTCCAACCCGTGGCACGTGACCCCTTTTTCCCTATAAAACCAGACAACTCACCCTTCCCATTTCATTCTTCACTCCAAAGAAGCAAGGATTAACAGCAACTTCAAGACCTACCCTCATGGATACCAAGCAAGCTTTGTATATTCCAAATAATGGACTACTACAAGGATTTAAAGAAAGGAGACGATGTGAAGCGTATCAGACGTGGTCTAGCAGCAGGGTTCACCTTTGAACAGATTGATCAACATGGCTTCATACGCTTGAAATGGGGCTTAAACAAAGCGGACATCATTGAGATCATAGGTCCCAACGCAGGGTACATTTTATTCTGTTCCTGTTGAATGCTCCCAAAGGCAAACATCAAGAGGGCAAAACAAAGAATCAATACGCAAGAAACTCCAGAGCCTATGGACTGCTTTGAAACAACGGATATGAATCAAGATGGAACTTAGAAACTATAAAACCATATTAAGCCAACCAACAACAACACCTCAAGATCAGTCAAGCCTGCAGAAAATGATCGATTTCAAGATTGTTTTTCTTTTCTTGTCAAGGGACGCCGCTGACCACTCCGGTACAGGCACCACACACCCGCCCTGTACATAGTAGTTTGGAATTTGGATTCTTCTCTTGAAGAGGACGCCGCTGACCATTTGGGTCCAGGCACCACGCTCCCACTCTGTAACTAAGTGTGCCTTTTTTTCTCCTCACAAGTGGTTTGTTGCTATGGTGATTTTTTGACATGACAGCTCACCCTATTTTCACCCTTTTTCACTTCAGGCATGACGCCACTCCCCTTTCCCAACCAATCACAACCACGCATCCAAACGAGGTAAGGGGATCTGAAGGGTCCGACAATACTACTTGAAAGTCTTGGGCTTGTTCGATGCGTAGCAAAATTTGTCCACAGTGAAGCTCAGGAAAACTAGATTTTTCAAGAGTGCGCTGAACGTCCCAAATTGTCAATTATAAAATGCTTTTGATCTCTGTAGCATGTTCTTGAAGTTTTACGGCAGTGCGTTGCACAGCGAATTCTTTTCATTGTGGGTCGGAGAGAAACTCCCTTTCTAAAGAGTATCGCGGAACTCCTCAAATCATTGGCTTTGCAATGCTTGTGGTGTCTGTGGGATATTCTGCTGTTAAGAAGCCTGTGCGATGCGTGGGCAAATGTCTGCATTGTGGGTCATTAGAAAAGTGGGTTTTTAAAAGTTGCTCGAGACAGCTCAAGCCATAGGTTTTATAATGCTCTCGGTGTCTGTAGCATATTGTGCAAGTTAGAGGTGTGTACGACGCGTAGCGAACTTTGCTTTTTTGGGTTAGTGGAAAAGTCGATTATTCAAGAGTTGCTCGAGACAGCTCAAACAATGGGTTTTATAATGCCTGTGGTGTCAATAGCATATTCTTCACGTCTTAGGCTAGTTCGATGCGTAGCATACTTCGTGGACACACAGGAAAACGCGTTTTAAAGAATTGCTCGCAACACCTTTCATCGTCGGTTTTATAACGCGCTCGGTGTCTGTAGCATCATCTGCTAGTTTGAGGTGTGTACAATGCATGGTGACTTTGCTCTTCATGGCTCCTGGAAAAGTCGATTTTTAACAGTTGCCTGAGACACCTCAAATCATACCTTTTATAATGTTTTTGGTGTTTGTAACATATTCTGCACATTTGGGGCTTGTTCAATGCGTAGCAAACTTTGACCACAGTAGGGCTCAGAAAACCTGGACTTTTCAAGAGTTGCGGGGAACGCCCCAAACTCTATTTTAAAACGCTTTTGATATCTGTAGCATAATTTTAAACTTTTAGGGTATTGTGTTGCACAGCGAATTTTTTCAATGGGATTCGGAGAAAAACTCCATTTCTTCAGAGTAGCGTGGAACTCCAAAAATCATTGCCTTTCTTAACCTTTTGGTGTCCGTGGGATATTCTGCTCTTTAGAAGCCTGTCCAATGCATGGCCAAATTTCTGCATTGTGGGTCTTTGAAAAAGTGGATGTTTGAAAAGTTCCTTGAGACAACTTAAGCCATAGGTTTTATAATGCTCTCGGTGTATGTAGCATATTCTGCAAGTTTCATGTGTGTACAATGCATGCTGACTTTGCTCTTTGTGGGTCCCTGGAAAAGTCCATTTTCAGCAGTTGTTCAAGACAGCTCAAACCGTAGACAAAACCGTAAGGAAATCGCACCCTCGAGACAGCTCAAAAAACTGTAATACTTGTAGTGTCAGTAGCAAATTCTGCACGTTTAAGGTTTGTTCGATGCGTAGCATTGTTGGTGCACAGTGGGTCACAGGACAATTCGCGTTTTTAAGAATTGCTCGGAACACCTTGCATCGTCGGTTTCATAATGCTCTTGGTGTTTGTAGCATATTTTTTTCTGCAAGTTTCAGGTGTGTAAAATGCATTGTGACTTTGCTCATTGTGGCTCCCTGGAAAAGTCGATATTCAACAGTTGTTCGAGACAGCTCATGTCATAGGTGTTATACTGCTTTTGGTGTGTGTTGCTTATTCTGCACGTTTTTGGCTTGTTTGTTGCGTAGCAAAATTTTGTCCATGGTTTTTTCAGGAAAACTGGAGTTTTCATGATTTGCGGGGAACGTTCCAAATTGTCGATTTTAATATGCTTTTGATCTCTGTAGGATATCCTTGAAGTTTTAGGGCACTGCGTTGCACAGCGAATTTTTTCATTCTGGGTCGGTGGAAAACTCCATTTCTCAAGAGTAGTGCGGAACTCCTCAAATCATCGGCTTTCTAATGCTTTGGGTGTCGGTGGGATATTCTGCTCTTTAGAAGCCTGTGCGATACATGGTCAAATTTGTGTACAAAAGTGTGTACAATGCATGGTGACTTTGCTCTTGAAGAGTTGCGGTGAACGTCCCAATTTGTCGATTTTAAAATGCTCTTGATGTGTGTAGCATATTCTTGGAGTTTAAGCGATGTGCGTTGCACAGTGAATTTTTTTCATTGTTGGTCGGAGAAAAACTCCATTTCTTAAGAGTAGCCCGGAACTCCTCAAATGATCGGCTCTGTAACGCTTTTGGTATCTGTGAGATATTCTGCTCTTAAGAAGCCTGTGCGATGCGTTGTCGGACAAGTAAAACCATGGGTTCTATAATACTATCGGTGTCTGTAGGATAGTCAGTACGTTTTGGGCTTGTTTAATGCCTAGCAAAATTAGTTCATATTGAGCCTCAGGAGAACTGGATATTTCAAGAGTTTCCGCATTGTGGGGCATTAGAAAAGTGGATTTTTTTAAAAGGTGCTCGAGACAGCTCAAGCAATAGGTTATATAATGTTGTCGGTGTCTGAAGCATATTCTGCAAGTTTGAGGTCTGCATGATGCATAGCGAACTTTGCTCTTTGTGGGTCACTGGAAAAGTCAATTTTTCAAGAGTTGCACCAGACAGCCCAAACCATAGGTTTTATAATGTTTTGATATGTGTAGGATATTCGGCACGTTTTGGGCTTGTTTGATCCGTGGCAAAATTTGTCCACAGTGGGGCTGAGGAAAACTGGCTTTTTCAATTGTGGCGGGAACGCCCCAAATTGTCGATTTGAAAACGCTTTTGATGTCTGTAACATATTTTTAAACTGTTAAGGTATTGCATTGCCCAGCAAATTTTTTTTAATATGGGTCGGAGAAAAACTCCATTTCTCAAGAGTAGCGCGGAACTCCTCAAATCATCGGCTTTCTTAAGCGTTTGGTGTCCCTGGGATATTCTGCTCTTTAGAAGCCTGTGCGATACATGGCCAAATTTCTGTATTGTGGGTCATTTGACAAGTGGATTTTTGATAAGTTGCTGGAGACAGCTCAAGCCCTAGGTTTTATAATGCTCTCAGTGTCTGCAGCCTATTCTTCAAGTTTGAGTGTGTACAAAGCTTGGTGACTTTGCTCTTTGTGAGTCCCTGGAAAAGTCGATTTTCAACAGTTGCTTGAGACTGTAGTATATTCTGCACATTTTGTTTTTGTTTGATGCGTAGCATAATTGGTGCTCAGTATGTAACAGGAAAACGCGTTTTTAAGACTTGCTCTGAACACCTTTCATCGTCGGATTGATAACGCTCCTGGTTTAGATAGATAGATAGATAGATAGATAGATAGATAGATAGATAGATAGATAGATAGATAGATAGATAGATAGATAGATAGACCGCTTATTAAAAAATACACTTTGCAGTCAAATGACTGAATTACGTGAATAAATTATTTACAATAAAAATATATATGACGACCATTTAAAATATATTACATGCAGTGGCTAATTATGAAACTGTTTCTGAACCTGTTTGTCTTGCAGACAGGCGCGGCAAAGGCGTGTGTCGATCTCAGATTATAATTCTGCTGAGATCGTGATGGCAGAAGGTGTCTGAGTTTATGGTTGCCCTGCGCGTCAATGTCTTTAAGGAGTGTCCTTACATAATGTGCTCCTTCTATCATAAAGGGTTGGAAGGCCAGCTTTAACTAAACCTCCACTGTAACTACAATCTGGAAATATCATGCGTAATGCACGGCGCTGAATGCGTTCAATTTCTTCAGAGAGATATAATGGTAGATTACAATGAAAGACCTGACATGCATATTGTGCCATCGGCGAATTTCCACAAGTGGAACCCTTCTGGGAGACGGAGATCGTTTATCATCGCTAGAAATAGCCATGGACCCAAACGGGTTCCCTGAGGCACTCCAGCAGGGACATCCAACCAATCAGATAAGATTCCATTCAGTTTCACCCTCTGCTCTCTGTGCCTTAGAAAATCGATCACCCAGTTCACAACTGTAGGTTTCACGCCAAGACTTAAAAGTTTAGCGACCAATATATGATGGTCAACGAGGTCAAAAGCTTTTCTAAAGTCTAGTAGGGCAGTCCTGACAGTTGAGCCGGTGCCGTCCGTAGCGCGTAGCCAATGATGGAGCATGGAGATTAGAGCGAAAGTGGTGCATGAACCTGGAATAAATCCAAATTGTGCGGGATCAATGGCCGATAATAGTACTGGTTTCAGTTCCGTATCGATAACAAAGCCCTCCGCAACCTGAGACAAGGTGGATGTCAATGAAATGGGTCTAAGGTCTTTATTGATGTCGTTAACAGTAGGTGCTTTGGGAAGAGGCGGTACATCCGCAATCTTCCAAGCCCGTGGAACTTTACACTCGGAGAAGGAGGTATTAAGAATTTCTGCAATTGGTGCAGCCAGAATATCTGCATATTCCCTTAATACCCAGTTCGGGAGATCGTCCGGCCCGCCGGCACGTGCGCAGCTGATTTCACGAAGTTTGTGCGCCACAGAGTATTCAGTGACTGAAATGCGCTGATCGTCGTCCATATCCACGCGCACGCAGTCAGTTAAGGGCGAGTAATCTTCCATGACGCTGACGAATGCCTTGTTGGTTTTGTTTGCAAGGGTAGACTCACCGCACACGAGGTCGGGGTGAAGAATAGCAGGCAAGTCACGCCCTGTTGTTTTGGCAGACCCGCAAAGCTGCTTAACCTCTCTCCACCAGTTGCGTGGTTTGGAATCTTGCAAGTCCTTAATCTTGTTCTCGTAGTACACCTTACGACAGCGCTTGCGCTCGCGGTTAACTTTATTTCTAAGGATCTTGAAGAGGGGCTGATTTCCAGAAGTAAAGGCCTTTTGGCGACGAGTAATGAGCTGCCTGAGCTGTGTTGACACCAAAGGACGATCCGTCTCGTGGATTTTGATGGAGCGCACAGGCATAATTGTGTCCAAACCGTAGTTGATAACTTCGGTCAGCAGCGACAGCTTTCCTTCACATGACTGTTCAGAGGACAGCAGATTCGACCAGGGAACTTTCATCAAAAATCGCCCAACACTATTGACTTTGCTAGGGCGCTTGTCTCTCGATTTAATGATCTTGTGCTTTGGCTTTGAGGCACCGCGCGTCCCAGAGCCCATGTAGATGGTCACGTGGTCAGATAGTCCAAATGGAGGTAGGCGAGTCGGGACGGAGAAGTAATCATCTAAGTTCGTAAAAATCTGATCCAGAGTCCTATCACCCCTAGTTGGAAATTTAACAGTCGGTTTCAGGTTAAACGATTTCAACGCTGACTGGATCATAGGAAGGAAAGTTCTATTGAAGTCGCCAGCCAAGATAAAGGCACAGTTGGGGTAGGTTGCCTCCAAGGACACGAGTGACGATGTCAGATAATCCTTCATTGCCGCGTCGTCGGCGTCAGGGTACTGATAGACCACACCCACAATGATGTTTAAAAAGCCACGCGGTAGACGCCTTGGCCTAAGGTCAGCCCAGAGAACTTCATGTTCAGGGTGGTAGTAATCAGCTAGAACCGAGCAATTTATAGAAGATTTGACATACAAGCACACACCGCCATGTTGCCAGCCTACGCGATCGCGTCGGACAATCTGATAGCCATTGATATTAATCGGCTCATCAGGAACGGCGCTACTTATGTCTCGCTAAAAAGTGCCAGCTCAGCGTCTAGGATGGTTATCGCGTGAGCGATCTCATCGGTTTTTGTAGAATATTCTGCAAGTTTGAGGTGTATACAATGCATACTGACTTTTCGCTTTGTGGGTCCTTGGAAAAGTCGATTGTCAACAGTTGTCCGAGACAGCTCAAACCATAGGTGTTATAATGGTTGTAATGTTACTAGTATATTCTGCAAGTTTTAGGCTGGAGGCTGGTTCGATGCGTAGCATAATTGGTCCACGGTGAGTCACATGAAAACTGGCGTTTTGAAGAACTGCTCGGAACACATTTCATCGTCGGGGTTATAACGCTGTCGGTGTCTGGATCATATTCTGCAAGTTGGAGGTGTGTACAATGCATGTTGACTTTGCTCATTGTGGTTCCCTGGAAAAGTCGACTTTGAATAGTTGGTCGAGAAAGCTCAAACAATCGGTTTTCTAATGCTTTCGGTGTGTGTGTAGCATATTCTGCATGTTTTGGGCTTGTTCGATGCGTAGAAACATTTATCCTGAATGGCGCTCAGGAATACTGGATTTTTCAAGAGTTGCGGTGAAAGCCACAAATTGTTGATTTTAAAATGCTTTTGATGTCCGTACCATATTTTTGAATTTTTAGACTAGTGCGTTGCGGAGCGAATTTTTCTGATGTTTGTCGGAGAAAAACCCCATTTCCTAAGAGTAGCACGGAAATCCTCAAACGATCGGCTTTATACTGTTCGTGTCTGTGACATATTCTGCACGTTAGAAGCCTGTGCGATGCGTGGCCAAATTTCTACTTTGTGGTTCAGTAGAAAAGTTGATTTTTTAAAAGTTGTTGAGACAACTCAAGTCATAGGTTTCATTAGCTTGTTTGAAGCGTAGCATATTTGGTGCACAGTGCATCACAGGAAATTTCGTGTTTTTGAGAGTTGCTTGGAACACGTTTCATCGTCAGTTTTATAAGGCTCTCTCCGTGTGTGTAGCAATTTCTGCACGCTTGAGGTGTGTACAACGGATGGTGACTTTGACTCTTTTTTCTCCCTGGAAAAGACGATATTCAAAAGTTGCTCGAGACAGCACAAACCATACTTTTTATACTGCTTCTGGGGTACGTAGCATATTCTGCACGTCTTAGGCTTGTTCGATGTGTAGCATAATTGGTCCACAGTGGGTCACGGGAGAACTGGCGTTTTCAAGAATTGAAGAGAACACCTTTCATTGTCGGTTTTATAACGCCCTCTTCGTGTCTGTAGCATCTTGTACGAGTTTGAGGTGTGTACAATGCATGGGGACTTTGCTCTTTAAGGGTCCCTGGAAAACTCGACATCCAACAGTTGCTCGGGAGAGCTCAAAGTATACGTTTTAAAATACTTGTGGTGTCAGAAGCATATTCTGCACGTTTTAGGCTTCTTCGATGTGTAGCATAATTGGTGCACAATGGGTCACAGGAAAACACGTTTTTAAGAATTGCTGGGAAGACCTTTCATTGTCGGATTTATTACGCTGTTGGTTTTTGCAGCATATTCTGCAAGTTTGAGGTGTGTACAATATATGCTGACTTTGCTCTTTGTGGGTCCCTGGGAAAGTCCGTTTTCAACAGTTGCTGGAGACAGTGAGAGTTGTGGTGTCAGTGGCAAATTCTGCGCGTTTTGGGCTTGTTCGATGCCTGGCATAATTGGTACATAGTAAAAAAAAAATGGGTGCACAGTGGTTCACAGGAAAACTTGCGTTTTCAAGAATTGCTCAGAACACCTTTCATCCTCGGTTTCGTCACGCTCTAGGTGTCTGTAGCATATTTTGCAAGTTTTAGGTGTGTAAAATGCATGGTGGCTTTCCTCATTGTGGCTCCCTGGAAAAGTCGATATTTTACAGTTGCTCGAGACAGCTCAAATTATAGGTTTTATAATGCTTTCGATGTCTTTAGCTTTTTCTGCTCGTTTTGGGCTTGTTTGATGAGGAGCAAAATTTCGTCCATAATGGTTCTCAGGAAACTGGATTTTTCAAGATTTGCGGGGAACTCTCCAAATTGTCGATTCTAAAATGCTTTTGAACTCTATAGGATATTCTTGAGGTTTTAGGGCTGTGCGTTGCACTGCGAATTTCTTTTTTGTGAGTCGGACAAAAACTCCATTTCTCATGACTAGCGCAGAACTCTTTACAACATGGGCTTTCTAATGCTTTTGGTGTCTGTGGGATATTCTGCACTTTAGAAGCCTGTGCCAGAATTGGTCGGAACACCTTTCATAGTCGGATTTATAACGGTCTCGGTGTTTGTAGCATATTCTGCAAGTTCGAAACGTGTACAGTGCACGGTGACTTTAATCTTTCTGGCTCCCTGAAAAAGTCGATTTTCAACACTTGCCCGAGAAAGCTCAAACTTTAGGTTTTATAGCATAAACTGCATGTTTTGGGGTTGTTCGATGCGTAGCAAAATTTGATCACAGTGGGGCTTAGGAAAAGTAGATTTTTAAGAGTTGCGGGCAACGACCCAAATTGTCGATTTTAAATTTTTATTGATGTCTGTTGGATAATCTTTAAGTTTTACGGCAGTGCATTGCACAGCCAATTCTTTCATTGTGGGTCGGAGAGAAATTCCTGGATTTTTCAAGAGTTGCGGGGAAAGCCGCAAATTGTCGAGTTTAAAAGGCTTTTGATGGCTGTAGAAATAATTTTTGAACTTTTAGGGCAGAGCGTGTCTATGGGATTTTCTGCGATATTCTGCTTTTGAAAAGCCTAAGAGATGCAAGGCCAAATTTATGCATTGTGGGTCAAAAGGAAACTGGATTTTTTAAAAGTTGTTGGAGACAGCTCAACTTACAATATTTATAATGATCTTTGTGTCTGTAGCATATTCTGAAAGTTTGAGGATTGTACGATGCAAGGCCAACTTTGTTCCTTGTGGGTCACTGGAAAAGTTGATTTTTCAAGAGTTGCTCGAGAGAGTTCAAACCATATTTCTTATAACGCTTGTGGTGTCAGTAGCATATTCTGCACGGTTTGGCCTTGTTTGATGCGTGGCAACATTTGTCCTCAATGGCACTCAGGAAAATTGCTTTTTTAAGATGTGCGGGGAACGCTCCAAATTGTTGATTTTAATGTACCTTTATCCTCTCTAGCATATTTTTGAAGTTTTACGGCAGTGCGTTGCGTAGCAAAGTTTTTCATTGTGGGTCAGAGAGGAACTCTAGTTCTCAAGAGTGGCGTGGAACTCCTCAAATCATCGGCTTTCTAATGCTGTTGGTGTCGGTGGGATATTTTGCTGTTTAGAAGCCTGTGCGATGCGTAGCCAAATTTCTGCATTATTGGTCATTAGAAAAGTGCATTTTTAAAAAGTTGCCCCCGACAGCTCAAGCCATAGGATCTATATTGTGCTCGGTGTCTGAAGCATATATTTCAAGTTAGTTTGAGGTGTGTACAATGCATGGTGACTTTCCTCATTGTGGGTCCCTGGAAAAGCCGCTTTTCAACAGTTGCTAGAGACAGGTAAAACCACAGGTTCTATAATGCTTTCGGTGTCTGTAAGGATACTCTGTACGTTATGGGGTTCTTTCATGCCTAGCAAAATAAGTCCATATTAGGTCTCAGGAGAACTGGATATATCAAGAGCCCACTGGCAAACGTTGTGACATTGTGGGGCATTAAAAAAGTGGAATTTTTAAAATGCTCGAGACAGTTCAAGCAATAGGTTATATAATGCTGTTGGTGTCTGTAGCATATTCTGCAAGTCTGAGGTGTGTATGATGCATAGCGATCTTTTCTCTCTGTGGGTCCTTGGGAAAGTCGATTTTCAACAGCTGCTCGAGACAGCTAAAACCATAGGTTTTATAATGTTTTCGGTGTCTATAGCATATTGTGCACGTTTTGGCCTTGTTTGATGCGTGGCAAAATTTGTCCTCAATGGCACTCAGGAAAATTGCTTTTTCAAGAAGTGCGGGAAACGCTCCAAATTGTCGATTTTTCTGTGCCTTTAATCTCTGTAGCATATTTTTGAAGTTTTAGGGCACTGCGTTGCATAGCGAATTTTTTTCATTGTCGGTCAGAGAGAAACTCTATTTCTCAAGAGTAGCGCGGAACTCCTCAAATCATCGGCTTTCTAATGCTATTGCTGTCGGTGGGATATTTTGCTGTTTAGAGGCCTGTGCGATGTGTAGCCAAATTTTTGCATTATGGGTCATTAAAAAAGTGGATTTTTAAAAAGTTGCCCAGACAGCTCAAGCCATAGGTTTGCTAATGTGTTCGGTGTCTGAAGCATATACTTCAAGTTTGAGGTGTGTACAATGCATGGTGACTTTCCTCATTGTGGGTCCCTGGCAAAGCCGATTTTCAACAGTTGCTAAAGACAGGTAAAATCATGGGTTCTATAATACTTTCGGTGTCTGTAGGATACTCTGTACGTTTAATGCCTAGCAAAATTAGTCCATGTTGGGGCTCAGAGAACTGGATATTTCAAGAGCTCACTGGGAAACGTTTCCGCATTGTGGGGCATTAGAAAAGTGGATTTTTTAAAAGATGCTCGAGACAGCTCAAGCAATAGGTTATATAATGCTGTCGGTGTCTGTAGCATATTCTGCAAGTTTGAGATCTGTATGATGCATAGCGAACTTTGCTTTTTGTGGGTCACTAGAAAAGTCGATTTTTCAAGAGTTGCACGAGACATCCTAAACCATAGGTTTTATAATGTTTGAATATCTGTAGGATATTCTGCACGTTTCGGGCTTATTTGTTCCGTGGCAAAATTTGTGCACAGTGGGACTCTGAAAAACTGGACTTTTCAAGAGTTGCGGGAACGCCCCAAATTGTCGATTTTAAAACGCTTATGATGTCTGTAGCATATTTTTAAACTGTTAAGGCATTGCGCTGCACAGCGAATTTTTTTAATAAGGGTCGGAGAAAAACGCCATTTCTCAATAGTGGCGCGCATTTTCTCAAATCAGTGGCTTTCTTATGCTTTTGGTGTCCGTGGGATATTGTGCTCTTTAGAAGCTGGTGCGACTCATGGCCAAATGTCTGTATTGTGGGTCATTTAAAAAGTGGATTTTTGATAGGTTGCTAGACACACACACATGAGAGCACGTGACCAGCAATGGCGACGGACGTTTAGTTTTTTCGCTCCGGCAAGGTCTGGCTTTTTTTCCAGTTATTTTGACATGAACGCCAACAAACGCCTACGTGAAGGTAGCTCAAGTTCTAGCATGTCGGACATATCAGATTCCGAGCTCTCGCTTAAATGTATAATGGAATAATTAGAGTCCATTCAACAGTCATAGAGTCGAACTTTGCGGAAGCCATGAGTTAAATCAACAGCTTACGTGCAGACGTCAACGCCCAGCTTTCGATCCTAAAGAACAAAACGGACGACTTAAAGACATCTCTAGATGCTGCCTGGATAGAAATAGAAGCATTAAAACAACAAGATTGGCAAAACAAGGTTCAACTGACTCAATTGGAAATGGATAACGCACGCCTTCAAGCTGAAGTGTCTGCCGCCAAAGCTAGAGCGGTAAAACTGGAGAATTATACAAGACGAGAAAACATACGACTCCTTAATGTCCCAGAAAACGAAGACGAAAATTGCAAAGAAATTGTACGCGAGGTGATGGCCGCGGTGAAAATGGTGGGCGCGAACACGGTCGAGTTCCATGCAGTTCACCGTACTGGTAAACAAAGAGATGATGGAAAGCCTCGAGCAATAATCGCTCGCTTTGTTAACCGCGAAACAAGAAATGATTTCTGGAATACACGAAAGGAGCTTGCTAACTCTCCGAATCATCAAAATGTTGTCGTGGTACCTGACTACGCGTACGAGACCGCAAAGGAGCAGAAGAAATTGTCAAATGCCTTACGAAACGCCAGAAAGAAGAACCTTACTCCAGCATATATCAAGAACGGACGGCTATTTGTCCAAGGAAATTCATATCGAGCGGATAATATTCCGGACTATTTGAAAAATGAAGCGGCTTCAATGGACGAGTAGTTTATATCCTTTGCACTTATTAATAAATTGCTACCCATATGCTATACAAGTTGGTTATTTACTCCTTATGATAAAGTACAGCCAACCAATGGCCGAGTGAAACCTATCGCCGATAGATACATCTAGATTTAATGTGCCCTAAGTATGAAATTTTAGCTAATGTTAATTTTTGTTTACCTTTGTTGTCGCTAAGTTATGTTGATAACTCCCAATCCGTTGTCAATATATTTTGAAATATGTCTATAAATTCGTCGAATATTTCCAAAGTAGATAAATTAGCAATATGTTCCTTGAATGTCAGGGGACTATCAAATGATGTAAAGAGAAGAGAAACTTTTAACTGGCTAAGAAACAAAAAACACTCTGTTTACTTTCTGCAAGAAGTACACAGTTCAAGCGAAACGGAAAAACTCTGGTTAGCTGAATGGGGTTATATTGGTCTATTCAGCAGTCTTTCAAGTTCTAGAGCAGGGGTTTGCATCTTGTTTAATAATAATTTTGCTTTTGAGATACTAAAATATTACTCAGATCCTGAGGGAAGATTTATCACAGTCGACATCAAAACACAAGACAAAATTATAACTCTACAGAATACTTATGCACCGAATAATGATGATCGCGATTTTTTTAAAAACGTCTTTAACAACCTGTCCACCTTCGAATGTGAACACATAGTGTTAGGAGGAGACTTTAATCTAGTACAAAACATTCCAAAAGACAAGAAGGGAGGGAACCAAACCACTCACTTTAAATCACTAGAAGAAATCGAAATGCGTAAAGAAAATATGGATCTGACTGACATTTGGCTCGATCTACACCCAAGAGAGAAGAAATAAGAAATAAGCCAGAAACTGATCCACTGTCGATTAGACTTTTTCTTAATCAGCTCAAGCTTATCGACCGATGCACTTGAGGCGAATATTCTACCGGGCTTTAAAACCGATCACTCTCTAATCACTTTATCTCTTGCCACAAAAACAAACCCCAGAGGGCCAGGTTTCTGGAAGTTGAATAGCCACCTTTTAAAGGATCTTGAATATATTAACCTTATCAAAGAAACCATAAATGAAGTGTTCAATGATTACAAAGAGGACGAGACAGTAGACGCAATACTTTTATGGGATGTGATGAAAATGCAAATCAGAGCAAACTCAATTAAATATGCAAAACAACAAAAAGCAAAACAAAAATAAACTGAGAAAACCCTGGAGACTGAAATTTTAAAGCTAGAACTAAAGCTGGAAGATAACATTTCCGATGATGAGAAGTGTGAAATTCGTACGAAACTGGAGATTAAGAAACAAAACCTTGAGCAAGTGAGCAGCTATAAAACCCAAGGTTCTATTATTAGGTCCAGAACACGTTGGTACAATGAAGGGGAAAAAATACAAAGTATTTCTTCGGTTTGGAAAAAAGGCATTATAATAGTAAAACAATAAGAAATTTGAAAATTGATAATAACACCGTCCTAAATACAGATCAAGAAATTCTGAATGAAGCGAGACGCTTTTATCAGTCACTTTACACTTCAAACAATTGCTCTTCACAGGAAATTACTGGTGAAGACCTATTCTTTCAACAAAACAATCAGTGTAAAATAAGTGACGACGAAAGAAAACTTTGTGAAGGTTTGTTAAAGGCTGCAGAATGTTTGGAAAGTCTAAAAACTATGGAATCAAACAAGACACCTGGAACGGATGGAATTACAGCTGAATTTTATAAAATCTTTTGGAATGATATTAAGTCCTTTTTACTCGCCTCCATTAACGCTTCCTATGCGAAAGGCCTCCTTTCTATATCACAACGGAGGGGATTAATAACTTCAATTCCAAAAAAAGATAAATCTCTGTGCTATATTAAGAACTGGAGACCCATCTCGCTTTTGAACTGTGATTACAAAATCGCTGCAAAATCAATCGCTAGTAGAATAAAAAGAGTCTTGCCTTCGGTGATAAATAGCGATCAAACAGGCTTCCAAAAAAATAGGTTTAATGGCGAAAATATCAGACTGCTAAATAGTATCTTGAGCTATACAGACATCGAGAAACTCCCAGGACTTCTTCTCTTTATTGACTTTGAGAAAGCTTTTGACACTCTTGAATGGACCTTTGTTGAAAAACTCTAAAATATTACAGTTTCGGAAATTCTCTTATTTCTTGGATCAAACTCTTTTATACTGATATCAGTAGCAGCATACAAAACAACGGTTGGACATCCGATTTCTTTAATTTAAGTAGAGGAGTGCGTCAAGGCTGCCCCCTGCCCCCGTATCTGTTTATTTTGTGTGTTGAAATTCTGGGGGCGGCAATAAGACGGGATAAACTAATCTACGGTATTAAAATCTCGGACAAAGAGTGTAAAGTCAGCCAATATGCTGATGATACTACACTCATATTGGACGGCACAAAGCCCTCAATAGAAAGATCTTTCCTGCTACTTGACATGTTTGCCAAATTGTCAGGCCTAAAGGTTAATTATGAGAAAACAGAGGCACTCTGGATCAGATCCTTTAAAAACCGAACGGATAAGCTAGCAATAAAACAAAACATTAAGTGGACTTTTCGGAAGGTTAAATCCCTTGGAGTATGGTTTCCAACTAGTGTGGAAGAAGCTGCCATGCTAAATTACCAGGAAAAAAAAGAAAAAATCTCTAAAATCCTAAATTGCTGGCAGGTAAGAAGATTAACTTTGTTAGGGAAAATAACTGTCATAAAACGTTTAGCTGCATCTCAGCTTGTCTATATCATGTCACCTTTGCCGTCCTCGCAATCACATCTAAAAGAAATTCATCAAATTTTGTATAATTTTCTGTGGGATGGAAGAGGGGATAAAGTCAAAAGGAGTGTGATGTTAAACGAATACGAAGATGGTGGTTTAAAAATGTTAGATATCCAATCCTTCAATTGCCCTTTGAAAGCTAAATGGGTACATGACGGTAAATTACTCCTGACTGGTAACTTAAACCAGGCTGATGTAGCCGGTTTAAATATCCAAGACACTTTTACTAAAGAGGTAATCGAAATTTGGTCAAGCCTAAATTACGAAGAAATCCTAACAGACATTAGAAATACACCGATTTGGTATATTTCTCTTATAAGGATTGCAAACCAACCCATCTTTTATAGAAAATGGTCGCGTATGGGAGTTAACCAGGTCAAAGACATTTTAGACCATAAGTCGGACTTTTTAAAGTATGAGGATTTTAAATCCCGCTATAAAGTAAAGACCACTTTTCTAACGTACTATGGTGTTGTGTCCGCCACGGCAAAATTGAAAAAGTCTTTTCAAGATCAGGTTACGATGAATTCCAACCAACCCACTTGTGGCCAAAAGTTACTATCGGCTTCAAATATTTGCAAAGAAGCTTACAAATTAATCGTTAAAAAAAATCTCTTCAACACCGGCTAAAAGCCAGACAAAATGGATAACAGACTGCGGAAGTTATGCAAATTCGATAAAATGGGATAAGTCGTATAATCTGCCCTTTTACTGCACTAGAGAAACTAAACTTCAAACTTCCCAATTTAAACTCCTTCACAGAAGAATTGCTACTAACAATTACCTTTATAAAATAGGTATTTCTTTAACGGACTCCTGTACTTTCTGTGAACAAACCACAGAAACCCTGATCCACCTTTTTTGGGAATGTGAGTGTTCAAAAGTTTTGGCAAGATATACAATACTGGTTGATACAGCATCAGGTTAAGCCACAAGATTTCTCTCTGAACCTACCTACCTGTCTGGAATTAGTTGACAATACTGAGGATCTACTTTTACATCATGCACTTTTCATTGGCAGATATCACATTTACTTGTCGAAAATAAAGAAAACCCTGCCGAATTTACATATATTTTCGCAAACCTTCTTTAAGTGCCAGGAAATCGAAAAATGTTTTGCTTATAAGACGAACACTGTTAAGAAATATAACTCAAAATGAAACCGTTTCAAATGAACTGTGACTTCGATCCACCTGTTTATTAAGATAGTCCTCTATTGTATTTCAATTTTTGTTTTAACTCCACTCTTCTTCCAAAACCTTCTCATTAGGATTGCGGCCTCGCTCCTCTTTTCAATTTCCTTTTTTTTTCTGTTTTTTTTTTCGTTACGTCCTGCTATTATCTTATACGCGTATATAATGTGTACTTTTTCTGTTATTATTATTAACAATAAAACAATAAAAAATATATTTATATATATACACCTGTATACTGTACTAAGACAACAAAATTATAGACGTATTGTAAGTTAAAAAATATATATTTCACTGTAAGTAGTACAAATATGGCATTATAAGAAGTATAAGTATCGTATTGTCAGTACCGTAGGTATTGTATGTAAGTAGCGTAAGTGTTGTAAATAGTATACAGTGTCGAATTTGTAAGAAGCGTAAGTATTGTATTGTGAGCAGCTTAGCATTTGTACAATAAGTAGTGAGTAGTGGACGTATCTTTTTTTTTTTCGTATTTTTGTAAGTGACGTCTTTTCGTGTGTTGCAATAAATAAATAAAAAATAAAAAATAAAATAAAAAAAAGGTTGCTAGACACAGCTCAAGCCATAGGTTTTACAATGCGTTTGGTGTCTGTAGCATATTCTACATGTTTAGGGCTTGTTCGATGCTCAGAAAAATTGGTCCTCAATGGTGCTCAGGAAAACTGGATATTTCAAGAGTTGCGGTAGAAGCTGCAAATTGTTGATTTTAAAGTGCTTTTGATGTCTGTAGCATACTTTTGAATTTTTAGTTCAGTGCGTTGCGGAGCGTTTTTTGTGTGGGTTAAAGAAAAACGCCATTTCTTAAGAGTAGCGCGGAAATCCTTAAACGATCGGCCTTATAATGTTTTTCGTGTCTGTGAGATATTCTGCACTTTATAAGCGTGTGCGATGTGTGGCCAAATTTCTGCATTGTGGCTCATTAGAAAAGTGGATTTTTTAGAAGTTGCTTCTAAGGCAACTCAAGCCATAGGTTTTATTATGCTTTCGGTTTCAGTAGCATATTCGGCACATTTTAGGCTTGTTTGAGGCTTAGCATAATTGTTGCTCATTGCGTCACAGGAAAACTATTGTTGTTCGGACTTGCTCGGAACACCTTTCATAGTCAGTTTTATAAGGCTCTCTCCGTGTCTGTAGCAAATTCTGCACGCTATAGGTGTATACAACGGATAGTAACTTTGACTCTTTCTGGCTCCCTAGTAAAGTCGATATTCAAAAGTTGCTCGAGACAGCACAAACCATACTTTTTATACTGCTTCTGGGGTAAGTAGCATATTCTGCACGTCTTAGGCTTGTTCGATGTGAAGCATAATTGGTCCACAGTAGGTCACGGGAGAACTCGCGTTTTTAAGAATTGAAGAGAAAGTCCGTTTTAAACAGTTGCTGAAGACAGCACAAACCGTAGGTTTTATTGTACATGTGGTGTCAGTGGCAAATTCTGCGCGTGTTAAGCTTGTTTGATGCGTAGCATAATTGGTGCGCAGTAAAAAAAAACATTGGTTGACAGTGGGTCACACGAAAATTTGCGTTTTTCAAAAATTCCTCAGAACACCAATCATCGTCGGTTTCATCACGCTCATGGTGTCTGTAGCATATTCTGCAAGTTTCAGGTGTGTAAAAGTCGACATTCAACCGTTGCTCGAGACAGCTCAAATTATAGGTTATATAATGCTTTCGGTGTCTTTAGCTTTTTCTCCACGTTTGGAGCTTGTTTGATGCGGAGCAAAATTTCGTCCATAGTAGTTCTCAGGAAAACTGGATTTTTCGAGATTTCGGGGGAATTCTCCAAATTGTCGATTTTAAAACGCTTTTGATATCTGTAGCATATTTTTAAACTTTTAGGGCATTGTTTTGCACGGCGAATTTTTATAATATGGGTCGGAGAAAAACTCCATTTTCAACAGTGTTTCAAGGCAGCTCAAACCGTAGGCAAACTGTAGGGAAACCATAGCCTCGAGAAAGCTCAAACCGTAATACTTGTGGTGTCAATAGCAAATTCTGCGCGTATTAAGCTGGTTCGATGCGTAGCATAGTTGGTGCACAGTGGGTCACAGGAAACTTCGCGTTTTTAAGAATTGCTCGGAACACCTTGCATCGTCGGTTTCATAACCCTCTTGGTGTTTGTAGCATATTCTGCAAGGTTCAGGTGTGTAAAATGCATTGTGACTTTGCTCATTGTGGCTCCCTGGAAAAGTCGATATTGAACAGTTGCTCGAGACAGCTCAATTAATAGGTTTTATAATGCTTTCGGTGTCGGTAGCTTTTTCTGCACGTTTTGGGCTTGCTTGATGCGGAGCAAAATTTCGTCCGTAGTGGTTTTCAGGAATACTGGATTTTTCAAGATTTGCGGGGAACGCTTCAAATTGTCGATTTTAAAAACTTTTGATCTCTGTAGGATATTTTTGAAGTTTTAGGGCACTGCGTTGCACAGCGAATTTTTTCATTGTGGGTTGGTGGAAAACTCCATTTCTCAAGAGCAGTGCGGAACTCCTCAAATCATCGACTTTCTAATTCTTTTGGTGTCAGTGGGATATTCTTCTCTTTAGAAGCCTGTGCGATACGTGGCCAAATTTTTGCCCTGTGGGTCATTAGAAAAGTGGATTGCTGAAAAGTTGCTCGAGACAGCTCAAGCAATAGTGTTTATAAAGCTCTCGGTGTCTGTAGCATATTCTTCAAGTTTGAGGTGTTTACGATGCATAGCGATCTTTGTTCTTTGTGAGACACAGGAAAAGTCAAATTGCCAAAAGCTGTTCGAGGCAGCTCTAACCATAGGTTTTATAATGCATATGATGTCAGTAGCATATTCTGCACGTTTTAGCCTTGTTCGATGCGTAGCATAATTGGTTCACAGTGGGTGACAGGAAAACTCGCGTTTTTAAGAATTTATCGGAACACCTGTCATCGTCAGTTTTATAACGCTCTCTGTGTCTGAACCATATAATGCAAGTTTTAGGTGTGTACAATGCATGGTGACTTTGCTCTTTGTGGGTCATTGGGAAAGTCGATTTTCAACAGCTGCTCGAGACAGCTAAAACCATAGGTTTTATAATGTTTTCGGTGTCTATAGCATATTGTGCACGTTTTGGCCTTGTTTGATGCGTGGCAAAATTTGTCCTCAATGGCACTCAGGAAAATTGCTTTTTCAAGAGGTGCGGGGAAACGCTCCAAATTGTCGATTTTTTCTGTGCCTTTAATCTCTGTAGCATATTTTTGAAGTTTTAGGGCACTGCGTTGCATAGCGAATTTTTTTCTTTGTTGGTCAGAAAGAAACTCTATTTCTCAAGAGTAGCGCGGAACTCCTCAAATCATCGGCTTTCTAATGCTTTTGCTGTCGGTGGGATATTTTGCTGTTTAGAAGCCTGTGCGATGCGTAGCCAAATTTTTGCGTTCTGGGTCATTAGAAAAGTGGATTTTTAAAAAGTTGCCCCAGACAGCTCAAGCCATAGATTAGCTAATGTGTTCGGTGTCTGAAGCATATACTCCAATCTTGAGGTGTGTACAATGCATGGTGACTTTCCTCATTGTGGGTCCCTGGAAAAGCCGATTTTCAACAGTTGCTAAAGACAGGTAAAATCATGGGTTCTATAATACTTTCGGTGTCTGAAGGATACTCTGTACGTTTAGTGCCTAGCAAAATTAGTCCAAGTTGGGGTTCAGGAGAACTGGATATTTCAAAAAGCTCACTGGGCAACGTTTCCGCATTGCGGGCCATTAGAAAAGTGGATTTTTTAAAAGATGCTCGAGACAGCTCAAACAATAGGTTATAAAATGCTGTCGGTGTCTGTAGCATATTCTGCAAGTTTGAGATCTGTATGATGCATAGCGAACTTTGTTTTTTGTGGGTCACTGGAAAAGTCAATTTTTCAAGAGTTGCACGAGACAGCCCAAACCATAGGTTTTATAATGTTTCGATACCTGTAGGATATTCTGCACGTTTTGGGCTTGTTTGATCGGTGGCAAAATTTGTCCACAGTGGGGCTCAGGAAAACGATTTTTTAAGAGTTGTGGGAACGCCCCAAATTGTCGATTTGAAAACGCTTTTGATGTCTGTAGCATATTTTTAAATTGTTAAGGCCTTGCGTTGCACAGCGAATTTTTTTTCAAGATGGATTGAGTAGGGCGAAACTCCTCAAATCATCGGCTTTCTTAAGCTTTTGGTGTCCGTGGGAAATTCTGCTCTTTAGATGCCTGTGCGATACATGGCCAAATTTCTGTAGTGTGGGTCATTTGAGAAGTGGATTTTTGTTAAGTTGCTAGAGACAGCTCAAGCCCTAGGTTTTATAATGCTCTCAGTGTCTGTAGCGTATTCTGCAAGTTTTAGTGTGTACAAAGCTTGGTGACTTTGCTCTTTGTGGGTCCCTGGAAAAGTCGATTTTCAACAGTTGCTTGAGACTGTAGACTAAGTATATTCTGCACGTTTTGTGCTTGTTTGATGCGTAGCATAATTGGTGCTCAGTATGTCACAGGAAAACGTGGTGTTAAGAATTGCTCGGAACACCTTTCATCGTTGGATTGATAACGCTCTTGGTTTTTGTACAATATTCTGCAAGTTTGAGGTGTATAATGCATACTGACTTTTCGCTTTGTGGGTCCCTGGAAAAGTCGATTTTCAACAGTTGCCCAAGACAGGTCAAAGCATAGGTTTTATAATAGTTGTAATTGTCACTAGTATATTCTGCAAGTTTTAGGCCGGTTCCGTGCGTAGCATAATTGGTCCACGGTGAGTCACATGAAAACTGGCGTTTTTAAGAATTGCTTGAAACACCTTTCATCGTCGGGGTTATAACGTTGTCGGTGTCTGGATCATATTCTGCAAGTTGGAGGTGTGTACAATGCATGGTGACTGTGCTCATTGTGGTTCCCTAGAAAAGCCGATTTTCAATAGTTGCTCGAGAAAGCTCAAACCATAGTTTTTCTAATGCTTTCGGCTTGTTTTTCTAATGCTTTTCTGCATGCTTTGGGCTTGTTCGATGCGTAAAAAATTTATCCTGAATGGCGCTCAGGAAAACTGGATTTTTCAAGAGTTGCGGTAAAAGCCGCAAATTGTCGATTTTAAAATGCTTTTGATGTCCGTACCATATTTTTTGAATTTCTTGTCCAGTGCGTTACAGGGCGAATATTTTTAATGTGGGTCGGAGAAAAACACCATTTCTTAAGAGTAGCGCGGAAATCCTCAAACGATCGGCTTTATAATGCTTCTCGTGTCTGTGAGATTCTGCACTTTAAGAAGCCTGAGTGATGCGTGGCCAAATTTCTACATTGTGGCTCATTAGAAAAGTGGATTTTTTAAAAGTTGCTTCTGAGACAACTCAAGCCATAGGTTTTAATATGCTTTCGGTTTCAGTAGCATATTTGGTACATTTTAGGCTTGTTGGAGGCGTAGCATATTTGGTGCACAGTGCGTCACAGGAAAAACTCGTCTTTTCAGAGTTGCTCGGAACACCTTTCATCGTCCGTTTTATAAGGCTCTATCCGTGTCTGTAGCAAATTCTGCACGCTTAAGGCGTGTACAACGGATAGTGACTTTGACTCTTTGTAGCTCCCTGGAAAAGACGACATTCAAAAGTTGCTCGAGACAGCACAAACCATACTTTTTATACTGTTTCTGGTGAAAGTAGTATATTCTGCACGTCTTAGGCTTGTTCGATGTGTAGCATAATTGGACCACTGTGGGTCACGGGAGAACTCGCGTTTTCAAGAATTGAAGGGAACACCTTTCATTGTCGGTTTTATAACGGTCTTTCCGTGTTGAGGTGTCTACAATGCATGGGAACTTTGCTCTTTAAGGGTCTCTTGAAGGGTCAACAGTTGCTCGGAACAGCGTAAAATATACGTTTTAGAATACTTGTGGTGTCAGTAGCATATTCTGCACGTTTTAGACTTGTTCGATTGCGTAGCATAATTGGTACAAAGGAAAACTTGCGTTTTTAAGAATTCCTCGGAACACCTGTCATTGTCGGATTTATAAAGCTCTTAGTTTTTGTAGCATATTCTGCAAGTTTGAGGTGTGTACAATACATACTGACTTTGCTCTTTGTGGGTCCCTGGAAAAGTCCGTTTTCAACAGTTGCTCAAGACAGCTCAAACTGTAGGTTTTATTGCACATGCGGTGTCAGTGGCAAATTCTGCGCGTTTTAAGCTTGTTTGATGCGTAGCATAATTGGTGCACAGTAAAAAAAAAACATTGGTTCACAGTGGGTCACACGAAAACTTGTGTTTTTAAAAATTCCTCAGAACACCTTTCATCGTCGGTTTCATCACGCTCTTGGTGTCTGTAGCATATTCTGCAAGTTACAGGTGTGTAAAATGCATGGTTGCTTTGCTCATTGTGGCTCCCTGACAGCGGAGCTCCATTGCTAAGGAAATTTGGTAAACTATGAAGTCAAAAAATTTTGGTAGTGACGTAATAGTCACGTGACCGTCCGTCCGTACGTCCGTACATCCGTACGTCCGTCCGTCCGCACCAGAGGGCTACCAATACACTTCATACACTGGATATAACCCTGTGCTGAATCCCGAAATCGCATGTTGACCCGCGTTGTAGCAAAACAAGCAAAGACAACAAAAGTAAAAAACAAATTTGTTAATGGAAAAAAAAGTTCGAAAGAACACTTAGTTGTCTTTTTGGTGGAAGGGGAAAAGTTCAAATTAGGCGAAAGAAATTAGGCGATAAAGTTCAGGCAAAAAGTTCAAATTTGCCTCGTCGGTTCTGTTCAAACTCGGTCGGCACACCGCTTGAGTTCGCAGCTTTTCGCAGCGGTTTCGACGCCAAATATAGCAGAGCTAGTGCTTTTTGGTTTTTTCTGTCCAAAACCATGGTTTTTACGGCGTTTCGAGTACATTTTGCCAGGAAAAACACCAGCATTTTCATGCTGATAGGCAGCTTGTCACGAAGAAAGAAATGAGTATTAAAATTAACTTCTCAGCTAACGTCAAACGCCCATGGCCTAGTGGACTAGTCATCGGCATCTCACGCCAACGCGCCGGGTTCGACACCCAGTTGAAACAGGTACTTTTTTTTCTTTTTTTTCTTTGTTTGTTTATTTTTTTTATTTAACGACTTGAATGAGAGTATTTTCACAAATTAATAACTGCCAGCAAAAACAAAACAAAAAAAACAAAACAAAACAAAAAGGGGGGCTCCCCTTTTAGGCTTGGCTAAATCTATATATTAGGGTATATAATGCTTTCGGTGTCTTATGCTTTTTCTCCACGTTTTGGGCTTGTTTGATGAGGAGCAAAATTTCGTCCATAGTAGTTCTTAGGAAAACTGGATTTTTCAAGATTTGTAGGGAATTCTCCAAATTGTCGATTTTAAAATACTTTTGATCTCTGTAGGATACTCTTGAAGTTTTAGGGCAATGCTTTTTTTTATTTGTATTTTAATATTTTTATTTAATATTAGTAGTTTCTTACATGTAACAATACACACTATTATTTACATACACGTACAAAAGACTACACGCATATTACAAGTACAGGAGACCCTTTACCTGGTTCGTATTCTAAATTACAACTTAAAAAAAAAAAAAAAAAAAATATATATATATATATATATATATATATATATATATATATATATATATATATATATATATATATATATATATATAAAACAACTTTTCACAAGCATCCGTCGCCACCGTAAATCTTCATAAAAAAATACCAGGCTTCACATCCTCTGACACCATCAAATAATCCTTTGTTTTATCATCAATGTTCCCTTTCTCCCAACTCTCACGAATCTTTTCATTGATCTTTTTCAAATTCACCTGCAAATGGTCGGATCACGAGATTGAATTTCTAGACGTCAAGGTGTTAAATGAGTCGGGCGTTTTGGAGACTGACGTGTTTATTAAGCCCACAGACAGTCATCAATATTTACATCACAGTTCTTGTCATCCGGGTGCATGTAAAAAAAGTATTCCATTTGCCCAGGCGATGCGATTACGTAGAATTTGTTCAAAGTCTTGTTTTTTTGAAGAGAGAGTGAGAGACTTGGTGGAGTTTTTGGTGGAGAGGGGCTATAGGAAGGCGTACGTTGAGGGTCAAGTTGATAAAGTTAGAAGGATGACAAGGGATGAAGTTCTGAGTAAAAGCAACCAACCACGCTCTACAAAAACACCTTTTGTGGTAACATACCATCCTCGTTTGCCAGACATCAGCAAAATTCTCAGGGAGCTTCATCCTATTCTGGAGTCGTCGGATAGGTGTAAAAACGCCATCAAGAATGTTCCATTTGTGGCTTTTAGAAAACCAAAGAGCTTGGGGGACTATTTGGTACGTGCAAAGGTGGAAAGTCGTAAACCAAGGGATTTGGTATTAGGGACAGTGGAATGTTCGTCGAGGAGATGTGAAGTTTGCAAATACATGGATGGGAACAGTCGGTTCAAGAGTTCACATGACGATAAAAGTTATTCGATCAATTACAACCTTAACTGTAATTCTAGTTATGTAGTGTGCTTAATTACATGTAAGAAATGTTCGTTGCAATATGTGGGCTCCACAACTACGAAATTTAGACTGAGGTTTAATAACCATAAGTCTAGGATTAGGCGACACGGAATGTTGACGCAGGCAGAGAAAAGGGCCGATGATCTATTGTACAGACATTTTTGTGGTGAAGGACATAATGGACTGAGTGACGTTAAGATCCAATTGATAGACCGGGTGAATGGAGAACAACAGTTGCGCGAGAAAGAGGGTCAATGGGCCTATAAACTAAACACACTAGATCCGAATGGATTGAATGACAATGATTTTTTCTTTGTACAAAATAGGCGCTCAAGGCGTACGTAGATTTATGTAAAGTTAGTGGGCGCGCGCGTGCAGGGTAGTTAACGATTTGTTGTAGCGCGCGCGCGGATGCTCCATTTGAAACTTGTTTTTATAGTATGGCGCGTGCAGGGCAACGGTTATTCACCCTGAAGAAGACGCCTAAAAGGCGTCGAAATAAAGGTGTGTGAAAAAAAGTTTAATGCTTGTCTTCATTTGTGATAACATATATATATATATATATATATATATATATATATATATATATATATATATATATATATATATATATAAAAACTTGCGTTTTTAAGAATTCCTCGGAACACCTGTCATTGTCGGATTTATAAAGCTCTTAGTTTTTGTAGCATATTCTGCAAGTTTGAGGTGTGTACAATACATACTGACTTTGCTCTTTGTGGGTCCCTGGAAAAGTCCGTTTTCAACAGTTGCTCAAGACAGCTCAAACTGTAGGTTTTATTGCACATGCGGTGTCAGTGGCAAATTCTGCGCGTTTTAAGCTTGTTTGATGCGTAGCATAATTGGTGCACAGTAAAAAAAAAACATTGGTTCACAGTGGGTCACACGAAAACTTGTGTTTTTAAAAATTCCTCAGAACACCTTTCATCGTCGGTTTCATCACGCTCTTGGTGTCTGTAGCATATTCTGCAAGTTACAGGTGTGTAAAATGCATGGTTGCTTTGCTCATTGTGGCTCCCTGACAGCGGAGCTCCATTGCTAAGGAAATTTGGTAAACTATGAAGTCAAAAAATTTTGGTAGTGACGTAATAGTCACGTGACCGTCCGTCCGTACGTCCGTACATCCGTACGTCCGTCCGTCCGCACCAGAGGGCTACCAATACACTTCATACACTGGATATAACCCTGTGCTGAATCCCGAAATCGCATGTTGACCCGCGTTGTAGCAAAACAAGCAAAGACAACAAAAGTAAAAAACAAATTTGTTAATGGAAAAAAAAGTTCGAAAGAACACTTAGTTGTCTTTTTGGTGGAAGGGGAAAAGTTCAAATTAGGCGAAAGAAATTAGGCGATAAAGTTCAGGCAAAAAGTTCAAATTTGCCTCGTCGGTTCTGTTCAAACTCGGTCGGCACACCGCTTGAGTTCGCAGCTTTTCGCAGCGGTTTCGACGCCAAATATAGCAGAGCTAGTGCTTTTTGGTTTTTTCTGTCCAAAACCATGGTTTTTACGGCGTTTCGAGTACATTTTGCCAGGAAAAACACCAGCATTTTCATGCTGATAGGCAGCTTGTCACGAAGAAAGAAATGAGTATTAAAATTAACTTCTCAGCTAACGTCAAACGCCCATGGCCTAGTGGACTAGTCATCGGCATCTCACGCCAACGCGCCGGGTTCGACACCCAGTTGAAACAGGTACTTTTTTTTCTTTTTTTTCTTTGTTTGTTTATTTTTTTTATTTAACGACTTGAATGAGAGTATTTTCACAAATTAATAACTGCCAGCAAAAACAAAACAAAAAAAACAAAACAAAACAAAAAGGGGGGCTCCCCTTTTAGGCTTGGCTAAATCTATATATTAGGGTATATAATGCTTTCGGTGTCTTATGCTTTTTCTCCACGTTTTGGGCTTGTTTGATGAGGAGCAAAATTTCGTCCATAGTAGTTCTTAGGAAAACTGGATTTTTCAAGATTTGTAGGGAATTCTCCAAATTGTCGATTTTAAAATACTTTTGATCTCTGTAGGATACTCTTGAAGTTTTAGGGCAATGCTTTTTTTTATTTGTATTTTAATATTTTTATTTAATATTAGTAGTTTCTTACATGTAACAATACACACTATTATTTACATACACGTACAAAAGACTACACGCATATTACAAGTACAGGAGACCCTTTACCTGGTTCGTATTCTAAATTACAACTTAAAAAAAAAAAAAAAAAATATATATATATATATATATATATATATATATATATATATATATATATATATATATATATATATATATATATATAAAACAACTTTTCACAAGCATCCGTCGCCACCGTAAATCTTCATAAAAAAATACATGTTATCACAAATGAAGACAAGCATTAAACTTTTTTCACACACCTATATTTCGACGCCTTTTAGGCGTCTTCTTCAGGGTGAATAACCGTTGCCCTGCACGCGCCATACTATAAAAACAAGTTTCAAATGGAGCATCCACGCGCGCGCGCTACAACAAATCGTTAACTACCCTGCACGCGCGCGCCCACTAACTTTACATAAATCTACGTACGCCTTGAGCGCCTATTTTGTACAAAGAAAAAATCATTGCCATTCAATCCATTCGGATCTAGTGTGTTTAGTTTATAGGCCCATTGACCCTCTTTCTCGCGCAACTGTTGTTCTCCATTCACCCGGTCTATCAATTGGATCTTAACGTCACTCAGTCCATTATGTCCTTCACCACAAAAATGTCTGTACAATAGATCATCGGCCCTTTTCTCTGCCTGCGTCAACATTCCGTGTCGCCTAATCCTAGACTTATGGTTATTAAACCTCAGTCTAAATTTCGTAGTTGTGGAGCCCACATATTGCAACGAACATTTCTTACATGTAATTAAGCACACTACATAACTAGAATTACAGTTAAGGTTGTAATTGATCGAATAACTTTTATCGTCATGTGAACTCTTGAACCGACTGTTCCCATCCATGTATTTGCAAACTTCACATCTCCTCGACGAACATTCCACTGTCCCTAATACCAAATCCCTTGGTTTACGACTTTCCACCTTTGCACGTACCAAATAGTCCCCCAAGCTCTTTGGTTTTCTAAAAGCCACAAATGGAACATTCTTGATGGCGTTTTTACACCTATCCGACGACTCCAGAATAGGATGAAGCTCCCTGAGAATTTTGCTGATGTCTGGCAAACGAGGATGGTATGTTACCACAAAAGGTGTTTTTGTAGAGCGTGGTTGGTTGCTTTTACTCAGAACTTCATCCCTTGTCATCCTTCTAACTTTATCAACTTGACCCTCAACGTACGCCTTCCTATAGCCCCTCTCCACCAAAAACTCCACCAAGTCTCTCACTCTCTCTTCAAAAAAACAAGACTTTGAACAAATTCTACGTAATCGCATCGCCTGGGCAAATGGAATACTTTTTTTACATGCACCCGGATGACAAGAACTGTGATGTAAATATTGATGACTGTCTGTGGGCTTAATAAACACGTCAGTCTCCAAAACGCCCGACTCATTTAACACCTTGACGTCTAGAAATTCAATCTCGTGATCCGACCATTTGCAGGTGAATTTGATCGTATCATGCGCGTTGTTAAGGTAATCAATGAATTCTTTCAGCTTCTCCTCTCCCTCCGTCCTAACAATAAAAATGTCATCAATATACCGCCACCAAATATGCGGTTTGACCTCCGCATTTTGAATCAAACGTCTCTCTAATCTGTCCATAAATATGTTCGCATACGAAGGAGCCATCCGCGTCCCTATCGCTGTCCCCCTCTTCTGAAGATAATGTTTACCATTGAATTCAAAGTTATTACTCTTTAGAACCAACTCTGCAAACGACAATACATCCTCAGTAAGAGATCCTCGCTGTTCTGAGTCAACCTGACCGTCCAATTTACTTAGTGCTTCCTTCAAAGCCTCCAAACCCTCATTGTGTGGAATGTGAGGGTATAGCCCAACAACATCTATCGTGCACAATATCGCCCCCTCCGGCAGCTCTCCAATTTGTCCCAACTTGTGTAAAAAGTCATTGGTATCTTTGATGTATGATTTAATTTCCGGTACTAATGGTCGCACTTTTTGATCTACAAACGCAGATATCTTTTCTGTAGGGGTGCCACATCCTGAGATAACTGGTCTGCCTGGACATCCCCGTTTATGTATTTTTGGCAATAGGTAAAACCTACCAGGCTTCACATCCTCTGACACCATCAAATAATCCTTTGTTTTATCATCAATGTTCCCTTTCTCCCAACTCTCACGAATCTTTTCATTGATCTTTTTCAAATTCACCTGCAAATGGTCGGATCACGAGATTGAATTTCTAGACGTCAAGGTGTTAAATGAGTCGGGCGTTTTGGAGACTGACGTGTTTATTAAGCCCACAGACAGTCATCAATATTTACATCACAGTTCTTGTCATCCGGGTGCATGTAAAAAAAGTATTCCATTTGCCCAGGCGATGCGATTACGTAGAATTTGTTCAAAGTCTTGTTTTTTTGAAGAGAGAGTGAGAGACTTGGTGGAGTTTTTGGTGGAGAGGGGCTATAGGAAGGCGTACGTTGAGGGTCAAGTTGATAAAGTTAGAAGGATGACAAGGGATGAAGTTCTGAGTAAAAGCAACCAACCACGCTCTACAAAAACACCTTTTGTGGTAACATACCATCCTCGTTTGCCAGACATCAGCAAAATTCTCAGGGAGCTTCATCCTATTCTGGAGTCGTCGGATAGGTGTAAAAACGCCATCAAGAATGTTCCATTTGTGGCTTTTAGAAAACCAAAGAGCTTGGGGGACTATTTGGTACGTGCAAAGGTGGAAAGTCGTAAACCAAGGGATTTGGTATTAGGGACAGTGGAATGTTCGTCGAGGAGATGTGAAGTTTGCAAATACATGGATGGGAACAGTCGGTTCAAGAGTTCACATGACGATAAAAGTTATTCGATCAATTACAACCTTAACTGTAATTCTAGTTATGTAGTGTGCTTAATTACATGTAAGAAATGTTCGTTGCAATATGTGGGCTCCACAACTACGAAATTTAGACTGAGGTTTAATAACCATAAGTCTAGGATTAGGCGACACGGAATGTTGACGCAGGCAGAGAAAAGGGCCGATGATCTATTGTACAGACATTTTTGTGGTGAAGGACATAATGGACTGAGTGACGTTAAGATCCAATTGATAGACCGGGTGAATGGAGAACAACAGTTGCGCGAGAAAGAGGGTCAATGGGCCTATAAACTAAACACACTAGATCCGAATGGATTGAATGACAATGATTTTTTCTTTGTACAAAATAGGCGCTCAAGGCGTACGTAGATTTATGTAAAGTTAGTGGGCGCGCGCGTGCAGGGTAGTTAACGATTTGTTGTAGCGCGCGCGCGGATGCTCCATTTGAAACTTGTTTTTATAGTATGGCGCGTGCAGGGCAACGGTTATTCACCCTGAAGAAGACGCCTAAAAGGCGTCGAAATAAAGGTGTGTGAAAAAAAGTTTAATGCTTGTCTTCATTTGTGATAACATATATATATATATATATATATATATATATATATATATATATATATATATATATATATATAATTCAGGTGATTTTCACCAGTGAAGCCAAGAGAGTGCTCTACCGTAAAGGAGCGGATATACCAGTAGATGGACAACTCAATGAGGGCACATGGATTTTAATACAAATCTGTTTCGTAGACCAACACGGAGTTGGTCCACTCATCAGTTAATCTCCATATACACTGAAGTATCGTTAAGGTTTACATCAGCAATATGTTCGCGTGACAAGAAACCGTTTTTTTAAAAAAGCCGCAAATTTAAATTTTAATCACGTGGAAAATCCTTGCAAAAGCGAGAGCATACACCACTCTCACCAAGCGGTGCAATTTATGCATTTCTGCCACACATGGCAACCTTAAACAAGCGCAATGAGCTCATATCGACCTGCAGACACCGGCGAAAATACATTCTTAAGTACAATAATTAGTCAGACATCGAGCGGACATTTACGCGCGCGCAAGTATAATTTTTAAATTTCTACGGTTCCTTACGCGCGCGCTTAAGTGTATATGGAGATTAACTGATGAGTGGACCAACTCCGTGTTGGTCTACGAAACAGATTTGTATTAAAATCCATATGCCCTCATTGAGTTGTCCATCTACTGGTACATATATATATATATATATATATATATATATATATTTATTTATTTATTTATTTATGCGCAGTACAGGACAGTTTTATACGATTTTTACACCTCGATATACTTGCCCCATTTTTTTTGCATGGATTGGCCATTTATTACTAGATTTAGCAATACTGGTTTCAAGTTGATAAATTTCCTTACTTGAGCCTTAAATGTAAAAATAGATGGTTTAACCTTAATACATCTACACCAATATATATGTTTCTTTGCAATTAACAAAATGTGGTTGATAAACAAATCCTCTTCGTTGGTTATGCCTAACATTATATCTTTAAGAGAAAAGAATTTAATTTGAATATTCTGCTGGTCCATCCATTTTATTACTTCTTCCCAAAACTTCTCGGTATAGTGGCAAGTTGAAAAGATATGTCCCAAAGATTCGTCTGACTTCCGCAATTAAAGGAGCAGGCTGGAGATGATGTTAGTCCAACTTTGCTTAGGAGGACATTTGTTGCAAGACATCTGTTGAGAAGTTTATATTGAAATACCCGCGATTTTGTGTCCAAAGCAACACGATGTGGTAAGCGATATATTTTCTTCCAAATTAATTCATCATCATTTTTGAACAAAGCGTTGTATTTAAGTTGAGCTGTATAGGTGGAGTAATGATTCTATTTCGGAGTTCTTTGTAAATAGTCTTCGAAACAGCTTTAGAAATTAAAACATTTTGCCCGTTTAACTGTAACTGGATTTGATTTTGTAAGTTGAAGGGCTCGATATCACTATAATTGTACGTTCTTAGAAATCTACGCCATTCTACAGGAAGGGCATCAATTACACAACAAAGTTTAAATACGTCTAACGGGGAGATATTAAATTCCCTTAGCTTATGTAATGAGCTCGTTAATGAGCTCGTTATCTTCAGAGACCAGGTCTCCTAATCTAAGTATACCCTTATCTGCGAGTCTATGATTGTAAACTAATTTTCCATTAATACAGATAGCTTTATTGTTCCACAGAACAATTTTTGAAAAGTCACCACCTGTGAGGTTGTTTGCAATATCTTGCCTTGCCGCCGAGCATTCTGCAAAATATTTTAAACATCCTTTATAAAAAATTGGAAGTTTGACAGGCAATTTTTTTACATCAAAGTCACAACATAGAATGAACTTGCCACAACAGGTTTTAAATAATGCAGTAAAATCATTTTCCAGTTGCTGGGTTATTTACTTGCAAGTCTTTTACAACAAAGAATTCTCTGGGTTCTTATAATGGAGTCGAGGTGTGGGGCTTTGAGTCCGTCATCTTCGACCTCGCTCACATCAGCAAGACGTTTGACTTTGTCTCTTCCTTTCCAAATAAAGTTAAAAATGATTTTATTAGCTTCGTTAACAAATTCTTTATCTAAACAAATCATACTCGCGAGGTATAAGAATACTGGGATAATAAACGTTTTAACTATTTGAATTCTGCCGATAAGGGTCAAGTCTCTCCACTTCATATTTTTAACTTTTTCTTAATAGAGTCGATCAGTTCTTGTAGAATTAGGGCACTGATGACGAGACGCTACGGGGTCTAACTGGAAGTACATTAAGGAATGCGGGGTTGTGGACCCCGCATTCCTTTCATATTTGAATTTTGATCAAGGCGCCGCGAAAGCAATAGGTGTTAAAATCCGCCGCTTTCGCTGTCAACAAAGCTTTTCTGTTACCGGAAACACACTGTTGTTGAATAAATATCACAGACCTTTTTGCAAGTTGATCGCAACGGGAAATTTATTTTTGTGGCTGTTAACAAACAATAAGATAATAGGCCATGAATAGCCTTTTATTTCTCTAGAGGATCGTAGCGCTCGCGAGCGGTTTTACCGTCTCTCCTTTCTCCGGAGAGGTCATTTGTTGGTATGCGATCGGACGTTCTGAGAGAAATACTTGAAGAGAATCTATAAATACAACATGGTCTTTCTCCCGTTTTTAACAAAATCGCGAATATATCGAGAATTATTCACAGAAACTCGATACGCTTTCTCTACGAAAGAAAGAAACAGTAACAGTAACAAAAAAGATAAAACTTTCGTTCACATAATCTGTTAGACTGCAAGCAGTCTCAAATCGTGCTCGCTCGCGTTCGCTATTTGCGCTTCGTTCTGCAAGGATTTTAGAGCAAAAGAGGGACTGCTCGCAGTCTAATAATCTGTCCTCTGAACAGGCCATTCGCTTTGCCGACTGAGCAAACTATTGCTTCCTACGCTTGCGGTCGTTTAGTCTCCCAGACGTCTGCGCGCAGGCTAGCGGTCGTTTCGCCTAAGAGTCTTTTCGCCCAAGGCCAGTTGGTTAACCTTCGATGCGCTTAGAGAACGAGAAATTAAATATATTGCTTTTTCTTTTCCTAGGGTAACACGCTTTAAGAACGAAAAATAGTATATAATTCATTTACTGTCGGCATTTAAGACGTTAGCAGACAAAACAAAAACAAAATATATCGTAGGCGAAACGACCGGTTTCCCCTTGCTGACATCGTGATTTCATCCTCAGCGTTCTAATTGTTGGCCATACTACTGGTTGCAAGTTTCACTTCACAGCACTTGATTCGATTGCCCAAGAAAAGCAGTGGTTTCCGGGCGCTTAACAGGAGCATCTAAAAGTCGCCTAAGAATAACGTCCTAACGAAGAAATGTCACTTTACGGGCTTGCCTTTGGCATTTGTCCAATTCGGGAGTTTGACGGTTCTCTTTCCTTCACCATCACTCTGGCCTCGTGCATGATGCCGAAGTCACAGTATTAAAACTGGTATTAAATCTGCAGCATTTCAACCTTGTTCTACCACAATGTTGAACTCAAATATTATAGTATATGGCAATTTAAACTTGTACCGAATGGACTAAACTGCAGTTTAACGAACTGTTATTGTTATCACCGTTATGGAAAAACATCCAGGGACTTCTAATAATTGTGACACATGGGAAAGTGATGTACCCCCCTACCAACCCCCCCCCCCCAGCAAAAAAATAATAATAAAACAAAATATAACATAACACAACAAAAATGCAAACCTTAAAATACCTGCTACAGCTAGTAACAATTTATTTTTAATCTTTCCTCACTCAACTGTACATATCATTGTTTGCCCCAATTCTCTAGACCGACACTAGCATAAGTACAGATCCAGGAAAAGGATTTATAGGAACAGGTCATGAAATGACATCATTTTTTAACTAGCATGTTCTTTGTAAATAGTGGTATAAGGAATGCTAAACCTAAAAACTATGTTTAGAACAAATAAACTTTATTATCATTTGCCAATAAATTATTAACATGCTGTGTGCAAATATGAACCGAGAGTTAATTCCAATCAAAATCAATATTAATCAATGATAGTCAATAACAATCAATAGTCACTCAACTTTTAAGCTTTGAATTGTATTGATTTCCATAACCAGTCAATTAAATGGAATTGATTATTATTGATTATATTGACTATATTTGGTTTTCATTGTTTGATACTGCCAGGCAGAAGGCAACAGCCACACACAGTGATGACAGATTTGGATGCTACTGCTCCCCTCATTAGTAGCTAACTTTTAATTGAAAGGGATTGTTTAAGGTAACAGTCACACACACCGACGATACATCTGAATGCTACTGTTCCCCTCATTAGTAACTGAGACTTAAAATAGATAGGGATTGTTAAAGGTAACAGCCGCACACTCCGACGATACATCTGGATGCTACTGTTCCCCTCATTAGTAACTGAGACTTAAAATAGAAAGGGATTGTTAAAGGTAACAGCCGCACACTCCGACGATACATCTGGATGCTACTGTTCCCCTCACTAGTAACTGAGACTTAAAATAGAAAGGAATTGTTAGAGGCAACAATCACACACTCTGACGATACATCTGGATGCCACTGTTCCCCTCATTAGTAAATAAGACTTCAAATAGAAAGGAATTGTTAAAGGCAACAGTCGCACACTCCGACGATACATCTGGATGCTACTGTTCCCCTCATTAGTAACTGAGACTTAAAATAGAAAGGAATTGTTAAAGGCAACAATCGCACACTCTGACGATACATCTGGATGCCACTGTTCCCCTCATTAGTAAATAAGACTTCAAATAGAAAGGGATTGTTAAAGGCAACAGTCGCACACTCCGACTATACATCTGGATGCTACTGTTCCCCTCATTAGTAACTGAGACTTAAAATAGAAAGGAATTGTTAAAGGCAACAATCGCACACTCCGACGATACATCTGGATGCCACTGTTCCCCTCATTAGTAAATAAGACTTCAAATAGAAAGGGATTGTTAAAGGCAACAGTCGCACACTCCGACGATACATCTGGATGCTACTGTTCCCCTCATTAGTAACTGAGACTTAAAATAGAAAGGCATCGTTAAAGGCAACAGTCGCACACTCTGACAATACATTTGGATGCTACTGTTCCCCTCCTTAGTAACTGAGACTTAAAATAGAAAGGAATTGTTAAAGGTAACAGTTGCACACTCCGACGATACATCTGGATGCTACTGTTCCCTTTATTGGTAACTGAGACTTAAAATAGAAAAGAATTGTTAAAGGTAACAGTTGCACACTCCGACGATACATCTGGGTGCTACTGTTCCCCTTGTTAGTAACTCAGACTTAAAATAGAAAGGAATTGTTAAAGGTATCAGTTGCACACTCCGACGATACATCTGGATGCTACTGTTCCCCTCATTAGTAACTGAGACTTAAAATAGAAAAGAATTGTTAAAGGTAACAGTTGCACACTCCGACGATACATCTGGACGCTACTGTTCCCCTCATTAGTAACTGAAACTTAAAATATAATGGAATTGTTAAAGGTAATAGTCACACACTCCGACGATACATCTGGATGCTACTGTTCCCCTTATTAGTAACTGAGACTTAAAATAGTTTAATGGATTGTTAAAGGTGACAGTTGTTGACAGGTGACCTATCTCAGGGACACTAATGTTCACTTTAATTACTAACTGTAGTTTTCAAGTTGGAAGGGACTGTTAAAATAAGGCAAAATACAGTACACTCTGGCATTACATCAACACCCTAAGGCAAAATGTAGTGCATGAGTCATATTCTTGGCAGGATTCAAATCTCAGTAGGCATTCCTCATATATTTAATTGGTAGAGCATGTTCCATGGTATCTTTTTAATTTCCTAAGGTTTCTTTCCATGGGACCTGAAAAATGAGAGTGCATGCATTAAGCAATGATATATATTAAGTTACTATCAGTGATAAAGTATCACCATAATGGAAGGTATGAATTACATGCAGAACATTTTGACTTGATATTTCTTAATTGGTCTAAAATGGTGACACTGAAAACCACAATTCAGTGATGGGAAACTTTGTCTATGATGGCAAACTTTGTCTATGATGGTAAACTCATTTGGCTGACAACTTTGTCAACAATGTGCCTTAGGCCTTAAATCTACTCTTGCAGGCTTAAGCTTATGTCCCAAAAATGGTACAGACAATAAAACAAATCCTGAAAAGGCAGTGTCATGTTAATTATTTGTAAAAAAAAAAACATTATCAGTTTTACACACCTGACATTGAGTTCACACAGATACTGTGTTTTGCATCTGCTGTTTGATGTCCTTCCTTCTTTTGCACAGTTAGACTGACGCCAAGGTTAACTGGGCCTTAACTTCTCAGTGCATCGTTTGCATCTTGTGGTGAATCAGCTTTGTAGGCAACCACCCCAGTAGAATCCAGAAGTTGTTTGAGTATTTTGCAGTTACATATACAATGCACAAAGTTGGATACTATTAAGTTCCTCATTGAGTAAAAACTCCAAATAATCTTAAATTCCAGTTGACCTAGAGGAAAAAAGTAACATTTTTATTTTAACAGTTCTTAATAAACCTCTCTTACAGCTGTAATCAAACTCTCAGGTGAGGTCTAATATGAACACCAATGTTAACTTTTCAGGGGCTTAGTTCTTTGCTGTTTCTTGTGTTACTATAGCTAGATGTTATGTAAGTCAAATGATCAAGTAGCTATAAACCTAAACAGGAGGAAAATGTTATATTCAGCAGGATAAAAAACATGATAATGAGAAGAAAGAATAAAAATTGCTTGAAAAAAAGACATGTTCAAGAATCCCATTACGACCAAAAAGACCAATTTTATCTAAAAGAATTCATGACTACAACAACCAAAACTACAGATGTAGGCATGCATGTCAACTCTACATGTATCTGGGAGACCCCTAGATAAAAATAAGTGAATTGGAAATTATACAACTTTTCGATATCATCTTGATATCATTTTCAAGGAAGAAAAATCATTCTATGTTAATAAATACCTGAAACAGTGTCAAATAGTTCTACACTGATTAGACTCCTGGATACCCAAAAATTTAAAAATTAAATCACCCAGTCTATTGTTTCGGTCACAAAATCTCCTAGACAACAGCAATCTTGGATCTTTCTTCCAAAAAAAATTATAAATAAAAAAAGAAAAGAAAATAAGATTACAGAAATCGTTTCCACACAGCAAATATATCGTTTCTTTCTAAATGGGAAAGAAATTGGAAACGCCCAGGAGTACACTAAGTATTAACTCCTCAGGAAAGGTTGTAATTGAGAATTGAGGTTGAACTTTCAGGCTCCCAATTTCAGCACGGTCAGAATAAGCTGGACATATTTCATCAACAATTATATTTCTACGTCTTCGCCATTCAATTACCTTTCATTGAGGTCTGTCTCGGCCTTTAAATAGCGGAAATTTAACGCCAAAATAAAATCTCCCAGTACAGTAATTTTCTTGTTTTGGACAATTTACGCCATTTTGAATTCTCATTGGAAAACCGCTGTTCAAAGTGTTTCGGTTCTCACAAAGCCTACTGTGTGACAATGGCGCAAAAACGCGGGTCGATGAACAACTCATTATTTTTTATTCCTTGCAACGCAAGGATCGTATCAAAGAACAGTTTTGCTACAAAAGACGCGACCTAATAAAACGATCGCAAATCACTTTCAAAAACACAACATCTAGAATTTTTTTCCAAATTCCTTTCATTTTGTGTTGTGATTACATAAGACAGCAAGTCAGAATTGATTGTGGAGAACACAACACTGACTCAAAGCTAGGGCTTACCTTTTTTGTGGAGCTGCTTGGTGAGATCGGCAAGAAAATACAATAGAAGATGGCAGTGGCGTCACCAAACGGCAATTGCAGGGATCGAATTCACGGCCATGTGAGTGCAAGCCGACAGCTTCAACCGCCAAGGCTGAAAACCTTCCAAACGTCTCTTCTTGAAATAACCGCAAATTCGGCGCATGACGAAGAAATATCGCCAACAAACCAAACGAAGAAGGCACGATTTCGTACTTTCCTTGGTACGGCGCACTTTGCGCGCTTCACTTTGCTTCCCATGTGGGAATATCGAAATAAATTGTTGTTGTTGTTATAATATCATCCGGAAAGCGGGCGGGGAACTTCTTTCTGTTTGTTACAATCTAACAATTCCTGGAGTTTATCCGAGAAGTGGACGAACAGCACTTTCCTCGGAGCCATCGACCGGCAGTTCCATTTTAACCTCGAAGAGACCGTATTCTCAAATGACCTAAGCATGTGATTCATGAAATTCGTCACTCGTCAAGCCTTAATTTGAGCCTGACATGTATCCTATTTGATCCCCATTTACCTCGCTTTGTTGACAGAAATTTAATTACCGAGTAAACCGCAACTTAATTAATTCGGAAATCGGGTACTTCCAGTTCAGACCCACTTGCGTCTTGTCAATTTTTTCATTGTGGGTCGGTGAAAAACTCCATTTCTCAGGAGTAGCGGGGAACTCCTCAAATCATCGGCTATCTAATGTTTTAGGTGTGGGTGGGATATTCCTGCTCTTTAGAAGCCTGTGCGATATAATGCCAAATTTTTGCACGTTGGGTCATTAGAAAAGGGGATTTTTGAAAAGTTGATCGAGAAGGCTCAAGCCATAGTTTTAATATTGCTCTCGGTGTCTGTAGCATATTCGGCAAGCTTCAGGTCCGTACGATGCATAGCGATATGTTTTCCTTGTGAGTCCTAGGAAAAGTCAAATTTTTAAGAGTTACTCGTGGCAGCGCAAACCATACCTTTTATAATGCTTAAGATGTCAGTAGCATATTCTGTACGTTTTAGCCTGGTTCGATGCGTAACATAATTGGTTCACAGTGGGTCACAGAGAAACTTGCGATATTAAGAATTTTTCGGAACACGTTTTATCGTCGCTTTTATAACGCTCACTGTGTCTGTAACATATTCTGAAAAGTTGAGGTGTATAAAATGCATGGTGACTTTGCTCTTAAAGAGTTGCGTTAAACGACCCAAATTGTCGATTTTAAAATGCTCTTGATGTGTGTAGCATATCCTTGAAATTTTAGCGAACTGCGTTGCACAGCGAATTTTTTTCATTGTTGGTCGGAGAACAACTCCATTTCCCAAGAGTAGCCCAGAACTCCTCAAATGATTGGCTTTGTAACGCTTTTGGTGTCTGTGAGATATTCTGCTCTTAAGAAGCCTTGTGCGATGCGTGGCCAACATTCTGCAATGTGGGTCATTAGAAAAGTTTATTTTTTAAATATTGCTTGAGACAGCTCAAGTCATAGGTTTTATAATGCTTTTGGTGTCTGTAGCATATTCCGCAAGTTTGAGGGGTGTACGATGCCTAACGAACTTTGCTCTATTTAGGTCCCTGGAAGAGTCGATTTTTCAAGATTTGCTCGAGACACCTCAAACCATAGCTTTTATACTGCTTGTGATGTCACTAGTATATTTCGCACGTTTTAGGCTTGTTCGATGCGTAGCATAATTGGTCCACAGTGGGTCATAGGAAAACGCGTAGCATATTCTGCAAGTTTGAAGTGTGTACAGTGCATGGTGACTTTGCTTTTTGTAGGTTCCTAAAAAAGTCGATTTTTAACAGTTGCATAAGACAGCTCAAACCATAGGTTTGATAATTTTTTCGGTTTCTATAGCATATTTTGCACGTTTTGGGCTTCTTCGAACCGTGGAAAAATTTGCCCAACGTGGCGCTTAGAAAAACTTTATTTGTCAACAGTTGAGGGAATGCCCCAAATTGATGAGGTTAAAATGCTTTCGATGTCTGTAGATTATTTTTAAACTTTCTGGGCACTGCGTGGCACAGCAAAGTTTTTTCTCAATATGGGTTGGAGAAAAACTCCATTTATTACGAGTAGCGCAGATCTCAAATCATTGCCTTTCTAATGCTTTTCGTGTCTATGGGATCTTCTGCATGTGCAATGCGCGGCCAAATTTCTCCGTTGTGTGTCATTAGAAAAGTGGATTTTTTGGAAGTTGCCTGAGACAGCTCAAACCATAGGTTTTATAGCACTCTCTGTGACTGTAGCATATTCTGCAAGTTAGAAGTGTGTACTCTCCATGGTGACTTTGCTCTTTGTAGGTTCCTGGAAAAGTCGATTTCCAACAGTTGCCTTAGACGGCACAAATCATAGCATTTATAGTGTTTTTTTGTGTTTGTAACACATTCTGCACGTTTGTGGCTTGTTCAATGCGTAGCAAAATTTGACCACAGTGGCGCTCAGAAAAATTGGACTTTTCAAGAGCTGTCGGGAACGCCCCAAATTATCTATCGATTTTAAAACGATTTTGATATGTGTAGCATATTTTTAAACTTTTAAGGTATTGTTTTGCACAGCGAATTTTTTCGATATGGGTCGGAGAAAAACTCCATTTTCAACAGTGTTTCAAAGTAGCTCAAACTGTAGGCAAACTGTAGGGAAACCATAGCCTCGAGAAAGCTCAAACCGTAATACTTGTGGTGTCAATAGCAAATTCTGCGCGTTTTAGGCTGGTTCGCTGCGTAGCATAGTTGGTGCACAGCGCAATTTTTCATTGTGGGTTGGTGGAAAACTCCATTTCTCAAGAGCAGTGCGGAACTCCTCAAATCATCGACTTTCTAATTCTTTTGGTGTCAGTGGGATATTCTTCTCTTTAGAAGCCTGTGCGATACGTGGCCAAATTTTTGCCCTGTGGGTCATTAGAAAAGTGGATTTTTGAAAAGTTGCTTGAGACAGCTCAAGCAATAGTTTTTATAAAGCTCTCGGTGTCTGTAGCATATTCTCCAAGTTTGAGGTGTGTACGATGCATAGCGATCTTTGTTCTTTGTGAGACACGGGAAAAGTCAAATTGTCAAAAGCTGTTCGAGGCAGCTCTAACCATAGGTTTTATAATGCTTATGATGTCAGTAGCATATTCTGCATGTTTTAGCCTTGTTCGATGCGTGGCATAATTGGTTCACAGTGGGTGACAGGAAAACTCGCGTTTTTAAGAATTTATCGGAACACCTGTAATCGTCGGTTTTATAACGCTCTCTGTGTCGGAACCATATAGTGCAAGTTTTAGGTGTGTACAATGCATGGTGACTTTGCTCTTTGTGGGTCCTTGGGAAAGTCGATTTTCAACAGCTGCTCGAGACAGCTAAAACCATAGGTTTTATAATGTTTTCGGTGTCTATAGCATATTGTGCACGTTTTGGCCTTGTTTGATGCGTGGCAAAATTTGTCCTCAATGGCACTCAGGAAAATTGCTTTTTCAAGAAGTGCGGGAAACGCTCCAAATTGTCAATTTTTCTGTGTCTTTAATCTCTGTAGCATATTTTTGAAGTTTTAGGGCACTGCGTTGCATAGCGAATTTTTTTCATTGTCGGTCAGAGAGAAACTCTATTTCTCAAGAGTAGCGCGGAACTCCTCAAATCATCGGCTTTCTAATGCTATTGCTGACGGTGGGATATTTTGCTGTGTAGAAGCCTGTGCGATGTGTAGCCAAATTTTTGCGTTATGGGTCATTAGAAAAGTGGATTTTTAAAAAGTTGCCCCAGACAGCTCAAGCCATAGGTTTGCTAATGTATTCGGTGTCTGAAGCATATACTTCAAGTTTGAGGTGTGTACAATGCATGGTGACTTTCCTCATTGTGGGTCCCTGGCAAAGCCGATTTTCAACAGTTGCTAAAGACAGGTAAAATCATGGGTTCTATAATAATTTCGGTGTCTGTAGGATACGCTGTACGTTTAATGCCTAGCAAAATTAGTCCATATTGGGGCTCAGAGAACTGTATATTTCAAGAGCTCACTGGGAAACGTTTCCGCATTGTGGGGCATTAGAAAAGTGGATTTTTTAAAAGATGCTCGAGACAGCTCAAGCAATAGGTTATATAATGCTGTCGGTGTCTGTAGCATATTCTGCAAGTTTGAGATCTGTATGATGCATAGCGAACTTTGCTCTTTGTGGGTCACTGGAAAAGTCAATTTTGCAAGAGTTGCACGAGACACCCCAAACCATAGGTTTTATAATGTTTCGATATCTGCAGGATATTCTGCACGTTTTGGGCTTGTTTGATCCGTGGCAAAATTTGTCCACAGTGGAGCTCAGGAAAACTGGATTTTTTAAGAGTTGCGGGAACGCCCCAAATTGTCGATTTTAAAACGCTTTTGATGTCTGTAGCATATTTTTAAACTGTTAAGGCATTGCGTTGCACAGCGATTTTTTTCAAGATGGGTTGAGTAGCGCGAAACTCCTCAAATCATCGGCTTTCTTAAACTTTTGGTGTCCGTGGGATATTCTGCTCTTTAGATCTCTTTAGATATACATGGCCAAATTTCTGTAGTGTGGGTCATTTGAAAAGTGGATTTTTGATAAGTTGCTGGAGACAGCTCAAGCCCTAGGTTTTATAATGCTCTCAGTGTCTGTAGCATATTCTGCAAGTTTTAGTGTGTACAAAGCTTGGTGACTTTGCTCTTTGTGGGTCCCTGGAAAAGTCGATTTTCAACAGTTGCTTGAGACTGTAGTATATTCTGCACGTTTTTTGCTTGTTTGATGGGTAGTATAATTGGAAAACGCGGTTTTAAGAATTGCTCGGAACACCTTTCAGCGTGGGATTGATAACGCTGTTGGTTTTTTGTAGAATGTTCTGCAAGTTTGAGGTGTATAATGCATACTGACAGTTGCCCGAGACAGGCTTGTTCCATGCGTGGCATAATTGGTGCGTAGCAAAAAAAAAAAAACATTGGGGCACAGTAGGTCACAGGAAAACTTGCCTCTTTAAGAATTGCTCAGAACACCTTTCATCGTCGGTTTCATAATCCTCTTGGTGTTTGAAGCATATTCTGCAACGTTTAGGTGTGTAAAATGCATTGTGACTTTGCTCATTGTGACTCCCTGATAAAGGCGATATTCCACAGTTGCTCGAGACAGCTGAAATTATAGGTTTTATAATGCTTTCGGTGTCTTTAGCTTTTTCTCCACGTTTTGGGCTTGTTTGATGAGGAGCAAATTTCGTCCATTGTAGTTCTCAGAAAACTGGATTTTTCAAGATTTGCGGGGAACTCTCCAAATTGTCGATTTTAAAATACTTTTGATCTCTGTAGTATATTCTTGTAGTTTTTAGGACACTGCGTTGCACAGCGAATTTTTTCATTGTGGGTCGGTGGAAAACTTCATTTCTCAGGAGTAGCGGGGAACTTCTCAAATGATCGCCTTTCTAATGCTTTTGGTCTCGGTGGGATATTCTGCTCTTTAGAAGCTTGTGCGATACAGGGCCAAATTTATGCACTGTGGGTCATTAGAAAAATGGATTTTTGAAAAGTTGCTCGAGAACGCTCAAGCCATAGTTTTTATAATGCCCTCGGTGTCTGTAGCATATTCTGCAAGTTTCAGGTCTGTACGATGCATAGCGATCCTTTGTTTTTTGTGAGTGACAGGAAAAGTCAAATTTTCAAGAGTTGCTGGTGGCAGTGCAAACCATAGGTTATATAATGCTTAAGATGTCAGTAGCATATTATGCACGTTTTAGCCTTGTTCGATGCGTAACTTAATTGTTTTAAAATGGGTCACAGGAAAACTCGCGATTTTATCGTCGGCTTTATAACGCCCACTGTGTCACTAGCATATTCTGCAAGTTTGAGGTGTGTACAGTGCACGGTGACTTTTCTCTTGAAGACTTGCGGTAAACGTCCCAATTTGTCGATTTTAGAATGCTCTTGATGTGTGTAGCATATTCTTTAAGCTTTAGGGAAGTGCGTTGCACCGCAAATTTCTTTCATTGTTGGTCGGAGAAAACCTCCATTTCTCAAGAGTAGCCCGGAACTCCTCAAATGATGGGCTCTGTAAAGGTTTTGGTGTCTGTGAGATATTCTGCTCTTAAGAAGCCTGTGCGATGCGTGGCCAAATTTCTGCATTGTTGCAATTAGAAAAGTGGATTTTTAAAATATTGCTCTACACAGCTCAAACCATAGGGTTTGTAATGCCTCGGTTGTCAGCAGAATATTCTGCATGCTTTAGGCTTGTTCGATGCGTAGCGTAATTGGTCCACAGTGGGTCACAGGAAAACTGGCGTTTTTAAGAATTGCCTTTCATCGTTTTCATCCTTTCATCGTTTCAACGCTCTCGGTGTGTGTAGCATATTCTGCAAGTTTAAATTGTGTACAATGCCTAATGACTTTGCTCTTTCTGGCTCGCTGGAAAAGTCGGTTTTCAGCAGTTGCGCGAGAAAGCTCAAACCGTAGGTTTTATAATGCTTTCGGTGTCTGTAGCATAATCTGCATGTTTTGGGCTTGTTCCATGCGTAGCAAAATTTGTTTTCAATGGTGCTCAGGAAAAGTGGATTTTTTTGGAGTTGCGGGAACGCTCCAAATTGCAAATTTAAAAGATTTTGATCTATGTAGGATATTCTTGAAGGCTTAGGGCACTGCGTTGCACAGCGAATTTTTTTATTGTGGGTCGGATAGAAACTCCATTTCTCAAGAGTAGCTCGGAACTCTTCAAATCATCGGCTGTATGATGCTATTGGTGTGTGTGGGATATTCGGCACTTTAGAAGCCTGTGCAATGCGTGGCCAAATTTCTGCATTGTGGCCAAATTTCTGCATTTCTGCATTGTGGGAATTTTTTAAAAAATTCTCGTGACAGCAAAGCCAAAGGTTTTATAATACTCTCGGTGTTTGCTCTTCGTGGGTCACTGGAAAAGTCAATTTTTCAAGAGTTGTTCGAGACACCCCAAACCATAGGTTTTATGATGCTTGTAGCGTCACTAGCATATTTTGCACGTTTTAGGCTGGTTCGATGCGTAGCTTAATTGGTCCACACTGGGTCATAGAAAAACTTGCGTTTCTAAGAACTGTTCGGATCACCTTTCATCGTCGGCCTTATAACGTGCTCGGTGTCTCTGGCATATTTTCTAAGTTTGAGGTGTGTACAATACATGGTGACTTTGCTCTTTGTTGGTCCCTGGAAAACTCGGTTTTCAACAGTTGCTCGAGACAGCTCAAACCATACGTTTTACAATGCTTTCGGTGTTTGTAGCATATTCTGCACGTTTTGCAGTTTTTCGATGCGTAGCAAATTTGTCCACACTGGGGCTGAGGAGAACTTGCTTTTCTAAGAGTTCCAGGGACGCTGCGGGGAACATTGCGGAGAACGCTGATGTGTGCAGCATATTCTTGAAGTTTTAGGAAAGTGCGTTGCACAGCGAATTTTATCTATTATAGGTCGGAGAAAAACTCCATTTCTTATGACTAGCGCAGAACTCTTCAAATCATGGGCTTTGTATTTCTTTTGGTGTCGGTGGGATATTCTGCTCTTTACATGCCTGTGCGAAGCGTAACCAAATTTCTGCACTGTGGGTCATTAGAAACGTTAATTTTTGAAAAGTTGCTCGAGAAAGCTCAAGCCATAATTTTTGTGATGCTCTTGGTGTCTGCATGATATTCTGCAAGTTTGTGGTGTGTACAATGCATAGCAAAGATTATTCCTTGTTGGACGCTGTAAAAGTCAATTTGTTAAGAGTTGCTAGAGACACCTCAAACCATAGGTTTTATAATGCTTGTGTTGTTAGTAGCATATTCTCCACGTTTTAGGCTTGTTCGATGCGTACCATAACTGGTGCATAGCGGGTCACAGGAAAACTTGCGTTTTTAAGAATTGCTCGGAACACCTTTCATCGTCGGTTTTCTAACGCGCTCGGTGTCTGTAGCATATTCTACAAGCTTGATGTCTGTACAATGCATGGTGACTTTGCTCTTTGTAGGTCCCTGCAAAAGTCGGTTTTCAACAGTTGCTTGAGACAGATCAAACATTAGTTTTTAATGTTTTTGTTTTCGGTGTCTGTAGCATATTCTGCACATTTTGGGCTTGTTTGATGCGCAGCAAAATTTGTCTTCAGGGGGACTCAGGAAAACTGGACTTTTTTTGGAGTTGTGGGGAACGGCCCGACTTGTCGATTTTAAAGTGGTTTTGATCTCTGTAGGATATTCTTGAAGTTTTACGGCAGTGCATTGCACAGCGAAGTTTTCATTGTGGGTCGGGATAAACTTTATTTTTGAAGAGTAGCGCGGAACTCCTCAAATCATCGGCTTTATAATGCTTTTGGTGTCTGTGAGATATACTCTTCTTTAGAAGTCTGTGCGAAGCGTGACCAATTTTCTGCACTGTGACTCATTAGAAAAGTGGATGTTTCAAGAAAATGCTCAAGACAGCCCAAGTCATACGGTTTATAATGCTGTCGGTGTCTGTAGCCTATTCTGCAAGATTGTGGTGTGTACGAAGCATAGAGAGCATTGCTCTTCCTGGGTCACTGGAAAAGTCTATTTTTCAAAAGTTGCTCAAGACACCTCAAGCCATAGGTTTTATAACGCTTGTGATGTCACTAGTGTATTTTGCACGTTTTAGGCTTCTTCGATGCGTAGCATAATTGGACCACAGTGGGTCATAGGAAAAAGCGTTTTAAAGAATTGTTCGCAACACCTTTCATCGTCGGATTTATAACGCGCTCGGTGTCTGTAGTATATTATGCAAGTTTGAGGTGTGTACAATGCATGGTGACTTTGCTCTTTGTAGGTCCCTGCAAAAGTCCTTTTTCAACAGTTGCTTCAGACACTTCAAACCATGGGTTTTATAATGTTTTCGGTGTCTCTAGCATATTCTGCACGTCTTGGGCTTGTTTGATGCGCAGCAAACTTTGTCTACAATGGGGCTCAAAAAAACTGGATTTTTTCAAGAGTTGCGGGGAACGTCCCAAATTGTCGATTTTAAAATGCTTTTGATCTCTGTAGCTTATTCTTGAAGTTTAAAGGGCAGTGCGTTGCACGGTGGATTTTTGTGTTTATTGTGGGTCGGAGAGAAACTGCATTTCCCAAGAGTAGCGTGCAACGCCTCAAATCATCGGCTTCATAATGCTATTGGTGTCTGTGGGCTATTCTGCTCTTGAGAAGCCTGTGCCATGGGTTGCCAAATTACTCCATGATGGGTCATTAGGAAAGAGGATTTTTTAAAGGTTGATCGAGACAGCTGAAGCCATAGTTTTGATAATGCCCTCAATGTCTGAAGCATATTCTGCAAGTTTGAGATGTGTACGATGCATAGCAAACTTTGCACTTTGTGGGTCACTGGAAAAGTCGATTTTTTAAGAGTTGCTCGAGGCAGCTCAAACCATAGGTTTGATAATGATTGTGATGCCAGTAGCATATTCTGCACGTCTTTGTCTTGTTCGGTGCGTAGCACAATTGGTCCACAGCAGGTCACAGGGAAACTCGTTTTTCTTAGAATTGCTCGGAACACCTTTCATTGTCGGTTTTATAACGCGGTCTCCGTGTCTGTAGCATAATCTGCAAGATTGAGGTGTGTAGAAAGCGTGGCTCACTGGGAAAGTCGACTTTCAAGACCTACCCGGACAGTTAAAACATAGGTTTTTTAATGCTTTCTGTGTCTCTAGCATACTCTGTACGTTTTGGCTTGTTTGATACGTAGCGAAATTTGTCCACACGCACTCAGAAAAACTGTATTGTTCAAGAGCTACGGCATCGCCCAAATTGTCCATTTTATAATGCTTTTCATCTTTGTAGCATATTCTTGAAGATTTAGGGCAGTGCATTGCACAGTGAGTTTTTTTCATTGTGGGTCGGAGAGAGACTTTATTTTTCAACAGTAGCGCGGAACTGCTCAATTTATCGCCTTTGTATTGCTTTTGGTGTCGGTGGGATATTCTGCTTTTTACAAGCCTGTGCGATGCAGAACCAAATTTCTGCAATCTGGGTCATTAGAAAAGTGGACTTTTGAAAAGTTGTTCGAGACAGCTCCAGCCATAATTTTTATAATGCTCTTGGTGTCTGTAGCATATTCCGCAAGTTTAAGGTGTGTACAACGCATAGTGAAGATTACTCTTTGTTCGCCGCTGTAAAAGTCAATTTGTTAAGAGTTGCTGGAGACACCTCAAACCATAGGTTTTATAACGCCTGTGTTGTTAGTAGCATATTCTGCACGTTTTAGCCTTGTTCGATGCGTACCATAACTGGTGCATAGTGGGTCACAGGAAAACTCGCGTTTTTAAAAATTTGCTCGGAACACCCAACATCGTCGGTTTTATAACGCGCTCGGTGTCTTTAGCATATTCTGCAAGTTTGAGGTGTGTACGATGCATGGTGACTTTGCTCTTTGTTGGTCCCTGCGAAAGTCGGTTTTCAACAGTTGCTCCAGACAGTTAAAACCATAGGTTTTATAATGTTTTCGGTGTCTGTAGCATATTCTGCACGTTTTGGGCTTGTTTGATGCGCAGCAAACTTTGTCTACATTGGGGCTCTGGAAAATTGGATTTTTCAAGAGTTGCGGGGAACGTCACAAATTGTCGATTTTAAAATGCTTTTGATATCTGTAGCATATTCTTGAAGATTTAGGGCAGTGCGTTGCAGTTTTTTTTTACTTTGGGTGGGAGGAAAACTCCATTTCTCAAGAGTAACGCGGAACTCCTCAAATCATTGGCTTTCTAATACTTTTGTTGTCGGTGGGATATTCCGCTCTTTAGAAGTCTGTGCGATGCTTGGCTAAATTCTGCACGTTGGGTCATAAGAAAAGTGGATTTTTTAAAAGTTGATCGAGACAGCTTCAGCCGTAACTTAACTTAATAATGCTCTCCGTGTCTGTAGCGTATTCTTTAAGTTTCAGGTGTGTACGATGAATGGTGACTTCCTATTTCTGCGACACTGGTAAAAGTCGACTTTCAAGGCATGCCCAAGACAGCTCAATCCATAGAATTTTTAATGATTGTTGTGTCAGTAGCATATTCTGCACATTTAAGGCTGGTTCAATGCCTAGCATAATTGGTCCACCGTACGTCATAGGAAAACTCGGGTTTTTAAGCACCTTTCATTGTCGGTTTTAAAGCGCGTTCTCCATCTCTGTAGCATTATCTGCAAGTTTGAGGTCTATATAATGGATCGTGACTGCTCTCCGTGGTTCCCTGGAAAAGTCGACTTTCAAGAGTTGCCCGAGACAGCTCAAACCATAGGTTTTAGAATGGTTGCGGTGTCAGTACATATTCTGCACCTTTTAGGCTGGTTCGGTGCGTAGCAAAGTTGGTCCACAGTGGATCACAGGAAAGCTCGTCTTTTTTATAATTTTTCGGAACGCCTTTCAACGTCGGTTTTATAACTCTCTCTCCGTGTCTGTAGTATATTCTGCAAGTTTAAGGTGTATAGAATGCTGGTGACTTTGCTCTTCGTTGGTCCCTGGAAAAGTCGACTTTTGAGAGATGCCCGAGACGGCTAAAACCATAGGTTTTTAATGCTTTCGCTGTCCCTAGCATACTCTGTACGATTTGGGCATGTTTGATACGTAGCAAAATTTGTCCACACGCCCTCAGGAAAACTGGATTTTTCAAGAGCGTCGGAAAACGCCCCAAATTTTCGAATTTAAAATGCTTTTGATCTTGGAAGTATATCCTTAAAGTTTTGTAGCGTTACGTTGCAAAGTAAGGTTTTTTTATTGTGGGTCGGAGAGAAACTCCATTTTTTAACAGTAGCGCGCAACTCTTAAAACTATTGGCTTTGTAGTGTTTTAGTGTCGATATTTCGCAAGTTTAAGGTGTGTACGATGCATAGCGAAGATTACTTTTGTTGGTCCCTGGAAAAGTGGACTTTCAAGAGTTGCCCGAGACAGCTCAATCCATAGGTTTTAGAATGGTTGTCGTGTCAGTAGCATATTCTGCACCTTTTAGGCTGGTTCGGTGCGTAGCATAGTTGGTGCACAGTGGGTCACAGGAAAGCTGGTCTTTTTTAGAATTGCTCGGAACACCTTTCATTGTCAGTTTTATAACGCGTTTTATAACTGGATTTGTCAAGAGTTGCGGTGAACGTCCCAAATTGTCGACTTCTAAATGCTTTTGATGTCTGTAGCATATTCTTGAAGTTTTAGGGCAATGCGTTGCACAGCGAATTTTTTTGATTGTGGGTGGGAGAAAAACTCCATTTCTCAAGATTAGCGCGGTTCTTCTCAAGTCATCGGCTTTATAATGCTTTTGGTATGTGGGGGATATTCGCCACTTTAGCAACTTGCGCGATGCGTGACCAAGTTTCTGCATCGTGGGTCATTAGAAAAGTGGATATTTTGAAAGTTGCCCGAGTAAGCTCAAGCTATTATTTTTATAATGCTCTCGTTGTCCGTAGCATATTCTGCAAGTTTCAGGTGGGTACTGACAGGTGTGACAGTTCCAGGTGTATACGAACTTTGCTCTTTGTGGCTGACTGGAAAAGTAGATTTTTCAAGAGTTGCTTGAGAAAGCTCAAACCATAGGTTTTATAATGCTTTTGGTGTGAAAAGCATAGTCTGCACGTTTTAGGCTTGTTCGCTGCGTAGCATGATTGGTGCACAGTGGGTCACAGGAAAATTCGCGTTTTTAAGAATTTGTGTACAATGCATGGTGACTTTGCTCTTTTAGGGTCCCTGGACAAGTCGATTTTCAAGAGTTGCTCAAGACAGCTCAAACCATCGGTTTTATGAGGCTTTCGGTGTCTAGAATATTCTGCACGAGTAGCATTGTCGAGTAGTATTGTGGGACCATTCAGATCAACCTCGTTCCCAGGGTCTCTCTCCTCTGCCTCCCTTGTCGTTTCCTCAACGACAAGGGAGGCAGAGGAGAGAGACCCTGGGAACGAGGTTGCATTCAGATCCCCTAGCCTTGTTTGGATGCGTGGTTGTCATTTTGGAGTGACGGCATACCGGAAGTGCAAAACAGGAAGTGATGTCAAAATGTTTTATCCAAATAGGGTGAGCTCTCAATCAAAAATCACCATAGCAACAAGACAGACGTGTTAAGTTCAACAGATTTTTTTAATGGAACAATAACAAGGCATGACTTAGTTACAGGGCGGGAGCGTGGTGCCTGGGCCCAAGTGGTCAGCGGCGTCCCTTGACCAAAGTCTAAAGTTTAAAAAATTTAAAAATGTTACGTGACTGGGCTTTGCCTAGACCTGAGTTTTAAACGGCTCCCTGGTATCCGTAGGGTTAGGTTTGGAAGGTACTGGGATCGATGACCCTCTTGTCGTAGACCATTTGGTAACGCTTGTATTCGGGAAAGGTGTAGAGGTCGTAGGTTTTGGCGTCTCTGACGATCTGGTGGGTTTTGACGACTTGAGTTTGGCGCGGCTCGTTTTGAGGATTTTGACTTTCGTCGAGCACGTTTTGACGCAGGGCGTCATAATTTAATTGGGTTTTTCCCTCGGTGTTGAGACGGAAGCCGTGGACCTTGCATTCGACTTTGCCGTTCTTGGTTTTGTACCCATAATTCTTGGGGCCTCCCGACACGAATTCCACGATGTAATCTGTCGGCATCCAATTCGCTGGTGAACTCTCCGAGATAGTCTCCCAAGGGAGGGTTGGGTTGTCCCGGTTCGAGGTAAATGACCGAGTCGGTCGGTTCACTGGCGAGGCTGTCGGGGATCATGCGGTTCATACGCAGATCGATGCGTGCTCAAATGGGTTGAACCCCGTTTTGGCTTCAAACAAACGTTTGAAAGTCAAACACTCTTCTTTCAATAGGCGGACATCGGATTCAGAGTTGGTTACTGATTCTTTTGGGAAATCAAAGACAACTAACTTGGTTGTCGCGCTGCTCCTGGTGCCATTTTTCAAACTCTTGCCGTCCTTCGGAGGACATGACTTCGGGCATGTGGTAGTTCATGGCAGGGACGGGTACCACGTACTCTTGGTTTTCGGGGATGTTGTGTTATCTCTCAAAGTGGGGAGTGAGCATCGGTTTCTGTTTGCTTTCAAGGCTACGACGCCTTCACTGACGTCTCCCGCTGTTGCTAATCTGCCTGAGTCAGCAAGCAAGTCATTGCCAGCACGTTCTGAGAGTATCTCAGAAAGGATACCCTTTCTTTTAGGACTAGCAGAAAAGAAGAAGGTAATCGCCTTAAAGGTATCCATAAAGTTCCTGACACTGGGAACTTTGTAAGACAATGGCTTCTGCATTGCACAAAATACCTTGCTTTGGGAGTTTCGCTGTAATTCTTGCTCGAACACCGGACAACTGTCCACTCATTGTAGAAGCGCCATCATATCCTTGCCCACGCCACTTGCTAGTATTCAAGCCCCAATGCTGAACGTTGTTCAACAGAACTTCAGAAATGGTTCGTGCATCCGCCTTAGGCAATTCAACGAAACCGAGAAAGGCTTCTTCAACCACAAAGGTATACACAGGTATACAGGTATACAAAGGTTACACAGACAGAAACTTGTGTTTTTGTTGACTCATCCGTTGTCTCATCAGCCATTACACTGTAGAACTTTGATTTATCTATTAGGTTTACAATACAGTAGCGAATGTCGTCTCCTAAACAAGAGATCAATTCATTTTGAATATGCGGAGACAGATAACGCGCATTTCTCGGCGAGGTATCCAGATATCTCCTAAGAATTGTGTCGAATCTGCTCTTCCATTGAATAAAGTAGTCAAAATTTCCATCTTCTCGTTGCTCCATCGAGTTCCAGTTTCCCCTGAGTGGTGTTCCGCGCACTGCCAAGCTGGTAATAACATCGATAATTGTTAATAAAATAGCACGGTTTCTTTCTACACTCTCACTGTAAGCAGCACTAACCTGTGACGCAACTGAAAGCCTTTTATTATCACAAATGGCTAAAAATTGCTCTGCCTTTGTAAGGGCATCTCAGTGAATATCAGAATTGGCATGTTTGGTAATTTCCCTCTTTGACTACCCACCGCATTCTTCCAGTTACTGAATAGCATCGAAATCAATTCTATGTTTCGGGTGGATTCAGGAGCAAATACCAAGCAGCAGGTACAGAAACAACCATCAACGGAGGGAGAGTAGCGAAGCCAATTAAACTTTTCTTCCCACTGTGGATTGAAGCGCCGCCCATTGGTTTTTTGGGTACTGAAAATCGACGGAGGCTCTGTGTTTTTCTATTCGTAAAATAGAATGTTTTTCATCATCTGTAAGCTTCCGGCGATCTTTTACGTACTGCAGCAAATCAAGAGGTAAGGATTCTAAAAAAATTGGAGCGAGCAAGTATTGGAACGGATAAACTTTATACAGCTTTCGTAATCAAAAAGTCGTGTAATAATCTCTTATTCACCTAACATACTCAGGACCGTAATGGGAGATTCACAATATCAGCCCTCAGTCCTATTGACTTCTACTTTGAAAGAGCAAGACCAACACACTGCAATTATTCAAGTCAAGATGGTTGCAAAAAATTTCTTCAGTGCGTGAGACATGTGTGACATCAGAGGAGCAATGGGAAAGTCCGCATAAATAAACTGTTCAAACAAATGAAAAAAAAAATGCCTAAAACTTGCCTTACCGTAAGAAGTCGATAACACAGATTGAAACATTGAAAGGGGCATTTTTTATCTGTTATATGACAAGGTAATCAACGTATATGACCGCGCTCCTTGAAGAGGTATGGTAACTTTTCATGTGTGAAACCCAACAAAGTGGTTTTGAGACGGCAATACGTCTTACTTTGACGTCTCAAAAGTAACCAAAACAACCTTGGAATCGCAATGCAGTCTCATATGTGAAAAAACTATTCGCAAAACTGTTTCATTCATGGATTTATGCAATAGCCGCTCCACGGTACATTTTCCCGGCTATAAGTATGTCCCGGTGATGAACCGGCTATTGACTCGGTAATTTAGCATTGTAATTTAGCCTGTAATCTAGCATCTTCCTTTCTCGATATGGCCACAAAAAATGAACTGCATCGAATAACCGATACTTTTTGACTTAAAGTAAGGCTAAAGAGTCACGAAAATGAACTTAGTACTACCTTGATGATCTAACTCTTGAAGCTTTCTCTTCTTTGTAGTTGAGTCGGTTAGTTGAATATTGTCTTCCAGATTAGGCTGATAAACTTCAGGCTCGGCGGATGGTATACTGTTATTTCCGGAAGATGCATGCTGGATGTTTAGCTGCAGGGCAGTGTCGCTAGCTTTGTTGCAAAAAAAGCAGTGATTTGTTGCTGCTTCGACATCTCGAACATTCGTTCAAGAGTCTGTGCACGTCAACTAGTGGAAGCCCGCCGGCGGGAAAAAATGAATGGAAAACGGGTAGCGCTTGTAGATTGAAATTCACCCATAACTTCTAAAATATTTCCGCCTTCGACCTAAATGACGCAAAATGCAGCTATGCAATGCGCACAGGATCGTTGTCACGAATAAGCTTGATGACCACATGAGTCCTTTCAAAGACTGTTTCGTTATCTTACTTGCGTTAATTACTTCTAAGTCAGTGGCAGATGCTTTCTGGGGATTACTTTTCCAACTAACGGTATTTTTGTTATTTTTCATTTCGGCGTAAAACTAGACGAGGCAAATGCCTCGTCTTGCCTCATGCTAGCTACGGCCCCTGCAAGAAGGTGACAAGAATGAGGCAAACCAAATTTTGAAAAACATTTTCCTGCCAAATGACCACGCTCTACCGTCATTATTATAAAGTTATGTTAGATTATTTTGTAAGTTCACACTTGGTAGAGCGTGGTAGAGCGTCGTAGTTTCTTTCTAAAAGCAGTTTAGCTTACTGATAGCATATGAAAACAATACTAGTCATCGCTTAAGACCAGTGACGCACAACAGTTTGCGTATTTACCTATTTCCCTATGGTTTTCTTGCGAAATTTGAGAACTGAAATAAACTATTTTCCACCTAACTGACATCATGTCCGATTCTCTGTAGTCGATAATTCCATTCTTAATAAACAGAATAGAATGGCTTCGCGGCTAACCACCTTTTAACAACGATCGACTTGAATAGCCATATGATAATGGATCAGCGACCACTTTCGTGAGGTTCCCGGCAACAAAACCACCGCGATACTTCCGCACTACAGTGGAATTCCGATTTTTCGAACCTCCAAGGGAAATGGAAATTGGTTCGAAAAATCGGGAGGTCAAAAAGTCAAAGGTGGCATCAAATCACACCTGTTTTACCGTGGTATTGTTTTATAAGATCCAAGAAGGCAGACAACAACGATATATCACTCTTGTTTATGTGTGAACCATCTTTGTTTACCAACAAAACTTGCATTTAAAACAAAACGAAAATCTAAGGATTTAAGCCAATTTCTGCAGAACAAAAACCAGTACTGTACTGATACATGTGTCTGTAATTTTGCGCGGACTCTTGACTGCATTTCCTTCCCCTTACTGTATCAGAGAAAAAGAACCCTGTACTCCACGGTTTAATGGAACAGCAAAATTTATTAATGCGCTACGGCAAGAGCTTGAAAAATGCAACTAAAGGAAGGAACTTTGATCGTGTACAGTAATTCAAGAACCTCGATTGTGTAACAACGGCGTTGTAGTTTCTTATGACTTGAATGACACAGATTTGTCACTTCCTTTGTAATAACAAATGCATGAAAACACCTTTTCCGGAACTTGTTAATTGCATTCAGGTTTATATGTGGCTAAAACCAGTTTTTGTTGGTTCATGAGTTTTCAAAGCTCGAGAAATCGAACGTAAACTTTTGAAAGGAAGAAAGAATTAGTTCGAAATATCGGGAGTTTCGAGAAATCGAGCATTCGAAAAATCGTGGGTAAAATTACAATGTTTGACAGAAGTAAATCCAAGGGAAACGACTTTTGGTTCGAAGAATCGGGAATTCCGAATAATGGAGTATTTGAAAAATCGGGATTCCACTGTAGTTCCAGAAAACGATGCAACAACTGCTTCTGCGAAGGAGCGTGTTGTAGCACACTTTTTTAAATTTGCTTGACTTTAAGTCACTTGTCACACGGCGCAAATCTGAGCGAAACACAAAACATTCAGGAGCAAAAGTAAAAACATGGGAGTGGACATTATTGTTCTGACTACTGAGTAGACAACAGGCCACGCGAGGTCACGTGTCAGGTCAATTTTGCAACGTGGAAACTCCGCGACAAGAGGAACAAAACAATACCTTTTTTCGAGCTGTAAACAGTGATAACAATTTCAGTAGCTACACTTTAAGTGCGTCGCAATCCTTGTTTGAGCAGCGAAACAAACCATGGGACAGATTTCTACCACAAGTGCCTGACGAACTTATGCTCCCAGAATATTTTCAAACTTTATCGGGCACCGTCTTTTGTCGTTAGCGCCGTCAGAGGCCGTTTCATTTGCAAGTATTACATACAAGTTCTTACAAAGCTTAACAGTTAAGAAACAGAGGCCTATTTTATTCAGTTTTGTCTTAAAAATGACGCAAAATTCAGCGGGAAAAAACACAGAGCGATGTTCTTTGACTAAATATGAGTCCACATGCAGGAATTCGGGCACTTTAAAGCACGGAGCCTGTCAGATGCAGTGTAATTAAGCAGTATACCACGCATTTCTATGGTTTATTGGCTTAATAAACCACCCGGGATGTTGGAAGAACACGTGTGGTACATTGCTTTTATGTAATAACTACATTTTCCATGTGGTTTACTGGTATAATGATCAATAAGTATTGATCAATCACAGTGCGCGCACTATCTTCAGTTATTATTGTATAAAGGCTAATAATCAAACGAAAAACACATTAAACCACAAGATTTACTATCATCACGGTCAGGGGTAAGTGACAGAGTGAGTCATGATCTGTGCATGAAATAAAGTCACTAGTAATTACTGCACGACCATTTGTTATTCGCATTGGCAACGCTTTTAGTCACAGATTGGTTAATTGATTGATTGATCGATTTTTAATTGGCTGATTGACTGATTTATCAGCTAAGTGGTTGAGTGGTTAATTGTTGACTGATGGGTACTTAAAGAGATGAATTTTAGTAAAAAGTCCCTGGGCATCAATAAAAGTAAACAGGGTACATCATTCCACTATAACATCAGTTTACCATATAAGGAGAAAACACATACATGAGAGTATGAGAGTGTATTACACCGTAGAAAGCGTATTGCACTGTAGTGTCCCGGTTTCAAATCACTCATTGAATAAACCATATTGTAATGAAATAATAAATATCATTCAGTGGTTTTACAGATAATACTCAAGGACATTTTACTCATTGCTCGCATTTTTCCTCGCACCATACTACACAACTTATCTCTGAAACCATCCAATAAGGTGGATGTATTCTTCATTCAGTATCTTGTCTATACATTTTCTCTCCTCTCACAACTCTGCAAAAATGTAAACAAATTAAACTGTAGACTTGTGGCAGAGAAAAGACCGAGGGAAGGTGAACAAAAATAATTATTGCGCCCAATATTTAAGTTTATGACCTAAAACTGGGGCTTACTTAAAATTGTGTAAAACAGGTTCATACCTGCCGACTGTCACGATTTAATCGGAACTGACCCAATTGTTGAGTTTCAAAACTTACAAAAATCGGGACATTCCGATTTTCAAGAGGAAAAAAGACATAATTTGGAACTGGCTTGTTAAAGATTGGTCTTGACTCTTCTACCAGGGTATGGAAGGGGGGGTGCTGATCCCGCATTCCCGGTCCTTTTTTACGAGAATCCCACATCACGCACTTTTTTCATCGCTATCCCGAATCCCGTTTTTTCTTTCCCAAAAATACATTTAAAAAGAATAATTTCTGTAAAAGCTAATAAATTTAAGATGTAGATTGGCCCTTTCGATTGATATTTTGCGTTCGCCTGTTGATTCGCTTTTGCCGCTATAATGGTTATTTGGGTCGTGACGATTTCCCGAATTCCCGACAGAGAGGCAACAATATCCCGCATCCCAAGCTCAAATTTTGGCGAATCCCGCTTCCCTGGTAACAGCTAAATCCTGAATCCCGTCAAGATATTTTGCGTTTTCCCGAATCCCGCACCGTATTTTGGTCAAATCCCGGATCCCGAGAATACCCTTCCAGACCCTGTTCTACATACTATTGTTTTGTGCAATACATGTAGTGCTTGAGACCATTAAACAACACCTGGAAATTCTAAGGCTAAAACAGTACAGTACAGTACAGTACGGTACGGTACGGTACGGTACGGTACAGTACGGTACGGTACAGTACAGTACAGTACAGTACAGTACGGTACGGTACGGTCGGTACAGTACGGTACGGTACGGTACGGTACAGTACAGTACAGTACAGTACAGTACAGTACAGTACAGTACAGTACAGTACAGTACGGTACAGTACAGTACAGTACAGTACAGTACGGTACGGTACGGTACGGTACAGTACAGTACAGTACAGTACAGTACGGTACGGTACAGTACAGTACAGTACGGTACGGTACAGTACAGTACAGTACAGTACGGTACGGTACGGTACGGTCGGTACAGTACGGTACGGTACAGTACAATACAGTACAGTACAGTACAGTACAGTACAGTACAGTACAGTACAGTACGGTACAGTACAGTACAGTACAGTACGGTACAGTACAGTACAGTACAGTACAGTACAGTACGGTACAGTACAGTACAGTACAGTACAGTACAGTACAGTACGGTACAGTACAGTACAGTACAGTACAGTACGGTACGGTATAGTACGGTACGGTACAGTACAGTACAGGAACAAAGAAAAATCTTTGACCCCAGCAGCATTTGAACCACGACCTTCGGATCAGATCAACGTCGCTCTAACCAACTGAGCTAGGAGGCCAAGCAATACAAAACAATTTTATTCTTTAAAGGCCTGTGGCCGGGGGGGATTATGTACGACAGTGTTGCTCACTTCCTAGCACTCCTACATACACTTAAGTAATTACTAATTGCATAACAGAGCGCTACGCGGTACATCACATTTGTAATTAAATGCCCTTGTGTTCATAATCATCGCGGATGTATCGCTGGCGTTTGGTTTCATCGTCTCATACCCAGCTGGGCCAGTCACTGGCTTTCTGCTTGATTTTGAGCCAGATTTTGACAGAATCTTTGAACAACCCTTCACAGGTTTCGGGAAAATGGCAGACTTCGTAGATGTATTGGTTCTTGTTGCCCAAAGAGACGGCTTTTGCAAATCGGTTGTGCATCATGTACCAGTGAGGATTCGTTCATGATCCGGGTGGGCGCATTGGTAGAATCTCTTCAAGGTTATATGTCTTCACAGGTGGCGCAGAGAGGAAAGGTTAATTTGGCGGCTTGACGGTAAGGTAGTGCAGGGTGGTACAGTTGACTTTGCATTGGACGAAACCGAAGTAGGGGTCAATGTCAAGGTGGCCTGTTTGAGTGATGATCTGACGTTTCGGATATACGCCTATAATGGATTTTTTGTCCTTGTTCCACGTGATGGTAGAGCCTTATGGCATTGGTGCGTCCTCCGCGAAAGGCGTCTCGTGGGTTAAGGGGCTCGATGAGTTCCAAGGAGGTGACGTAGACTTCGATGTCTGGACGGGTCTGTTTTTAAGTTGAGTCCATTGACATTCCCAGATTTCCACCACCGTGTACCCTATGGCACGGAGACGGTCCGTTTTCTAAGACATCCGTGCCAGAAGCAGCCGTGAAAATCGTACAATGTGTTGGTTTCAGGATGGAAGCCATCGACGGTGAAATAGGTGCCGGACATGTGATACTCGCCTTGATTGTCCACGTGTTGAATGTAATGGCGTCTGGTGGGATAGGGATAGTCAGGGTAAGCGCGAACCATCAGGTCGTGAGCCTCCAGGTCTTCAGCGTTAAACTCATTCCAAAAAAAGATGCAGAGCCGTATTATGTTAAAAACTGGCGTCCAATATCTCTGTTAAACTGCGACTACAAACTGGCTACCAAAGCTGTCGCTAATCGACTCAAACAAGTACTTCCTAAATTTATTGATAACGATCAGACCGGGTTTCTTAAAGGTAGATTTATCGGGGAGAACATTAGACTTATTGATAGTGTCATTAACTTTACAGCTGCTAAAAACATGCCTGGGCTTCTAGTTTTCCTTGATTTTGAGAAAGCCTTCGATACAGTAGAGTGGCCGTTCACACAGAAAACCTATCAACACTTTAATTTTGGTCCATCCATTATAAGCTGGATTAAGCTCTTTTATCATGACATAGAAACCTGTATCTTAAACAATAGCTGGTCTAGTAATTTTTTTCAAACTAGAAAGAGGGGTAAGACAAGGCTGTCCGCTGTCACCTTATCTGTTCATTCTATGTGCAGAAGGCCTTGCGGACGCATTAAGGAATGACAATAACATCAAAGGTATAACGGTTGATGCACAGGACATTAAAATCAGTCTATATGTAGACGATATGACTCTTATTCTAGATGGATCTAGGGCATCTTTCCAAAATTCACTGCGGGTATTAGAGCTTTTTAGTTTGATATCAGGTCTCCGATTAAATTATAAAAAAAAAAAACAGAAGTGCTGTGGATTGGCGCCAATGCGGGTAGCGAAGAAAAATTGTGTCCCGAACATGATTTGAAATGGATGAAAAATAAAGTCAAAACTCTAGGTGTATGGCTCTTAACCGACCCAACAATAACGATGAAGCTAACTATGATGAAAAGATAACAAAACTCAAGGCAAGCTTGAGCTGCTGGGAACTGCGAAGATTAAGTCTACTTGGAAAAATTACAGTGTTAAAAAGCTTAATTGTTTCTCAGCTCACGTATATTTTGTCACCTTTTCCAACAAACCAGTGTGCTGTTGACGAAGTCAACACCCTTTTCTTTACGTTTTTGTGGAATGGCAAAGGTGACAAGATCAAGAGTGATATAATGATCAGTGAATACGAAGATGGAGGACTAAAGGTGATTGATATAACACTCTTCACCCAAGCCCTAAAACTAAACTGGGTGAAAAAGTACCTTGACACAGGAAATCATGCAAAATGGAAGCTGTTTTTCAATTTACAATTAAGAGACTTAGGCTGTACTATCTTAGGCGGTACTATCTATACTATCTTCAAAGGTAATCTGCACAAAAAGAATTTATTATCCTACTTCAGGGTATCAGATGTTTTCTTGCAAGAAATCTTGCAAACCTGGTCACATGTTAACCACGAAGATAATATTTCTTCAAAGAAACAGTTACTTTCACAGTATCTCTGGCTAAACTCTCTCATTCGAGTCAATAATAAACCAATAAAACTATGCGGCATGGTCTTCTCAAGGAATACAGAATACTGGTCATTTGATGGAAAATGAGATTAGATTTCTATCCTTCTCTGAATTCAAAGAGCGTTATAATATGAAGACAAACTTTCTATCTTTCTGTGGAGTAATATCAGCCATAATACATTTGGTCATAATCTTTAAGAAAAACGCCTCTCACGAAAACACCAACTATGAAAGTTTTCTTGATAAGTTTTTAAAGGCAAAAAATCCAAATAGAGATGCATACAAAAGACTTGTAGAAAAGAAACGAAAGCACCCGTTAACAGCCAAACGAAATGGTCTCTACGTTCGCTTGAGTTAACGCCCTCCTTGGTGATAGGTTTAAAGCCCCACCCATTTCTTCGCAAGTATTTCTCCTTTTTGACCTATGTTGAAAACATAGGGTCTTAGCCAGACTGCAGTTTGTTGCTTTCTATGTTTGTTTGTTTGTTTGTATGTATGTATGTATGTATTTTTGATCCGGGGGGGGAGTCACGTGTGAGATGGGCGGGAATGCTCGTCGGAAAATTCGAATTAAAGCTATTCTGAAAGAGACGGTGAACGTGAGACGACGAGCATCCATGCACCTTTCACATGGGAGTACACCCCCCGGGGAATTTATGTGGCACTATGTGGCACCAATCAGATTGATGCTACTAAGCTGAGACTACATTCTACCAATGAAAGAGCTGGTTAGAATCCGCTTACTGAAGCTGAAGGTCAGACAAGGTTAAGCTTACCGGCCATGTTGAATGTACATACGGGGACGGAAACGATCAGCGCAAATGTGCTTTTCTACTTTTTCCTCTCGAATATTATATTTTCAGTAAAGGCTTGGTGTGATGGAATTGATGGTAATTTCCTAAAGCTATTGTAAGGGCAGGGAAAATTGAACTTTGTCGTGGCCAACGGTGGAACGTGACAAAAACAACCCGGGTCGTTCCAAAAATAGACTTGTTGACGAGAAACTGTAAGTTAATCTGTTCTTTTATGATTTGTGTTATGAAACAGCTGTTTTGATCATGTATCTTTGAGCAAGATGTTGGTTGAAAAGATTGTATCTGTGCTTGATACGGATAATTTTGACTGTACTTTGCAAGGTTTTTGAAACAGCTTTGTTTGGTAATTTTAAATTTATAGCGGCGTGTTTAAGATTGCAATTTGCATAAATTAGTTTGTTTATTCAAGCGTGTCTGTAGGTTTTTAAACCTGTTTTCTCTTCCCAAGAAGCGGTTAAGTTTTAGTTTACGATGTTGTGTCCATGATTAATATCAGTCATATCCACAGATTTTCCAGCCGACATAGAAATGATTTCTTTCTTGGTTTTATCATATACGGGAACATATGGTTTTTGAAATTTAAGATTGCAATTTGCATTAATTAGTTTGGTTATTCAAGCGTGTCGGTAGGTTTTGAACCTGTTTTCTCTTCCCATCATATGGTTAAGTTGTAGTTTACGATTTGTGTCCTTGTTTTATATCAGTCATATCCACAGATTTTCCAGCCGACAAAGAAACGATTTCTTTCTTGGTTTTATCATATACAGGAACAAATGGCAAGAAAATTTGTTTGAAAAACGACCCTTCAATTTTCATAAAAGTTTGTGCAACTGGGAGTGCCAATGGTTGTCCTCTCCTCAAATTATTATCTAATACGTTTGTTTCTTTCACCTCTTGTTTTGGCCTCGATTTATATCATTCAGAAATATGCAGACAATTATCAGTTGACCTAACTAAGGTTTCAGTTTTAAATTTAATCGGAAATTTTTATGCAGTTGTTTTGTTCTAGTGTCAGTTTGACTTTTTAGCCTGTAGCCTACTAGCCCGATGGTTGCTCTATCTCCAGTTTTGGTCCAAGTGGGTTTTTAGCGGGATTTTGTTTTGCATTCCAAGGGTGTTGCTGAGTAAACGAAAAAGCTGTTTTAGACCCAGTTCAGACATCGTACCTCTCATGTGCCGTACCAAATACATGTTCGCTCCTAGGTCGTAATTAAGCGGCAAGCTTTGCCGTACCCTGAGATTTTGGCTTGCCTAATTGAAATCTTGCAAGAAAAAAAAAACTCATTTGGACACCTTACAACTGCCAAAAAACTACGTACTACTTGGTACGACACATGAGAGGTACGCCGTCTGAACCGCACCTTTTGTACTCAGTGTGCTATAGTGGAGGGGGAAGTATTTACAAGAATGATCGCGTGTATTGTTTTGTCCTCAGAGTATGTCTTAAAAATCGCAAATAAGCGAGGTTGAGACTTGTCATTTCAACATAGGTCAAGCACGCAATGCGTGCCTATGTTTATTCTTAGTCGCAAGACTTTACATTTGGACCTGTAGAACACGATGTACTCATCCTACGATAGACAAATTTCCCCCTTTTCCTCTCACATTACAATCTTTGAAAGATATTCTTTTCCTGCCTTTGGCGGATTGAGGACCACGTGTGTGGAACGGTAGCTAGTTAGGGTACATGTAGTTAGAAAGATAGCATAATAAGTTCAGTTTTTTGGGGGTTAATGTAAGCTAGTATTGTTGAAAGTAACGAATGCTATGCAATTACTATATGCTGTATTTTCTACTCTGTTGTACTGCTATGTAGCATTTTCCACTGCTTACTATCAATAAAGTTATTTCAAAAATGAAGTAAAATATAGTATGTAGGTATGGTATGTCAGTATTACGTAAGTGTTATGTTATCTAAGTTAGTATGTAACCAATGTACTTTAAGTAAAGTGTAGCATGTATGGTATGTAAGTATTATGTAAATATTATGTCATGTAAGTTAGTACGTAAATGTTATGTAAGTTATGTCTGTAAGTTAGTTTGTTAGACGTCATGCAAGTAAATGAAGTGTAATAAAAGTGAACACTAAGGCTTGACAGCAAAGTTGGTAATTGCCCCAGTTGAGCCATTAGATGACCTCTTGGGATTGGTTGACTTGATTTCGCCATTTACCCACGGGTTCATGAACATGCAGCTCATGCGTAGATCGATCCCGATTGCAGGTCGAGGCAATGGTCACGTGTTCAAAAGGGTTGAATTTCTTCTAGGTTTCAAACAGGCGTTAAAAAGTCATACAGCCTTCTTTGAGCAACTTGACATCGGATTCGCAGTAGACCACCAATTTTTTTGAAAATCAAGCACGACTCCTTGTTGTCATTGGTCAGCGTGCCACTTTTCAAACTCTTGACGGCATCGGGGTGACATGGCTTCGGGCATGTGGTAGTCGAGAGTGGGTTGTTCTCCGACGTAATCCTGTGATCAGGCTCTATTTTCGTTTCGCTCGGTGAAACACTCAGGCGGGACGGGCGAAACGAAAAATAGAGCCTGATACAATTCTTCTACGGAACGTCTACCGCCTACCTTTTTGATTGAGTGACATTCAACAAAACGGTCAATCAAAATTTCTTCTACTTGCACGATCCTCAGTATACAAATTTCCCATAACGGCAATTCGCAAAAAGTCACGCAATTGTTGGCAAAAATAAGAAAATCGTAGGCTACGATATATCTTCTAGGTACTAGCACTCAAATTTACACGATTGCTAACTTGAAGGATCCGGTATTGTACATGGTTGCTCTGTCTGAGCTGAAACTGAATGAAAATTCAAAACACGACGAGGTTGTCATGTACCAAAATATGCTGCATGCTTGAATCCTTTCCCATTTCAGGTGGTATCCGGAAATATTCTCTTCGCATTTGTCACCGATTTTCTGCGTAAAAAACCTTGGGCAATTAAGAGAAATCCTTCAGTTTCATTCTTTAGAATAAAGATATAAATAAAACCGTTTATTAACAAACGAGTATTTTGTAATTTAATTTAGTTCCACAAGTGATAAATATTTGAGATTAGCAGCGAATGTTATCTCTAAACAGCAGCGAATTTTAAAGCGAAGAACATTTATTATAAAACTAGTCAGATCCTTTGATGTCAATGTCAGAGATCAATAAAACGACATAAGTATTACACACTGGATGAATAAACTGAAAATTGTTATTGCGACTTGATTGCGGCTCTCGCCAAACAAACATCAGTTTACAAACAGTTTTGTAAACAGTTTACAAACAAACGTCAGTTTACCGTTAAGTTTAAGTTGATCATTCTTGGCGAAAAATACTTGTTCGCCTGCTGTTCGTATTGTTTCGTAAAACGCGGAAACAACCACTACTGTGTTCATATTATCAATACTAGCTGAAAGCCTTGAAATGAAAATTCCGAGACACGATACGATAAAACGGAATACATACTTCACTGTTGCTGCACTTCTCTGCTCCAGGTGAGAGACAGCTTGCATCAAACCCGAACGCCATTCTCAGGAGAGAAAGAAATGGTGATAGTTCTCCTAGAACGACGAGATTTATTAGAGCAACACATTTTACTTCAGCAGACTTGTTCCTCGGTTGTTCCTTGGCGATGGCGGTCGGATCGAAATTGTGAGCGAGTCTCGTAGACAATTTACTTCCGTTGACAGCTCTTTTGTTAAAGGGCCAATCAGATTGCGAGATTCCCGCGGCCAACACAAGGGTTGTTTACCATTTACAACAACTTTCCGGAAATTCCGGTTGGAAAGTAAATGGTGCACGACTTTTTGGGTCGTTCCAGTGGAAAATTTCCGGGAGCAACGGAACGTCTGAAAAGGTAGTCCTGTTCTTCCGTTGTACCATTTGTTCAAACCTAATCTTTGCTACCAATTGCAGGCTCTCGCGGCCATTTTCTGTCCCAACAACAATTAATTAGGGAGCTTAACGGGAAGGAAAACGTCACTTTTTAAAATGACTTCAATCTTTGAAACTTCTTGGCAATTATTCCGACTCGTTTAACCTGTCTAATGCAGTCGAATTATCCAGGAGCTGAATTTGTAAGGACGGCGTATCAGTTCAGGAAGAACTTATTTAGAAAATTAATTACAAAATAGCTGTGTCCCCAGTTAGCGCCTTGTCTTACAGGGTGCTAGATCACTTGACACGTGAATAAAGTTATTATTATTATATTATTATTATTATAATTATAAAAACGAAAATTCACCGTCGTGTGTTTGCGTTCTACACAAAACGTTGAATTTGGTCATTTCACGTTGTAGCTGTGCACAGAACGGCAAAGAAATATACCAAAAATAACGCACGTGCAGAAAGGTTGTTTTGTTAATCAAAGCTTTTGTTTTGCGACCTTCTCGTTAGCCGTCGCCTTCGTGCAAACTTTTTTTGGTAAATGGTAGGGATTTCTGTAAATGGTAAGCGCCAGTCCCGAACGGAATTTTCCCAAAACGGAAATTTGCTTACCATTTGCCCAAACCGATCCAAACGGTAAACCGACCGGTTTGCCCGTGTTAATGGTAAACAAGCAAGGTCTTGCGAGAGATTGTATCGGGCCCTATTTTAGCGAGCGACCAACGTAAGAGAATATGAGAGCGATGCTAAACTTCGGCCTGATTGCAGGTAAGTAAGGGAAGTAGAATTTGTTTAGCTCCGTGAGACCAAAGGTTTCGGGAAAAGCAGCTAGAGGCATGTGGAAAAATCTCAAGAACTCAATGAAGGGGATACGGCGGTAGAGTACTTCCAGGAGTGAGGCACCATTTCGGGGTTGTCGGATGAAACGGTTTTGGCCATGGTATTCATAGACCACAAAATAGCTATCGTACCCTTGAAAATTGTGGGCAAGGACATAGACTTGTCGCGTGTCATGCACGGTCAGAAAATCCCTAATGCATTGTTCTCCTTTGACGCGAAAGGGTCTGGGGTCATCGGTTTTGGCCACTACCAAATTGGGAACGTATTGTTGTTGGGGTTTCATGGCCTGGACATCGAAAAACACATGAAGTGGAGGAGATGGTGGTCGGTCTTCATCGTCTTGATCTTCTTCGAACCCTTCTTCATTGGTCCGTAAGGTTTTTAGTCCTGCAGTGGCTACCTGTTTGGCGAGAGGACCCCGTTGACGTTTACGTTTTCTTTCCTTTTTTGTTCTTGGATTTCTTTGGGGGGGGCGAGGGCTCTTTATATGTAACAGCGATGGGTTTGGGGGTTGACGTTTTATCGGTAGGAAGGACAATCGATGTACCCACATCGATGACGTTCAATGTTTTTTAACCGACTTCTAGTTTGAGACAGCCTACACATTTGCGTCGATTGGCACAGGTGGCCTTGTGTGTGTGTTAAGCAGATTTACGAACATCTTATTTGGTCCACAGGCATGACAACGTTGGGTGGCTTCGGCACCTAGTTGGTAGGCTTTTAAGAAATCCGGCAATGGGGTTGTAGACAGGCTTGACACGTTCATTGGTCTTGACAGCGGTGTTGTCCCTGATTATTGCAGGGGTGAAGCAATGGAAGCAGATATAAATAATACTGAAAAATCCAGGGAGACTGGTAATGACGTCGTAATGACCCTTTTCGTGCAGCAGGACTAATTGCTTGTCCGAGGGAGGACCGAAACTGCGCACGAGGTAAGGTCTGTCAGCATGCACTAAATTTATCTGGTCATCAAAGTGAGACGGGGTTAAACCAAGCGGAGATAACTCCTCGTACCTACAAGGGCCTGGAGGTAGGAGACCAAATTCACCATGTAAGCCAAGGGCTTGTTCTTTTTATATCTCTTTTTCCATCCTTAAAGAACGCTATTGGGAATGGTTGTCTACTTTGGATTTGGCCGTTACCAGAGCTCGAGCACAGCATAGGTCAGCGCAGTTTTAAATGCAGACGACGAAGCGTTCGACCAGTTTGAAGGGTTGTTGGTTCTCAGCTGGCGCAGGCGCAAGGCACAGTTATCTCAGAGAGTGGAGGTCAGCTTTGTACACTCACTACAGGAATGGTGCTCTCTTCATGACAAATGGGTGTGATCGAAGTTGTTAACTGTACTCCCTTGTGAACTGTTTGGCATAGTCTACACTAGTGTAAGGGTGTTCCTGACTAATACGTGGGGCTTCTACACGCGAAGGCTTTTTTTTAGACTGTGGAATATGGTGCGTAACCATGGTAACAAAAAGCACGCTTCTGTTCCTGAATTTCTGTTGTCGATTCTTATAGGGACGGGTTCTCAGTGGGTGAGATCTCTCACAGCAGCCGGCACACTTATCATAATGGATATGTGGGTATCATAACAGAAATACGTCACGTTTGTTGCCCTTTACTGACCATTCTCGCCACTGGCATCATAATTAAGTTCACACCATCACCTTTGGATTTCCAGTGGTTAACGCAACATAATAATTGCCCTTTATGATATCTTACTTCTGAAGTCATGATGCATTCTTAGCCTTAACCACTGCCATTTTTCTGTTGCACTTTAAAGTAGAGTATTGGAGCTGCAGCTGTCAACTAAAGTCGTCAAAAGATCTACACAGAGCTTCTGCGATGTAATGTTTAGTGACGAAATGCCAAGCTGATAAAAATTGCACATGTCCTTCAGCACCTGTAAAGAAGTCTTGGGAAGCTGAGAGCAAGTAACTACTTCGCAAATATTGTTATACGTATCATGCATGATTGGATATTGCCATAACTTCTTGTCATAACTTCGTTGCTTAAATTGTAAATTATATCAGTCTCTCCATCGTGTTCAAACAGAACAACTTTCATTGCGGCAAGGCGTTTTGAAAAGAAGCCAAAAACTTGGTGTGAAGTTCGCTGGTTTGAAAGACTTCAAGGAGATACTGTTTCTGGCTTTGGTCAGAGGAGTCCTTTGAGTTTAAGACTCGTACCTCCCACATGATGTGTCATTACTCTTTATAGAAACAAAAGGAGAACTGATCAATCAAGTAACTAACGAGAAGCAATCTTTATTTTCAAAGTCGGCAAGACTAGAGAAGCATAGAGAAGCACACTATTCCAAGTTTAAGATATATCGTCATTATACTCAAACGTTCGTTTTTAGTAAAAGAAATAACCTTGATGCTCGGCTAAAATAAGGTCGATCCTATGTTTAGGCCTGGTAAATATGAAAGGTAATATACGGCGCTACATAGAAACTCTGGCCACGGTAGCGACGACATGTGCGTAGTGATAAAAATCTTTTTTTTTGTGCTCTACCACCCAAGCAACACTCACCAGCGACTGAACCGTCGAGTAAGATGCCACAGTGTAAGAAGATATCGAACGTTTTGCAGGAAAGGTTGTTGAAGAGGCGAAGGGCCGCTCCGATAAGTGTACCGCACGACCTCACAAGTACATAAAACTTTTCCAGCAGATGAATTAACTTTTATTGAAGAAACAAAGTCAATTCCTAGGATAAAATAAAATGAATTACAATATAGCAGTGAACCGAAAAGAACAGAAGAAATGAACGAAATACAAGAGCAAACAACGAACAAAGACGGCTTACCAAATGCTGGAGATAGGAGTTCAGGGAACCAAAAATTACATGCGTTGTGAACGACAGTAGAAGTTACACTGAAGTAGATCGGAATGTAGAAAACTTAACGTAAAATGAACAGAACAAACAGAACAAAATTTACATAGCAAATTAAAATTAAAGCATGCAAAAGCGAGAAAAACATCAACATATGTAACAAAGAACAAAAGAAAAAACGAATAGCCACAAAATCCTGGGGGGCTAGGCTGAATGTAGATAAACGTTCAGCAAATATGCGACAATCGCATTAAATCGTTAAATAGTTCCTCAAGGTGCTTCTTCCAGCAAACATAGCTTGGAGATTGGTCTTGTCAAGGTAGAGGTGCTAGTCTTGATCTCGGCCACGCGTACTCGCTCATCAGGGCCCGGACAAGTCTTGATAACGCGACCAAGGAGCCATCATCCGCGTGGGGAATTGTCGTCCACAACCAAGACAAGATCTCCGATCGCCAAATTGCCTTTCTCGCATACCCATTTCTGACGTTGTTGCAACGCCGGGACGTACTCACGGATCCATCGCTTCGAAAAGCAGTCAGCTAGAAATTGAGCCTGTCTCCATTGCTTCCTTCGATAGAGGTCTTCACGTACAAATGATCCAGGAGGCAGTGCAAGGTTTCGCCGCTGAAGCAAGAGATGACTTGGAGTAAGAGGTTCGCAATCACTTGGATCGTCGCTGCTTGGGGTTAGAGGACGACTGTTCAGGATGGTTACAACTTCAGCAAACACAGTACGTAGAGTTTCCAGACCGACTAGCGCGTTTTGGTTTCCAAGAATCGCTCTCATTGGCTTACGAACACTTCGAATAAGCCTTTCCCATGCCCCATTCATGTGACTGGCCGCGGGTGGTTGGAATTTCCACTCGGATCTTGGGCTTATCTCGTCCTTAATCAGGCGTTTATTCAGCTCGTCTTGATCCCATTCTCGAATGGATTGCTGAATTTCTGTCTGCCCCCACAAAGTTGGTTCCCTTATCACTCCAGATTTTTTTAGGACAGCCACGGTTTGAAATAAACCTGTGGAGAGCTTGGATAGAGGCGTCAGTCTCCAGAGACCTCACGTCCTCGATATGAACGGCACGGCTGGTAAAGCAGGTGAAAATACATCCGTACGCCTTGTCTGAACCCCGTCCGCGTTTCACATAGAATGGCCCAAAGAAATCCTCCCCAGTATAGGTAAACGGTGGCTCGTAAGGGATAAGACGTTCTTTAGGCAGGTCGGCCATCAACTGCTGAATAGGAGCTTCGTTTCGCTTGCGACAGTTAACACACTTGCGCAGTATTTGACGGACGAGTGATCTTGCTTGTAATATCCAAAACCTCTGGCGTAGGGCAGAGAGTACGTGCTCACGACCAGCATGGCCCAAGGACTCGTGATAGTGACGCACTATTATGGTGGAGATAGGATGATCTTTAGGAAGTAGCAGTGGATGGACGGCATCCAATGGAATCGGGCATGTCGAATTCTTCCTCCCACGCGAAGAATTCCTTCGATCAGCACAGGGGAGAGATTAACAAGTTTGTTGTGGCCTTTGACCTGACGTCCACTACTTAAGGATTCAATTTCTTCAGGGAAATACTGGCGTTGAACCAACTGGACAATCTTCTGCGTAGAGTTTTGGGTCTCTTCAATGCTTATCCCTCTTAACTTGAGGGGAGCGTTCTTGTTCGTGATGTAGTCAATAAAGCGCAATAGCCATGCCATGAGTGTCTGCAAACGCGACCAAGAAGAACAACGTCTTAGGAACAGGTCCAGCGAAGATCCATCTGAAATGAGTGCAACGTGACTCTCAAGTCGAATTTCTTTGTCGTCATCAGGAATTTTATCGATTTTCCTAACAGGTAACTGTTCCTAGGATTGTAACAGGAACTTTGGTCCGGACAACCAGCGACAATTCGGCTTAAACGAATGTATTTCCATCCCTCGAGAGCCCTCATCAGCAGGATTGAGAGGCGTCGGCATATGTCGCCATTGCTCAGGGGCGGAAACATCATGAATCTCATTAACTCTGTTAGCAATAAAGGGCTTGAATCGTCTCTTCTCGTTGGTGATGTATTGAAGGACTGTCAGGGAGTCTGACCAAAAGGTGACACTATGAACGGGCAGGTCCAGCTCATCGTGAATCAGCACGTGAAGACGCGTAGAGACCACAGCTGCCTGTAGTTCCAAACGCGGAACGGACCATTGCTTTAACGGTGTGTTGCGTGTTTTCCCCATGACGAAAGCGCAAGGAACGTTTCCTCAGGTAGCTAACAGCAGCGTAACCATGGTTACATGCATCGCAGAAGTAGTGAAGCTGGATGTTGGTGATACTGGCATGAAAAGGGTTCCTAAAACATCTCGGAATCTTGGGAAGGGACTCCACCCATCTGAGCCACTGTGTCAGCAGCGGTTCTGGTACACGTTCATCCCACTGGATTCCCATTCTCCATAGTTCTTGAAGTAGAACCTTTACTGGAAGAATGAAAGGACTCACAAAACCAAGCGGGTCGAAGAGAGAACTAACCGTCGACAGAATGCCACGTTTAGTCGGCGGCTTGTTAGTGGGTACAACTTTAAACAGGAAAGTATCCGAGTCTGCATCCTAGTGTAGCCCAAGTGCACGCCCGATTGGTAGCTGATCAAGATCTAGATTTAGGGCAGGATTTGCTCGCTCCTCCTCAGGAAGGATGGACAGAAGCTTACGGCTGTTACTCGCGAATTTCGTAAGGTGAAAACCGCCTTCTTTCATTAAGTAGATCAACTGTTCAGCCAGCCGGATCGCACTCTCTTCGTTCGGAACAGACTTCAAAACGTCATCGACATAGAAGTTTCTAAGCACTATGTTGATTACTTCTGGGCTAAACCGATCTTCATTATCATCTGCTGTCTGCCGTACTGATCTGTTAGCGCAACAAGGCGACGAGGTTGCTCCAAGGTTGTTCAGGGGGGATTTATCAGGGGGATTTATCAAACTGCCACTCCACCAAAGAAATCTCAAGGCGTCAGCGTCCTTGGGGAGAACCTTGACCTGATAAAACATAGCTTCTAAGTGTGCTATAAATGCAACTTTACCCTGACGAAAGCGGATGAGCACACCAGTTAAACTATTCGCGAGGTCTAAACCTTGGTATAACTGATCATTAAGGGAGGCGCCGTTGAATTTGGCAGCTGCGTCAAAAACCACACGGCATTTTTGGGGTTTGTTGACGTTGAAGACAGGATGATGCGGTAAGTACCATGTGATATTGGATTTCCTGGCAGCCTCTTTAGGAGTCAACTTTCTTGCATAGCCCTTAATAACGTAATCATCAATGACAGCTCTATACTTGGCTTTCAAGCCAGGATCTCGAGAGAAACGCCTTTGAGATGTTGTTTTCTGGCCTTGGCGGCAGCCCGATTGAAGGGAAGGCTAGGGACCTCCTGCTTCCAAAGTAAGCCGATCTGATAATGACCGTCAACCTTTGAGATGGTATCATCAATAATTTTCATGGCTTTGTGATCCTCCACTGACATTGATTTCAAAGACTGCTTCTCAGTTCCATAGGACTCAACTCGCCAGAAGTCTTCGAGTTGACGACTCAGTGAAATCTCCTCACAGGAAACGTGGTTAAGGTTGAACTGATGCTTATCGCTGCAGCTGACAGAACCGCCAAGGATACTCCAGCCAATGCAAGATCTTATCGCAAATGGCTCGTTTGGTTCCCCTCTCTTGACTTCAAGTGGGATGAAGGCCTCTTGAACATTCGTGCCAATGAGGACAGACACTTTGTTTCTTGCGACTTCAGGAAAAGGTTCCTGGCGTAGGTGTGGCCACTGTCTTATTCTCTTGCGAACCGAGACGTGTTTGAGTGGAATAGTGAGATCTTTCACAGGCCAAGCGCCACAAACAGCAATCTCTCTGGGATCGTGGTCATTAACTGACGCGATTTTAAAGCTAACTTTCACACCTTGTTCCCTTTTCTCTCTCTGATTTACTGTGAAGAGGAAAAGCTGACTGGCTTCACCTTGAATCTCGAGCTGTTCGATAAGGGATGGATCAATCATTGCCACATCGGAGCCTGAATCTACGAGGCCGTAAGAAGTGGTACTCCTTCCGTTGTTACCAATAACCTTGAGAGTAATGATCTGCAATAGAATCTCGGAGGATTCCGCCGTAGTTGCTGTAGCACACGTACTCGATGTAGCGTTTTGACCATTTGGGGGAGCCATAGGAACGGTTGGAATAACCATGGTTTCAACATTGCTGGCTTGGTGAACAACGTTTCTTTCAGGACTGGGCCACGGAAGATGTAACAGAGTATGATGAGGTTTCCCACATTCTGGTGCCCTGTAGCGTACTGACGACTTGCATGATCTTGAGAAATGTGCAACCGAATTGATCCTGCTGATTTCTACCGGAAGTTGCGGTGCATGCCGGGTTAAAAATTGGGGGAACTAGCTCCAGTCTCCCGACGTGGAGTCCACGCGCGGAAAAAAAATGGCGTCGGTTTGTTTTCATTGTTGGCCGGGGGAAAATAACCGTTTTTGTTGCACTTAAGTTTGAATTTTTGGTTTTAAATTGGCTTTCTTATGATTGTAGGAGGGGAAGACAGGTATACTACACCCCAGCTTGAAGTTTGTTTGTTTAAATCACCCGTTCTGACACAAATTAGTTCGCGGCCCGCGGTTCGTGTCCATATTTCTATTAAGCCGAAATAGTATCGGCTTCAACGATATTTTTTGGATGTGTGTTTGAGGACCTTTGGGACCGACGGAGGAACAGAGAAGCCTTACGTTACTGAAATAAAACAAAGTGATTTGCCTAGTGTTGCTGTTACGTTTGTTTAGCTGCAATGAGTCAAGCGCGTGGATAAGCCCATGAATAAATTTCGCAGCTATGATTTACCCCGCGCGACTCGCAAACGTATTAGTCAGTCAACAGTACATTCTAGAGTAACGAAACCCCTGATCATAAAATTAGCCTTAAAAAGCCATTTGCATGTTTTGGGGAGTTTAATTGAGAGGCACCTCGCGTGACCCCTTGTGAGCCCTTTACCCTGCATATACGATCACGTCATCAACAGTTGCACTTGTAAGTTTTTGAGGTTTGAGTAATACTTTAAACTGTTGCCATGCCTAAGGTCTTCAGTTGTTCCGACTGTGAAAAAAAAAACTATCAAACAGCTCGAGGATTAAGAAAACATTTCAATAGCTATCCAAGCCACAAGCGCGAAGAAAATGTAAAGACACCACCGCTGCAAGCTGCTCATGCAGCAAACATTTTTCTGGACGTCCCTACACACCACCGCTCTGCGAGGCTCAAGGAGCTTCTCAAACTTTTGACACAAGAGGAATTTTCAACTGTGGTGTTGAGTACCATTTCCAGACATGTGTCAACTTCGTCATTTCTACTTTCAAGAAGCAAATTAGGAAACGGTTCTGTTTCAGAAAGCAAGTTAGTTGCGAGGCGATTTGCAAGTCCTGCTTGGTATGTTGGCCGAATGCTATCCAGACTCTCTAGTATATTCCTTGAAACAGCCCTCAGTTTCTGCACTTTCTTCTCATTCAAAAGACGAAATTATATCCCAAAGTTATCCCTGCGAGAAAAAACTTTAATCAGTTTGTCCAGTTTGCAGCTGGACTAGTAAGTAATTTTAACATTGGTTACTCTAAATATCAAAACATAGTTCGAAATCAGCTTGGTAAAGAACTGGAACATGTTTTTGGAATCAATATCATGGTACCAAAAGATGACATGTGTGAAAAGCTAAAGGTACAAACAGAGGCTTTGCAAGAAAGTTTGTCACTAAATTTTACTGACCACAATGGTGTTGTTGCAGCTTACACAAATGTTAAAAACACTGTAGAGTGGTTACTTGGCAAAGAAACACTTCAAGAAACAATTATGGTTCCCAAAGAAAAGTTAATCATCTATCACTACATTGATGCTTTCCCATGGATGCAGTGGAGTAAGTTCTTCAGTGGGGAAACAGCAATAAGAGTCAAATTAGTAGAGCCCCACAATCTGTTAAGCTCCATTGTTACAGTGTGCTCTTGGTTAGGGCCAGATGACTACAGCCACGTAAGTAATCTCGGAAGAGAGACCCTTCGACAGCTGTCCAGTTTGAAGTCAGTCTACCACCCAATTCTAAAGAAGAACATAGAAGTCATTGTGCGTGGTGTTGCAGACGGCTGTCAGCGGAGATCAATTACTGGAAGTTCTTCTGCGAGCTCCACTTATCCAATTCCTGAGTCACCAGAACATCACAAGCAACTTGGGGATATGAGAGTCATCTGTAATGAGCCAGTGTGGAAAGTGGAAATGTCTGAGAAAGGTGAAGAACAGTTCAAGACCTGGTTGGGAAAGAGAGTGGATAATAGTGAAAACAGGTTATTATTAGATTAATGACATTTTATTTAAGAACTGATTGAATTGCCTTTATGGAACAAATGACAGAAGGTTATTCCAGCCTCTCTTAAAAGCATTAGTCATGTTTGTACACTAGGAGCCTTCCAAACTGTAACACTCATAAAATATAGAGACATGAATGACAAAAAATATAGAGAGGATATTAAACGGTGGTGCGAAGATATGGATTTTCTTTTCGAGTGATAAAATATTGTTTTTACCACGAGAAAATAAAATTCATATCTTATTATGTGGACAAGAGTACTTTGCACAAACAACAGTGTAAGAGCGGGAAATGACGTCATCGATATCATCACTAGTGAGGATATGGAAAATAGGCCACTCGAGTTCCGGATGAAGTTTCCTTTGAACTTTACGAGTGGTGTATTTTCCACTAAAACACCCTTGTCTATTTAATAAAAACTGTCAAACACTCGTACAGTAACCACACACAAATCATACCCAAACTGAGGGAAATACCCCTGTATTCAAAACTTTTAAGAGACCTGTTTTGAGCTATTTGTTTTAGAAAACACCCTTCTGTTAATTAAAATTAACACAATGTGTTTACTATCATTTATGGCAGACGAGAATATGCAAAGAATCATCTTGGTCAAAACTGGACATCCTAATGCTTCTCAACTTGACCTCGAGAATTTTTATCCAGCAATGATGCACCAAGCTACAAGAGCAACAGAAACTATTGCACAAAGAATTGGCCAAGTCGCCGATGCTCTCAAACAAAATAGAAAACAATGGTTTTTAGAAGTACAAAAAGTTTCTCGTAAAGTTTGTTTAAGCAGTTATGATGTCACATTTGATGAAAATGGTGTTCTGGCCTTCTTTGAAAAAGCAGAGGAACTTTTGAATAACTCTTGTTTCAGCCTTTTGGTCACTGAAATATTAGTATGTTTTTGTAATGGACTGAAAAAAATTTCCACTGGATTTTGAACACCCCGAAAGAATTAACCAGACAGGAGTATGAATGTCAAGCAAGAGTTTTGTTAGGATTTCAATTTATTTTAATATTTGGCTCTGAAACTGTTACTGCTACTGTGAAAGAACTGGTAGCTTACACAGTGGCTTTTACATCGAGAAGGCTCTTAAAGATGCCACCTTGAGTGGACTCCCTTTGAGCCTACACAATTTTAACGACAGCATCATGGAAACAAGACACAAGGATGCCTAGCAAGGCAATTACATTCACAGTGGTGGGCGAACAGGTGAAACAGGAAAGATTGACTACCAAAGACGAGTACTCACCCAACAATTCTGTCACGAGTGGGCATCTGTTGAGAACAGAGAGAAGAAAGGCTGCCGTTACTCGTCAGACTCGAAAGTCCAGAAACATGAATCTGAGGATTTACCAATAAATCATCTAAAGAGAAAGAAAACGGTATGATACATATTAATGACTCTGTAATGTGAAGAACAAAACAAAAATATAAATTTCATGACTCCATCCATGTAAGATAATTTCCAGCCAGCTTTAAGAACTGTCAAAAGATGTTTTTTGTACATGCTGTTGTCTAGTTCAAGTACTTAACAAGTGATTCGTATTATGGGCTATTTTTTATGTCCTTTTTATTAATACCCGTTCTGTTTCATTTATAACAGCACATTCCTTTTCAAGACACTACAAGAAAGTCAGCTCATGATGAATCACCAAATGATACATCACAAACTGCTCCTGAAATTGAGGTACATGTAATTATTAAAATAAATATAAGCACTTACATGGTATGTCCTTATTATAAACCTGTAAAATGTTAAAAAAAGTAACCATAAAATTGTTTAGACTTATTAATTTTGGGTTACATATCTAAGAGAACAGTAATGTAAATGTCTCATATTAACTCGAAGCAAATGAGATCAATTTCAACGAACTTAAATCGAATTCAATGAACAGAATTATGTGATAGAGCAAGGAACTAGAACACAGGCGAAAATCAGATAATTTTAACTTACCTCTGTGAATCATTTCAGATAAGAGAAGCAAATAAAGATGCTGACGGTGGTATTTATGCCCGTCCTTCGCCAAACATCGACTCCACGATAAAACAGATGACGCAAAACTTTCTTGAGGCAGCGAAGAAATACTTCCAGTCGTCAAATGTTGTTGAAGTTACCATCGAAACGGCCAAAGAGTTTGCTTTAACAGCTAATAATGGCACAGTCAACAGCCAAACATCAGATGTTCAAAGCCTTAATATCAAACGAGCCGATCCAAGAGTAACACACGAGTGGTTTACATTGAAATTGAACTCAAGCAAGCCACAACAGCCAGGTACATTTGTCATTGAACACCAAACAGAAAAATCAGCCATTCTTCGAAGAAGAATCGTTATTCCTTATGCAGACGTGTTAGGATTGCAAGTGGATGAAACAAAAATAATTCTGGACACGAACCAAAGACCACAGGTATTTTACAAAAAGAAAGATGAGTCTGGCCGACAGAATTCGACGTGGTCACAATGCTGCGACGGCTCCGTTATGTGTGAGTCAGGCGATAAGATTGGACTAAACATTCAATTTCACCAGCCAAACAAGATCGTGAATGATTTAATCCAGTCAGACATTTACCTTCAGGTTGCAGCCAACGAAGGAATTAGAGAAACATACAATCAGAAGAGCCAAGAGATCATGGAGCCAGAGGCTATCTTCCCAGTAGCTAGGGATCCCGCAGCAGTAGGCGCAGCACAGCTTGCCGTTTTAGAACTGCTCAAACAGCCCGAAGGAAGTGATGTAACGTGGCTAATTAGCATGTTCGGCGGAAGCCATCACAAATTCAAAGAATCTTTACATCTCATGCTCCAGTTAGTCTCGTCGAGAAGGAAGAATAATTAAGCTTATAATTCGGTGAGAGCTCAATCTTATCTCGTAGTTTCGAACAGTCTCCGCCGCTATCTCTGCATAAATAACACGTTAAACTTAAGCAATCCAGTGTGTTTGAACTGGCCTAGAATATCGCAATATCCTCAACAAGCAAAGTAACATAAATGCTGAGCTAAACACAATAAACGCCACCAACAGTAACTCGACATGTGTATTTCATTACGCGAAACGCTCTCGAATGAATGGACCCCCTAAGGTGTTTCCGAGTCGCGCGTTGATTGGTTGAAATTTGAACACCTGTCAAACAGAGATCAGCAGGATACAGTTGAAGCAAATCCGCTTCTTCTTGACGAACTCGGCTCTTTCTTCAACAGGCTTCGACTTAAACATCTCACAGCGGGAAAGTGGATAAGAACGGCCACACATTGGACAGTTTCCGGTTTTGCGATCTTCACTGACTTCAGGATTGCTGTCCTCGCTGTCTTTCTTCGCACCTTCGGTAGTCAGCGTAGTAAACTTGAGAGGACTAGTTTGATCGTTTGTATTCGGCATTTTGGAATTCGGAGGCTTTGTTTCGGCTGAAGAACTTGAGAAGAACGGGTGGTTTGCCACATCAGCGAGATCGTTCAAGAAGTTAACGACGTCCTTGAAAGTAGGCATGATGCGCCCTCGATGTTCAAGCTTCTTCAAGTGTTCTCTAAATTTGGCTTGCGCCCACTTAGGTAATCTTACAATCATTTTCTCAAGGTTTTCCGTGTCCATTTCTCCTAGGCAGTTCATAGCTTCCAACGTGACATACATAACTTGTGCTCTATCTGCGTAACGCTGTAAGCCTTTCTCATCTTGAGGCGCTATGACAGGGCCTTTAACCAAGGTGTCAACACATGCTCGTACTATCTTGAACGGTTGACCAAAGCGATCTTGAAGGACTTGGAGCGCCTTTGCCAAGCCACCCGGAAAGGAATCGTACCTCTGCACGGCTAATAGAGCGGGGCCATCGAGGAATTGCAACAGTCGGGCCTTTTTTGTCGGTTCGTCCAAAGCCTTTGACTTCACCATTTGACGGAACCTTTGACGAAACACCGGGTAGTTTTCAGGGGATCCATCGAACTCGACAACTTGTAATGCAGGTAAGCCATGATCAGCATTCATTTTCTTCATGGTAGCGGCGATCATTGCGAGGAGATTTCGCCAACAGGCTGTGGAGTAGGTAAAAAGCACTGTGGAACATCTGCAACACTTGAAACTGAAGTATAGTTGTAACTTGAGGCAGTGGCACTTTAATCGGGAGCTGAGTGGTGAAGTGGAACCACAGGATCATAACGAGGTACAACACGCGCATGGAAAAAGCCGGCGGTATAGGACGGGACCGAAAACATGGCAGGCCCGACCGGAAATGAAGACACGTATGAAGCTGCCTCTGAAGGCCTCGGAATTTGCGAGGAAAAGGTTGGAAACAAGGAAATTTGTGTGGACGTGACTGGAGACGCACTGACACAGGAGAGTGCCGTAGGAACAGCTGGAACTTGCGTTGACACGACTGGGCGCGTATAAACTTGCGTGTACACTGCTGGAAGCGTGTAAGCTTGCGAGGACACGGCTGGAAGCGTGTAAGCTTGCGAGGACACGGCTGAAAGCGGGTAGGCTTTCGTGGACACGGCTGGAAACGTGTAAGCTTGCGTAGACACGGCTGGAAGCGTGTAAGCTTGGGTGGACACGGATGGAGGCGTGTAAGCTTGCGTGGGCACGGCTGGAAGCGTGTAAGCTTGGGTGGACACGGATGGAAGCGTGTAAGGTTGCGTGGGAACGGCTGGAAGCGTGTAAGTTTGCGTAGACACGGCTGGAAGCGTGTAAGCTTGCGTAGACACGGCTGGAAGCGTGTGAGCTTGGGTGCTCATGACGGGAAACGTGTTGACTTGTGTGGATGCAGGAAGAGTCATTAACGAAGAGGTGTTGGAGGTAATTCCAAGTGCCAACCCTGACACAACAGGACCAGAATGCGATGAAGATTTTGCATTTAACATACGTCCCGAATACTCGGCTTCGGCTAACTTGGCATCTAACTCGGCTACTTCAGTCCTTTCTTTTGCTTCGGCGACGTCCCTGTCAGCCTCCAGCTTCGCCAGCTCTAGTTCGACACGTTTCTGGCTCATTTCCATTTCTAAACGTTTCATTTCTATTTCAATGGATCTTTTTCGTTGCTGTTCAGTTTGTTTCGCAGCTAACGCAACCTTGGCCGCCGCAGTCCTCGTGTCGTGAAGTCTTGCGCTTGCCTCACTAAGCTTTGAAGAAGCACGACTGCTTGCGGATCGGAGAGATCTTGTTGGCGATGCTATTCCAAAATTGGCAAGATCATGAGATACGTTTTCGTTGAAATGTGTGGCGGCGGCAATTGCGTATTGCTCAATCTTCAGATCATAGTGATACTTTCTCGTTTCTTGAGTAGCGTATTGAGTGTCGACTTCGTAAATTTCGTCGCTATTTTACAGCGTGTAACGTTTTCTTGGAAGTTACGCCACGCTTTATCCAGAATTGACTTAACTTTGACTAGATTCGCGTAATCGTCGAGAAGAATGTCAATTTGTGAGCAGGCATTAGTCATAGCCGAAACATATCCTGCACGCGACTTTCGTAGCGTGTGTAAAAAAAATATGCAGTGCCAAAAAATATGCAGTGATTTTAGTTATACCCTCACCAATCTAACATTAAAATATGAAAAATATCGAATTTCCACGTTATGCTTGTTTTTTTACATACAAGCGCTCTTAAATCAGATAAACATGTTCCTGCATGACAGGGTGATACACCTGAATTTCTTCACGTTTCCTGTTTGTTTGTTTTTTTACAAACATTTTGTTTTTTACGCGTTTCATGTTTGTTTTTTACACGTTTCATGTTTGTTTTTTCCAACATGACTCTCAATAGTTCTACGTCCTCAGGCAAACAAAGAGTACGATTGACAAGGTATTGATTTCCTTCTGGGTATCCGATCCAATATTTCTGGAACAAACCACAGCACTGCTTTGGTGAAGGGTGGGTTTCGCGTTCCATCGGGCGAACTGTAACTCTCTTATGTAATGCTTTTGATCACTGAAATGGTAAAAGACTTGAATGTCATGGACAAAGCCACGCAAACGGAGTTCCAGAAACCAGACAGGTTGTTGAGGAAAGTGGAGAAACCGTCCTTGTTTTTGGCAGACGGGTACCAAAAACCAGAGTCCAACGACGAACCTTTTTCGAGAATGGTGAAGTTGGCGACCTTCTTTGCGAAACGCGAGTCCAACAACAACAACAACAACAACAACCTGTTTTGCCTATTCCATCAAGTACCCATCAAAGAGTATGTGTCCCTAAGCCCCTTGCATGCTGTTGTCATCCAAAAAGAACGGTGTTTCCTACATGAGGGAAGTGCACCGTCAGCTCCATGCAGACATCAAAGACATGTGGAAACAATTGTGCTCCTTTTGTCTTCAATCTGTGACGCTTTTACAAAGCAAGTCCGCCAACAACCCCAACCGAATGTATCTGGGGTGTCAAAAGAAACAGTGCAAGTTCTTTCAGGTTCTTTCAAACCTTCCTTTGAGCCAAAAGAACTGGGATTGGATCGAAGACAACAAAGACCGCCAACGCTACTTTCTCACCCGCGATTCCCAGGGGTATCCTCTTTATGGCTATGACATTCCAGGCCCACCACTCAAGCTGCGTCCAAAGGACAAACAGGGAGACCGTCTCCTGACAGATTATGAAAAGGAACTATTTCGAAGGAACTATTATGAAAAGGAACTACTTCAGGAACTCCACTTACCACCAGCTCCACCCAAATACAGTAGCAGTCTGAAAGCATGGCAAAAAGGAAAACCCGGTCGTGTCACGTGCGACTGTCTAAAAGGATGTGCGCATTGAACTGTCCAAGAACAGAAAAAAAAAACAGGGCTGTGGAAAAGAGGGTTTTGGTCGGGACGCCGGAATTTCAACTCCTTGACTTGACTTGAGTTGTAACAAGAAAGAATAAAAGTTAGTTTTAACCTCATGAATGCACTTGTGTGGCCGTTATCTTAGTATCGGTATTGCCCCCCAAAACGTGACGCGGGACAACGAAGAAACTGTGTGGAAACGTCTCTTTGAGCGACGTTTAGTCAAAAGAGACCCCGGCCAAATTCAAAGAAGGGGACCGGGTCCATCTCAACAAGATCCATCGGACCTTTTAAAGAGGGTATTTGTCTGGTTGGACCGAAGAAGTGTTTGTGGTGCATCACATGATGGAAGGTTGGTGCCCACCTACAAGTTTCAGGAGTGGGATGACACCCCTGTGGAAGGCACGTTTTACGAATAAGATTTACAAAGAGTGCATGTGCCCGACAGCGCTCTGTTTCGTGTTGAAAAGGTTATTAAGCGTAAGAAAGGACAAGTCTTGGTCAAGTGGAAGGGTGGCCTAAAAAGTACAATAGTTGAATTTCTAGCAAAGACCTGAAACAACTGGCCAGATGTCCTTGCCTTCGTCGTCATCCTTTCACGTGGCCCTGTTGAGTCACGCAAACAGAACTGAGTTTCCGACCAACCAAGCCAACAGTATGAAAAATCGACTACCTTAAGCGTTGCATTTGTCAGGCAGCGGTTGGAAAGTGCGACTGACCAGTCTCTCCTTCCCGGATTTCAAACTGGATCTACAACCATCTCCTGTTTGTTCAATGGTATGAACTCGAGTGAGACGTCCTATACCCCAGTGAACAAAAGTATATTCCCACTCGACGACAAACCCAAATATTTGCTTACCGTGTAGAAGAAGATCGTACCCTTCTAGGTGACACTCAAAACCTTCATTCCCCTCTGCGAAAAGGATTGCATCAGTCAAACCAAACACAAAAACAAGTTTGAATGGACCGATCAAGGAGATCTTCTGGACAATGCAGAGACCAACACCAACAGTTGATGGACCCGTCGAGTCTTGTTGGGACAAAAAAATGGCCACCAAGGTGGGGTGGATTCTGGAACAACCGGATTACACGTATCAGCTGGGGAATAATTTGTGGCAAGAATTTATTTCTGACGAGATTCACAACCCCACCGATGTCTTGGATGCCAACAACAAACATGCGTTTTGGACAGTGGATGGTCACTATTTGATTTTGCGTATGACCTGCAAGTGGCGCTTTGTAAACTTGGACGATGTGTTACGACCCATTCGCAAAGAGTTGAAATCATCGAGGCGTAAGTGGTCGAGACCCATTGAAGCTGGTGAAGTTTGGACACGATCATACCATCATCACGCTCCATTTCAAAAAGGAACAAAGAGACCACCCTTGGTGGGATCTCTAAGAACACACTCGCCATTACATCCTTTAACGTGTCGTTGCCAAGTCATGCCAACAGAGCAGAGTTTCCCAACAACCAAGCCAATCATTTGAAGATTCACCTGCCTCATCCGTTGTATTTAATCCGTTGCAGTCAATGGCAAGTGGGATTGAGTACCATTTTCTTGTCAGATTCCCGAGTCAACCTTGTTTAATGGCACATCACTACGCCCAAAGCAGGGACCGAGAAGAAACTAGGTTCCGCGGAGGTGGATGTCCAAGGTATCAAAGGGTTGGATTGCGTAGTGGACGGAGTGAGTTTCATGAAAGCAGCTGTGACGCACTTGGAACAACAACGTCACGAATCCGCTCCACAAGCGCTTTGTGACTAGCGGGAGCCAACACACCTGCGTCAAGTTTCGTTGGGAAGGAGAGGACCTGGTGCTCGATATCACCGACGTCATTGTGGAACGTCCACGACCGCAAACATTGGCATCAACAACAAGTTAGCTCTCAGCATAGGGTTGTTGAAAAAATTGCCAACGGTCTCATTTCTCATTTCGAGGCCCAACCTGCAACAAGAATTCATTGGGGATCAAGTTTCCGACATGAAAAACAACCGTGACTGGAACGATTTGAACGATGCGGATGGAAATCCCGTGTTTTGGACCGACCGTCCTTTTCTCAGCCACCTTTTGTAGTTGAGTCTGATTTGCAAATGGCGTTTCTCCAACTTGAACAATGCCTTTCGATCGGTGGCGGGCATCGCCACCCGTCCTCTGCACGTGTACTCGGACGTGGCTGGGAGCACCATTGTAGGGAATCAAGTCACATATCTGTTGTGGGAAGTCATGTACCAACGCGAGGGAGGTGGGACCACGTACTTTGAACTCTTGCACATTCAATACTTTCCCATTCACAACGAATTTATTGAAAACATTGAAACGCAAGTGGCGGAAGTTTTGACCAAGTTTGGAGAAGGTAACGCCGTTATTATGTTGCACTTTCGAACCCAACAAAGAGGAGCAGGATAGAACCCTTCAAGACGTCATTTACCAAAATGAAGAAAAAAATGCGTGGAGGACGTCTGACGGTATTTCTACCCTACAAGAGTCAATATGGGTCTCGGGTGTTCACGGACATGTTAAAAGGGGGTTTGCAAGGTCTTAAAAACACTCGAAACCCCTTGAAACTACCCAATGACATCCTTGGTAGATTCAAAACAGGCTTGACACGTGGACTGAAACGAAAAGCCATTGAAATTTTGAAAAAGGAAATTAACAAACAAGCCAAGAAAGCACTCTCCAAGAAAGACGTCAAAAAGGCCGTGACCGTGGCAAACTCTATTTCCCAAACAAGTGAAAAAGTATCAAACGATTTTTGGCGTGTAGAGAAAAAAGAAGCCACGAGCACGAGGCTATCGTGGTTTGCCGCGATGTGGTGGCTTGTTTCCGTTTTGGATGAGAAAAAAAAAAAAAAGAAAACGCGGTGAATGGCTCAGTGGGAGTGTCATGAGAGCCCCCTGGGTTTGACTTGGCTCAACTGTTACAACGTCGACCAAGGTATAAAAACAGACGTTGTTCTTCTCAAAGAAACGCCAGACGACGCGTTACACCATGGTTGAAGCTTCACCCGCTCACGTTCGTTCGGAGGGGTCCATCAACCCTGCTTTGAAAATGTTCAAGGTGTCTCCCACTGACATCAGCATCAATGAGTACTGTTCAACCCACCACCTTAGGAATCAACCCCATGGAATTTGTGATTCCTGCTTTGACCAACTGTGTGGATTTGGGGCGCAGTTACTTAACCATGGAACTGCAATTGAAAAAGAGCGATCACAATAACTTTGATGCAGCTGACAAACTATCGGTCGTTAACAATCTGGCTCACACCCTCATCAAGCAAATTGACCTGCGTTTGAATGGCATGTTGATCAGTCCTCAATCAGACACCTACCATTCCATTTTTTTGAAATCTTCCTGAATTACAACCGAGAAGATGGAGAAACCGTCTTAAGACCTCAAGGCTGGTACAATCACCTAGAAAATTCCGATGCTTAACAAAACGTTTCAGCCTATCGACGAAGTGAGTGAAATCATCCTTCTTTCTATCCCCTCCTCCGTAAAATATTACCCCACACCCACCCCTCGTGTCCCAATATATATCATTAACGTACCAATCCATCATCCCTGACCTTCAAGAACCTACCATTTGCTTTTGCAAAACTATACACGGCTGCCCTACGCGAGGCAGATAAATCTGATCTGATCTACACAAACACAAACACAAATCCCCTGTTGTGGTCTAGTTTCACCCGCGTGACAACATGAAAAAACTGCTGCCTAAATTAAAAAAAAATGGTTACCTTGTTGTCGTCGTTGCTGTTTTAATAGGGGGCCGATTCTTATTTGGCAACCAGTGTCTTATTAACCGGCCGTCGCCATATGGCGACCGCCGGTTTAAAACATAGGCACGCAGCGCGTACTTGACCTATGTTGAAATGACAAGTCTCATTCTGGCTTATTTACGATTTTTAAGACATACTCTGAGGACAAAACAACACACGCGATCATTCTCGTATTTCCTCCTCCACTATAGTATACTGAGTGCATATTGTTGCAACTGTTGCATTACGTTCCTCTCAACTCATGTACTGGCCATATGAGCGCTGATGGAAAGTAACTGTTTTGAAAACAGCTTTATCTTTTACTCAGCAAAACCCTTGGAATGCAAAACAAAATCCTGCTAAAAACCCAGTCGGACCAAAATTGAGAGATAAAGCAATCATCGGGCTAGTAGGCCACAGGCTGAAAAGTCAAACTGACTCTAAAACAAAATAACTGCATAGAAATTTCAAATTAAATCTAAAACTGAAACCTCAGTTAAGGTCAACTAATAATTGTCCACATATTACTGAATGAAGTAAATCGAGGTCACAACAAGAGGTGAAAGAAACAAGTGTATTTGATAATAATCTGAGGAGAGGACAGCCATTGGCACTCCCAGTTGTACAAACTTGGTTATGCAAACTGAAGACCAAAAGAGGGCAAAAGTCGTTTTCCAAACAAATGTTCTTGCCATATGTTCCTGTATATGATAAAACCAAGAAAGAAATCATTTCTATGTCGGCTGGAAAAGCTGTGAAGATAACTGATACAAATCATGGACACAACATCGTGAACTAAAACTTAACCTTATTATGGGAATAGAAAACAGGTTTCAAAACCTACAGACACGCTTGCATGAACAAACTAATTTATGCAAATTGGAGACTGAAACGCTTCAAGATTATACTGGCTTTTGTTTCACGCGCCTGTCACGTGGACTACAAATCACATATGCCTCACAATTAGCCAAAATTGGTCAAAACTAGCCACAATGTTGCTCAACATAATGTTCATGGAAGTTCATATCCACAAACACAGTCTTGACTGAGCCTCTAAATACTCTACGTAAATTCGCTATAAATTTCAAATTACCGAACAAAGCTGTTTTAAAAACCTTGCAAAGTACAATCAAAATTATCCACATCAAACACAGATTCAATATTTTCAACCAGCATCTTGCTCAAAGATACATAAGCAAAACAGCTGTGTCATAACTCAAATCATAAAAGAACAAATTAAATTAGTTTCTCGTCAACAAGTCTATTTTTGGAACGAGGTTGTTTTTGTCACGTTCCACCGTTGGCCACCACAAAGTTCAATTGTACCTGCCCTAACAATAGTTTTTGGAAATTACCATCAATTCCACCACACCAACCCTTTACTCAAAAAATAATATTCTAAAGGAAAAAGTAGAAAAGCACATTTGCACTGATCATTTCCGTCCCCGTGTACATTCAACATGTCTGGTAAGCTTAACCTTGTCTGACCTTCAGCTTCAGTAAGCGGATTCTAAACAGCCTTTTCATTGGTAGAATGTACTTTTAGCATAGTAGCCTCAATCTGATTGGTGCCACGTAGTGCCACAACAATTCCCCTTGTTGTGGTACGGGTACTCAAGAGCGGTACTGTGTTATATAAGACGCATGCGCATATTAGACTGCTGAATGTTACCTTCGTGTGTTCTTGTCTTTTAATTTACAGTATTTAAGATATGAACGGCGAAGGTTGTTAAGTTTGGGGTTTCTGTATTTGTCTTGTATAACGCATGCGCAACTGAGTAAAGCAGCTAATAGGATTGAATGCGAAATTGGCTGTGTTGTCTGATCTAGTTAGTGGTTATGATGAAAAGTTTTTTAACGCATGAGTTTTGTTACGGGGATTGACATTTTGAGGGATGTAAAAGTGTGGGAGTGGAAGGATTTGTGAATGTGAGGAGCATCTCACGCTTCTGTGAATGTGATTTGCTTTGAAAGTTGCGTTTTGTATAGCAGCGGTGTAACATTGTGCTGCGCGAGAGGCAGTTTCCCTTGGCGTTTTATGGGGGGACGGTTTCCGAAGTGGATTGTAAGTTTTCCCATTGGGTAACCTGTATTTCGCAGAGGAGAGAAACGACAGCTGTGTTTGCAGCTTATTAGCGCGGTAAGGAACGGTGGCTTAGGAACACACACTAGTACTAGTATTGGCACTAGTATGATGATGCAATTAGTGGATTGCACCATCGATACATCATAGTTCTTGAGAAGGGAGAGAGATGTGTTTATTTGAGGCGAGAAGTTGATTTTAATTGCATAAAGACGAAGGAATCGGTCATTAATGAGGAGATCAATTAATAAGGTAGCTGTTACGAGTCTTTAAGCTAGAAAATAACTGAACGCGTGTGGTTTGCGTGTGGTGTTGGTTGGGTTTGAGGTAATTTTGTAAGTGCGTAGTCTGGTACGTAGCCGTTCCGACTCAACTTGTTTACTTTGCATGGGGATTCCCGGGTTAGCAAACTGGATTTAAACATCACCCCATGAGATATGCCTCAACGTGCCCCAGACTCTGACGATCTGCTCGAGCTCGTGTTTAACAAGCGTTATATTTTGATTCTGCTGCTATGTTCACTGCTTGTATTCACGGTCTGGCCACAAGAGTAAATATTTCGTCATCCCTTTGTAAGCATCCTCAGTTGTGGGCAAATCTATACCGATTTTCAACGTTCGAGTGAATTTGCGTTTTTCAGCAGAAATAAAAGCGATAACAAAGGTAAGCTGAGTCATCAGAGTTTAAACATTACGTCCTCCAGTAACGCTATAGTCAAAATATTGACACACAATCACACTTTTCGTCACGCCGGTTCGTATAAATACAGGACAGGATCGCGCTAACATTGTTAAACCTATGGGTGGGGAAGGTCAGAACGGGCGGTTAAAATGCCCACTAGGCTTTCTTGTTCAATCTCCTTCGCTCACAGAGCCCTTTGATCTCTCATGTTGGTTATCTAACGTTCGACTTGAGCATTTCTTTCGTTTTAACTTCTAGTTCCTCGCTTGGAGGTTGAGGCAGTCTCGTTCTCAGTCATCGCCCGTCGATGGCAAAATGGCTTTCAGTTCTTCCACCTAAGTGTACTGGCTCATGACTTATAATATAAGCAAATGAGCGAGCACCGGAAAACCAGTTCTAAACCTTAAAACAAAAGCGCTTGCATCCAACAACACCGTAAACAAAATCATAACGCGAAAGTAAGAGTGAGAAAAAAAAAATAACACGCGTTCATGAGTAGAAACACTCTACACTGGTATAAGATGAGATTGTTTGTACATATGACCGGCACGACCGCATTCTAAGACGGAAGAGGGTGAACGTTTATGTCTTATGGGATCACTTTTTTTTGTGTAGATGCCTGCCGCCTCGTGGCATCGTGCATTCGCGACACTATATCCAATAGAACATATGCTGTGTGATGCACCTTCGTGGCCTTCTAGGTACGTTCGTATCCCATAGACCACATACTGTTTGACCCTCACGAAATAAAATAGATTATCGGTTGAGGAAGAAAAACCAGATGACTTACCATGAAGTTTATATTACATTTTATTCCTTAGTATTTACCTCAACGCAGAAAACAAGTCTGTCCAGCATTTATGCTGGCGAGTCTAATAGTGTAGCTTACATTATATATATTCGATATTTACAAGCACCGTCTTTATAGCCTTACAAACACATAAAATTCAGAACATCTGACTCTTTTGTGTAGAACAGCTAACGGAAAATAAGCCCGCAATGAATCAGGCTGCTTGACATCAATATGATGATAGCTGTACGCATCTCGGAAATGTTCCAAAAATCCTGAAACAAATTGAACGCAACTTGGACAGTCGTCTTTCTTCTCCTTCCACCGCGTTAACAAATGGAAACAATAATAATTTGTACAACTCATCGCCATGTTACAAGCTGTAATTCTGTTTGATTGGATCATGAACAGACATTTTTTTTCGCACCATTATGGAGTTCGATGAGCCATCAGTGGCATTGCCATCTTGAATTTTATGGCGTAAAAAAAAAACCTGCTAAGTACTTAAACTTTATCGAATGAAGCACTAGGAGAGGACATTGATCTTTGCCTCTCCAAGTCAATCAACAAGTCAAAGTTTTCAACGGTGGTCTCCACATATCCGACAAATCCTCTGACTGAACCTCTCAGTGGACCCAGGATTTGTGCACCTAAAGTGAAAAGAAAAACGCTTACTTTTAAAAATGGTGTTTACTGTAACATCACACCATGTATGAGTACGTGATCCTGCTTCATTAGGTGCTAGAAATTTACGTATTGTTTTGTATTTAAGTATCGTTTTGAATCTTCGTTAATAAACTATAGAATACCGGGCCACTAATCTCCAGAGTTCCTTATTCAAGTGTCTCGGCGGCTCGCTGGTCAGATAAAACAAGTATTATTCAAGCGGTTCGGCGGCTCATCGGCTCTGCGCCAGTCGACTGACGAGCCGCGGAGCCGCGGAGCCACAAAAATACACACCTTCCTCGTTCTATAAGCCATTACAATGTACACCTATCAAACACAACCCTTGTCCTGTATATGTATATTAATTGAAACCAGACTTGAATGCCTTATTGATCTCATACTTCCACCGAAGAGCCGCCGAGCCACGTCAGTAACACTACTTCGAGAGCGGCCCTGTATTCTAGTTGCTCCTGTTGCTCGGGGATTCATCCACGCTCCGTTCCCATGTGTGGCTCGGTAGCTCAGATGGTAGAGCGGTGGACCAGTTACCTGAAGGTCGTTGGTTCGAGTCCCACCTGAGCCACTGAAAATTTTTATTTTTCAGTGGACTTTTTCAGTGTAGCACTTAGCATTTACTTGATATTGCACTAATCGGTACATGTATAAACAAGAAATCGTTTCGACGTAAAATTATGCCAGCAAATGTTTCCGCGAACGATATCTCAAACAGGAAAAAAGACAGTTTTCCACTGGTTTTTCATCCATATTTCAACTAGATTTGTGGTAGTAGGACTGACTTTAGGTCAAAAATAAAACATGCCTAAAAACTCAAGTATGTGAAAGTACATAATTAAGTTGTTGACAAATCCGAGAGATGAGGATTTCTCCTAAGCTTGGCCCAGCGATAACGAAGGCCAAAGTTGGATCTTACGAGCGCTGTTTTGCAATGTTTTATTAGGCGCCCCACCTCGCGTAGCGGGCGAGGCCGCCCTTAGTTCTGGTGTAAAAAATTTCAAAAATGTAAGTCCGCATCCCTTCCCTTTGGTAGGTTCTTAAAGGTCACGGGTGATTGATTGGTATGTATATATATTGGGACGGGTGGGTGTGACCATTGTATTCTTGGGAATAGGGGTGGGCAGGACCCTATAAGATCTTTGCAGGAGCCTATAAGCGTATATATGCTTGACAGCATATATAGCTTCGCACGTTTTCCTGCGCTAGGCAGCTCTTTGTTTTTGAGTTGGGATTTTATTGTTGGTTTTTAGCTTTTTTCAGCAGGTTATAACAAATGCATTTAGCAAGAATAAATTGTTGTAGTGTGATGTAGTGATCACATTGTTAGAGATGTTATGGGGTTGTATTTGTAATTTGTTGAGTTGGAAATGGGAGATATTTGCTACGGTTAGGTTTCGGTTGGCTCGAACTGGGACTCGCTTGGCTTGCTGGCTCGGATTTTCAGCAGACCCAACATTACAAAGGGGCCGCCTTTGACAAACCACAGGTTTTCTTGTTTAACATATTATTCCGAAATGCGATACAATACGTTCTTCTTTTGACAGCTATGTATTTCATCTTTCGACCAGCGACGTTTCGACGAGCGATTTTCCAGGGAAGCGGAATGCTTTAGCGTTACAGTTTTGGAAGTGACTGGCAATCGTTTCTCATGTCCACAATACTTATGTTATTTGTCCATATAGCGAAACTTTTGATATCCGATCTTTGCGACGCAGACATGACTCAGCGGTAAAAATAAGTGAAAGATTAGGAGATCTTTCGCGTTGCTATGCATTTCTGATTGTTTACGACGCCATATTGAGTTCCGACATCGACAGTACATGAGAAATACCGTGGATTCCCGGTACTCTTCGACCTATAATCAGCCCTTTGTTAACACAAACACTTTGAACAGCGGCTTTCCAAAGAGAATTCAAGTGGCGGTCGATGATGAGCTGCTTGCCAGAAGATTTCGGCGAAAAAAATGGCAAATTTAGAGGTCGGTACGAACTGCACTGAAAAGTATTTTACAAATAAAGACGTAGAAATATCGTATCTGAATGAAGTTTGGGCAGCTTATTGAAATGAAGTGCGAGAAACGCTTCACGGGGGCCCGTAACAAACATGGCTTTTCACTCGGTGAGGGTAGAAGGCGGGATGAGTTTGCGGAATGGCATGTGGCATGATTTGCGGAATGGCATAATTACGCGAAATGAAATATATGTGGAATGACTCTTAAGAAATAAATTTTAAAAACTGAAAAGCGCGCCCTTTGCCCCCGCCAATTTGCAAGAGCAGCCGCTGTTTTGTGATGATGCGGGCTCGACTACCAACCCAAACTCGCCAACGATGCATATTGTCCTTTCCTTTGTTCTTATTTAAAAAAAAAAAGATAACACTAAGTTGAGTTACTAATGTGCATCCGACCCCACTGAAATTCCTCTCCAAAGAAGGCCAAAATTCATCATAGCGGGCACCCCATTTTGCATCGTACTGGCCGCTTGTCCGTGACATCATTCCGTCCAACGTGGGAGGTCTTCTCGGCGTTTGTCCTGTTTATGTTTATATCCGAGGAGATGGCTGAGCCTTATCGTTTTGAACCAAGACGTGTCCGCGATGTCGCTGATGATGATAACAGTGAAAATAATGAAATGGACGAGCGGTTGAATAGCACATTCTGTTTATTCTGGTATTGACTCAAAAGAGACCGATCTCTTTGTTACCTGTCTCTTTGAGACCGATCAAATCGTATTTAGTTTTGATTAGAAATTATTTTAACGCCTGTAAATCGCTTTCTAAGTTAAACTAAAACAGTAGGCTTAAAAAGAACCTTACAATTTGGTTTTAACCTGTTTTGTGTACTTTTATTTTATCGCCTGGCGGTACAATATGCAGGAACTTCTTGCATCACAAAACATGAAGACTTTTCGATCGTTTCATTAAATCGAACGTTTGCTTAAATCGCACACGTACACATTTTCAGGCGCCAGTAAGCCGAAACTCTCGTCATGGCGAAGCTGGTCCAAGCCACCGCTTTGCACTGCCAATCGTGTTTTCTTCACAGGTAAGTTGTGAAAAGTAATCCCTGTTATTCTATCTTTTTCGGACCTGTTGTTACAATCCGGAATTGAGCACTTTGGCATTTTTCTCTTCACAAAATAAAAACGAAACGTATGCAGCAAATGTGTAACAGTATCAACAACCTACAGGTTTTACCAGCTGTGTTTAGTTTTCCCGCCAGTTTCACCTTGGGCGGAATGACGTCACGGACAAGCAGCCAGGCTGCTAAGTACGATTCAAAATGGAGGCCCGCTATGTTGAATTTTGGCCCTGTTTGGAGAGGAATTTCAGTGTGTCCGGATGCACTTTAGAAGCTAAAACCACGGTCAGTAACTCAACTTAGTGTTATCTTTTTATTGGCGATTTCAAAAAATACACCGTTTCTGGAGTGGCCTTCTCCTTTAACGGATTTTGCGAAAAGATTTCGGCCAGTTTCTCCAAAGCACGGCAGTTTAACATCCATGATACCACACGTGGAGAGGGTATAGTCCAAGTAATTAAAACAGCGACAGCACAGCATCCGACCGTAGATCGTACGCCCGAAAATATTAAAAACATAGGCACACAATGCGTGCAGAGCCAATGACTTTTTGTTGAGCAATATGGTGAAATTTAAGAGGAAAACCTTTGGCTCTCACGTTTAACTACCGTTACAAACTTGGGCTTTAAATATTGTTTCTTTCATTGTTTTTATTTTAATCAGGGAGCGAAATATCTAGTTTGAAATATCTTCGTGCGATACATGCGGTAGTAGCTGGTGGTGAGAAGGTTTTCATGCGGGTATAAATTAGCCGGAATTTGTTACATTACAAGTTATGGTTCACACCTTTTCGGTTTACAAAGTGTTTCTGCTTCGCAGCAGAACACAACAATTCGCGAAATAAGTCGAGTTGGTTCGTTGCGACCGCGACGTTCTATTCATACTAAATCTCAAATTGACGACTCCGTCTCGTGTTTGCTGCCGTGGAAATTTTTACTTCGGATTAGTTAACGCAAGACTACGACGCGAATAAAATCCTGCCAGACATCAAGGATACAAAAGAGCGCATTCGAAGTATATCCAAACTAGCGAATACAGACCATTTCAAAGCCCGCGGGTCGTACTCCCATAGTATAAGATGCATGGGTATGTGCCGCCGTTGACCTAAGGGCTTCAGTGCATCGGTGGCACACCCCCTCCCAACATATCACAGAATACACCCCCGGCCTCACAGAAGAAAGACAAACAGCATGCATGCATACAATATAGCGTTGATTTTCAGGCTACAGCAGCCATGACGTCACTAACGTTACGTCATTGGCTAAAAATGTCTCAAAAACACCTTGGCTCACTTCGTGATTTGAAAAATGTTTCAAGTCCTCTGATAATGTGAATCCACTTCGGAAACTCGGGAACGTGGGCAGTTCGTCTTAGCTTTATTCTTTAGCGTTGAACGATGGATGAAATAATAAGAACAGGCTGCGTACTAGAAAGATTCGGAACACATTTGCATGTATTTACAGTACTCGGCATGTTTGTTTATATCGTTTGAGGTCCGACGTGACAAGTCTCGCGTTGATTTATCTAGTCTTCATTCCGCCCGAACTATACGCCGTTATACCTTCACAGCGCTTCTCTGTAAAAAGCAAGAAGTGGGTTGAATAGCTTTTACAAACTCGTACCTGGCTGCCCGGATCCCTAGACACGGTTCCAAAAATAAGCTAGATTCCTGGCGCCCTGGTTTCGAAGAATAATCTTGGTTTGAGAATAAATACATCTTATTCGATGGTTTAACATATATTTTACAATAACTGAGCGAATTCTCGCGCGCTGATTGGCTAATTTTTATTGTCAATAAGAGTACAGACGGATGAAACACGTAAAGCTGACGCAATCATCAAAAGTTTTGTGAAACTTTTCAGCGCTGCATTCTTGATGAGGCGAGAATTGTACCACAAATCTAGTTGTCTTCAATGAGGAAATCATCTAAAATTTTTGGGTTAAAACTGAAGAAACCATTGCAACCTTAGAGCGAAAAGATGAGGATGTTTATTGTGGATTCAGACCTGAAAATCGACGGTGAGCGGGAATTTGTGCTGTCGATGAAATTAAGCTAATCTGTGTTTTAACGGATTATTTTGTGAGCAGTTTTCGCTGGATTAAAGGTTAGTTGAGCAATTCGAATTTGTCCTTGTATTTCTGGCTGGCCTATTTTTACTAAAGTTTTAATTTACGAGCCTGTGATTCCCCGAATTACAGCGATGAAATTCAGACTCTGCGGCAATCGCATCTTTCAATGACTCTAGATAGCATTTCTTTCCTTCGTTTGAAAATCAGTTTTGGCTTTTTGTTATTGTAAAAAACAAATTGACGTCAGTTTTTTATGCGTCTGTCCTCTTATTGTTGTAGATCCACTCGCCTGCGGCTCGTGGATCTACAACACTTTGACAATGTTATGACGAAATTTATCATCAATAAGAGGACAGACGCATAAAAAACTGACGTCAATTTGTTAAATACGCGCGGATATTTTGCGAGTTGCGTAGTATTTTTCCGAGTCCCAAAGGGGCGAGGAAAAATACGAACAATAATCAAAACGCTTCAAATCACCCCAAAAGGCCATTAAATAGCAATTAATACACCACAGAAACAAGGTGAACCATTTATTACTGTGAATTACTTCGCATTCGTGGAAATTAAAGCGTATTTGTTGCATTTTTCTTCCACCCCCCTTGTATTTTGCCGAGGTCATAATATATGCAAAATGGAACAGGTTAATATATGCGCTCCTCTGGTTCAGCTACAAGTACAAAACCAGAATACTTTTTCTGAATTGCTTTACAGTTCTATCCAAATACCGAATGTTTCTAGGACGTTTAAATGAGCCTTTCGTTAAAATTCTTCGAGGATTTCAGACAAGGCGTAATTATTGTCATTCCGCATAAATTACATTCCTCAGTGATAATTATGCCATTCCGCAAACTCATGCCCCCTTTTACCCCCACCGCTTTTCACTCGATATTACAGCCACTTAAGTTGTTTCGATACAGTTTTGTTGGGACCATACCTTAATTTTTGGATCGGCTCTAAGACAGTCTTCTCCTTGTCAGATCAACGTGAAATTTGCAATACTTGTTGGTTTTGGATTGAACTTTAGCGTGGTTTACATTCTGTGAAAATTGATATTTCCATGACAAGGGTAAACAAAAATCCTCGAAAAGAGTAAAATTGAAATTTTGCGCGATCCAGATTTCACTATGAAAAGCAAATACCAACATCTTAAACTGTGGTGTATGGCAAACAAAATATACAAGAACAAAAGAATTCTGTAAGCTTGTTTTGAAGTAAATTTTCAACCTTAGTGTTTGCAATGTAAAAGTAAATGCACCGAAAAATACTCAATGCTTTGATGAAATGGCTAGAAAATACTGTTAAAATGTGTCTTTTATTTACTATTTTACGCCTACAAAGTTTTGTTAAAACTGGTGTTCGCGATCTGGAGAACAAATTGTTTTTCTAAGATCATTGGCGAAATAATTTTGTGGTAATTTTTGAATAGGAGCGCTTTTGCGAAAATCTTAGAACGGTTCGATAGATTTTTTTGAAAACATTAAACACGCATGCTTGACGATGTGACCAATCTTAGTATTGAGTCTTATTAACATTGATTCACTGGAACACTTTTAAATTTAACGTTTAAGAGGACGTATGAACCGATGGAAAAACTTGCGTTACATATTCACAGTTGGGAAGTAAATGCTAATATATTCAAACTAATGCGTAATTCATTGCTTCGTGATTTTTATTTGGTTTCTTTGTTCTTTGTTGCACTGTAGATTACAACGAAAAGTAAAAATCACGGAGGAATGCGTTGCGCATTACTTTGAATATATTAGCAGGTACTTGCCAACTGTGAATATGTAGCGCAAGGTTTTCCATCGGTTCATACGTTCTCTTTAACGTTAAATTTAAAAGTGTTCCAGTGAATCAATGTTAATAAGACTCAATACTAAGATTGGTCACATCGTCCAGCACGCGTGTTTAATGTTTTAAAAAAATCTATCGAGCCGTTCTTAAGATTTTCGCAAAAGCGCTCAAATTCAAAAATAAAATTACCACAAAATTAATACACCAATGACCTTAGAAAAAACAATTCGTTCTCCCGTTCGCGAACAGCAGTTTCAACAAAACTTTCTAGGCGTAAAATAGTAAGTAAAAGACACATTTTAACAGTATTTTCTAGCCATTTCATGAAGGCATTGATTATTTTTCGGTACATTTACTATTACTATACAAAACCTACGGTTGAAAATGTTTTTGCAATTTACTTCAAAACATACAGAATTCTTTTGTTCTTGTATATTTTGTTTGCCATACACCACAGTTTAAGATGTTGGTATTTGCTTTTTAAAGTGAAATCTGAATCGCACAAAATTTCAATTTTACTGTTTTCGAGGATTTTTGTTTATCCTTGTCATGGAAATATCGATTTTCACAAAATGTAACCCACGCTAAAGATCAATCCAAAACTAACAAGTATTGCAAATTTCACGTTGTTCTGACAAGATGAAGACTGTCTAAGAGCCGATTTTAAAAGTGAGGTATGGTCCCAAAAACACTGTATCGAAACACCTTAAAGGAACTATGTCACGGCGCTTTCATGCATTTTTTCTGATCTGACAAAATTATTTTCTCGTTGAAGGAAACCTCAAAATAATAGTTTCCCAAGATAGAAAAACACCAAAGAAGTAATAATAAACCAAAACTAAACAAGGATGGTTGCGACTGAGGAAGATTAAGACGGATTACGAATCTCAAACTTGAAAAAACTTGCCAGTTTTTTCAAGATGCGTTATCCGTGACGTAGCTCCTTTAAAAACATGGCACAGTTTTTTTTAACATAAAAGCCGATATCTAAGGAAGTAATCGGAGTTGCGCTCCGGGCTCCCGCTTATTTTTTCCTTTTTTGCATACGTAAAATCTCCTACTTTGTTTCAAAACATATCTTGAAAGGTTAAGCCGTAAACGCCGAACTCCTATTTTTGAAATATCACCCGAGGTGTGAAAATTGTCACCTCGGACACCAATTTTTTGAAGCTCAACTTAAGTTGTTTTAGCCTGACATATTTTCATTTCGGCCAGTTTTCTTAATTTCGAGAAACTTCCTTGCAAAATTGTCTTGTTAAAGCCAGCCCTACTACCTTGTGTGGGCCTGTTTACAAGGGTAAACCCAGTGCTATAGTTACCCTCGCAGCCAACACAAAGTTGTCCCAGGCTTACAAGCAACTTTCTCACGTAGGGTTATACGGGCGTCATGCTTCAGTTCACTCGGTAAATAAAATTGACAACGGAAAATTATTCAGCGCCAAAGCCAACCTCGTCCCCAGGGCCTTCTCCTCGTTCAAAATGGCGGTCGGAGAAACCCTGGCCAAGGCTTCTGAAATACTCCACGAATCGTAATCGAACCTTGTAATCGAAGCGATTACAAGGAAAAAAGTTATCCCACCTGCTAGGGTAACCCTAGCACGCAGCTGGGGTAACCCAGCATTAGGGTTACCCTAGCTGCCATGTAAAACCGACGCGTAAAAAAGAAGAAACGTGTGAGGGCTAGAGTAACCTTTCTGCTAGGGTTACCCTACCTCCTTGTAAACATACCCTAATGCTACCGGTATATTCACACTCACCAAGATTGTCCATTGGAACACCCAAATGCTGTTTCCTTGTTGGAGAATCACCTCCTGAGCTTAACGACTCGCACGATGTCTGGTCACTGCATATGCTAAAATCGGCACTAAATCGTGTATCTTCTCCAAACGAATGACTGGCCGATTTAGTTCTTCTGAGTGAGGAGCACTTAGCCGGTCTCGTTACCTCGGGCGTATGTGAGGCCGTTCTTTTCAGAGTTTCTTTCGTAGGAATATTAACTGGACGGATGCGCGGTAACCGTAATATTTTAGGTGTGGACTGCGCAGAATTCATAGTCACTTGGGATCCACGCAGGCTGGGATTCTGGGATTGAGCTGCAGTGTGCGACCTCAAACTGGGTGATCTGGAGCCAGACCTGTATGACGGCAAGCCCGTGGCAAGTTCGTGTGTAGACTCGTGTATTTCTATCGTCTGGCTTCCGCTCAAATCATTTAGCTGATAATCACTTGGTTCGACTGTTACTCTTGGCGGAGCTCGTTTCTCATCGTATACTTGGTTGTTATGGTGATGACAATCCAGAACCACATCCGGGGGAACAGTGCCCACCTCACGTAAAGGCATTTGAAGAACCTGTAATATATACATACAGCCAAAATGCATGTAACGACACGGAATTAAGACTGCATAGCTATGACAAGCAAATATGCTGGAAGACCGACAGTATTTGTAACTGATGGAACCATGGGCGTGCGCAACGACTCTCGGACAAAAGAAAGAGGGAGGGGGTACGGCGTTCCAAATACAACCCCTTCTCCATGCATTGACATCTCACCTGCGTCACCTGCGTCACATTTTACAGTAAGAACGATATTGTACTAAAAATACCAACAGAGTCTACCACAAACCTGAGAGATTCCTGTGTTGCTTCTTCCGCGCATGGCATCCAACTGAACTCTGCTGGCGGATGACAGGCGCCGGCGGTCATAGGAGTCAGTGTAGAGGGACTTAGACTTCTGGAGACTGCGGAGATTACACGTCAGCAATGCCCACCAGCACTCGCGCACTTTCTTCTGAATGATGCAATAAAACACGAAGATAGCAAAACCCTGAAGACTATTACAGACAGCAAACAAGTAGTGGAACACAAGACGTGCATCAGCGACCGCAAAGAAACCGAACATCCATGTGATGCCAACCAGAATAAGAATCCCAAAAGCTCGCTTGATTTTAAGAAGCCCTTCACTACCGCGGTCTTGGTCAACGGCGTTAGGCGGACGTGTGGCAAGTTTGTACATAATCAGAGAGAAAGTCACCGTGTTGATGAGGATTACAAACACCACAGGAGCAACGAAAGCAGCGAAAAATGCTAGGTCTCCAATGCGACAACTGCAAAACAAGTAAAATTTGTGAGTACATTATGCAAATGCATTTCTAACAGGCATTCCCTGCTAGCAGAGGCCCCTCTTCCTTTGGATTCGCTGAGCTGACGGGCGGGACTTAAAGGGACCTCTGCCATGGGTCGAAACTCCCTCTGATTCAACCGCCGTCCATGGTCGTGGACGGCGGTTTCCGAAACGCATGCTCCCTGTATTGTTTGCTGACCGTGACTTGAGCCTCACTGTATCTCGCGCATTCCTTTACAGTTATTCCGCTGTCATTTAGTGAGCCCGCATAGTAACATGCCGTCCTGGAAAGAGAACTAAACTCGTGAAGTGTTACAAAGTTTACTTTCTCTCGTTTTTGTTAACATGGACAACGGAAAGATAAACAATCGAAAGAAGAAGCTCTAAGAAACACTCGACAAGTTAAGGAATAGAATTTAGAGCGAAGAAAACATCTGTCAAGGCGAAGGACAACCTTCCACCTCCAAAGATTTTTCGAGCTGCGGACTTTCTGTGAAATGCTCCAGCACTTCTACGAGTCTACGGTGGAGTAAATTACACATTTGATTGTAAATTTGTATCGAAATCGCTTTTTAATTGAGGGATTCTTCATATTCCTTACAGTTCTCGTAAAAGTTTTGAAAAACGTGTGGCAAGTTTGTAGGTACTTTTAATAAAGTACCTATCTACCTAAAACGTGCACAGTTCGCATCACCAAATGCTCTTCAAAATAACTTTCACATCGAGCGAAATCGCTTGCGCGTAGCTTCCCTCGAAGAAAGAATTGAACGTGTTTGGTCTTCAGAAACAAGTAAAGGCGCGTTTTAATAAATGTATTATTTAGAAAAGCTTACTGTCTCTTCTTCTGTGTACCTTCATTCATAAAATTGGCTTCATAACTTGGCTCCACCCTATCTGCTTAAGGAATTTCACCATTCACGCGAATTTCACGATTACAATACGCGCCATAGAGATTTGCTGCGTCCGCCTTTTGCGAAAACATCTAAGTATCAGGGCTCCTTCACGATTAGCGGAACTAAAATATGGAACAGCCTCCCGTTGAAACTGAGGAGGGTTCAGGAATTAACAAGGTTTAAGTCTGGCCTCAAGAAGCTTTTTAAATCTAGCTGAATTTACCCCCATCGCTTACAGTAATTGAGTGTTACTATGTTAATGCTTTTGTAATCTGAAATTTTGTATTTTGTAATATGTTCTTTGTATGTAAATTTATGTTAAACAGAGCCCCATTCAAACCAGCCTCGCTAAACTGGGCACACATAATCTGACCTAAACAGACACAAATGCTCTGTTGTGGTTTGATTTCACGCGCGAGACAACATGAGAAATCTCTTGCGGAAAGTTTCAAAATTTTGACTTTGAGATTGTATTTTTGGCTAATTCTTAATTGACAACTGGTGTATTTTATTTAAAAGTAAGAAATTTTAACTATTCTAGATGAAGTGAGTGTTGTTTTCTCGAACCTATAAATTGTCCTTTCGTACTGCACATGGGTTGTTTATTACTAGCTGCTAATTTAGTGAAGCGATCATAAAACACGCAGCCTTCAATGGGTTAAATTCTCTTTCATTCCTGGAGTTGTGGTCGTGTTAAAAAAGCTTCCTCGTCCAGATATCTCGAAATTAATACCGTAGATTAGACAACAACTATCTCTAGACGAACTGTCTACTTTTTTTAGGGTTTTAGTGAACTCGCCATTCACGACAACAAAACTGTGCAGGGAGTCGTCAGCTGATCACGTGCTAAAAGCATCACGTGACGTTTCGGTCGCTAAGTAACCATGGTGCATGCTCAACACAGTTCATTTCGACCCATGCCAGAGGTCCCTTTTCGTCCCGTCCGTCAGCTCAGCGAATACAAAGGAAAAGGGGCCTCTGCTAGCAGGGAACAACAGGCAAAGCTTGAAATGCCAAATCTAACCATGCTCCGAGTACAACGGCACAGTTTCTAAATGTGGTCTCCCATAGCAGTTGCAGGGATCCATATTAGCTTTTTTTCGAACTCGTCAACCGGGCAAGTACATCAGAAAAGATACTTGCCCTGACAAAAGTTTACTTGCCCGTTCAAAATTACGTAATAATTAAAATACAGTCAAAAACGTAAAGTTATCAACAAGTAAGTCGAAAGCTTGCATTTTATTTTCACTATGTTACTGCAGCAGCACCACAGCTAGGCTCCTGTCAAACAATTTCATTTTACTAATCCAACTACGGACTAATTCAACAACGGACAACAAATACAAAAAATTCAACAATGGACTTAAAAGATAGACCTAGGTAAGATGAACGTTTATTCGTTTGTCTCACGATGGAATCGCTTTGAGTTGTTGATCGCGACGTTTCGACTGCAATACTGCTAGTCTTCATCAGGCGATGAGGTCAATTGTTTACGTGTCGCTATTTGTAGCATGATGGTTCGCTGCTATTGGTGCATTTCGATCCTCATTATTATTCCGACTATTAGATGTTGTTCCCTCACAGGTCCGCTTTGTGGTTGGTCGGCTGTTATGCTTTCTGATCGTAGGTATCCAAGCTTCTGGAATTTCGATTCCACTATCTCTATTGATGTTATTAGGATGAAGTCTTATATGGATAGCCTCTTTGACCCTATGTGTGTACCAGTGAGGGTCACGATCAATAAACTTAACTTCTTTCCAAATAGGAAGATGCCCCGTTTCGTTAGCGTGTTCCGAAACTGCGGAGGTTTGCGTACGAGCAAGCCGTATATCTCTGTCGTGTTGTTTTATCCTGTCTTGCATCGCTCTCCCTGTTTCCCCGATGTATACTTTGCCGCACTTGCATGGAATTTTATAGACGATACCGTCTTGTTTAGTTGGTTCAAGGGTGTCTTTCGGTCGCACTAAGTGAGATCTAAGAGTTGTGTCTGATTTGAAGACGGTGCGGCGAAGAACCCGGCTCTGATAGCGGAGCCTGCGGGCAAAGCCCGCCAGCGGAGCTCCATTGCTAAGGAAATTTGGTAACCTATCAGGCCGAGAAATTTTGGTTGTGACGTAATAGTCACGTGACCGTCCGTCCGTCCGTCCGTCCGTCCGTACGTCCGTACATCCGTACGTTGTCCGTCCGCACAGACTCTGGGAGGGGGAGGGGAGTGCCAAGACAACCCGACGGGGGTAGAGAATGCCATCTTTTCTTGGCGGGAAATCGCGCGGTGCTTTTGGGCAACCCGCGTTTTTCTTGGCGGGAAATCGCATGACCATCATCGCTTTTGAAAAAGAGGTTTCTTTAAAAGCTTAAGCTTCTTAAGCATTTAACGATTGTTCGAGAGTACTGAAGTTTTATACTTGACAAAAAAACATCTAATATCTATAAATGGAAAGAAAAAGTTCAAAAGAATACTGGTAGAAGGCGAAAAGTTCAAGTTACGAAAGCTGCCTTCAAAGGACTTCATGGCTTTGTTTTCTTCACGGCGTAGAGTTTGCCCTGTTCTGAAACACAACCGAGTAAGTGAAGTTTTTAAAGGGTCTAAGGTACATGATTTCGAGTATTACGGTGAAAGAAATTACGTTTTGAAATGGAAATCTGATTTATGCCATTAGAAATGTGTCATTTACTTTTGACTTTAAAAAATTATTAGAAAACGCGCTCAGATTTGTGACAGATTCTTGAATATTTTGCCATGCTCAGCCGATTTCACTAGTGTGGACTGACCTACGATTTTGGAAGTGTAACGCGAATTGCATTTAAGTATAAACTTACGGGTTTTCGAATAAACTTTTTTCAAAAATGATTTCTCTGTCCATTATTTTGTGCTTGTTTATTCATAACAGTAGGTCTAAGCACAGTCGCAAGACAACCGCACAAGCTTTGCTTTCAATTTTGACTGTCGGGTCCATCTCTTTGTGCAACTGTCGATTTTCTTGTCCTAGAAGTTTTCAATAGTAATAATCTTTTAAGCGAAGCAGTTGTCGGTTTAAAGCTATTTTATTCCAAAAGTTTGCGAAAACACTTTTGTGCGTTCCTCAAAGCGCCTAACTTTATATAGGCTTACTTCGCATCCGCAAAAGTTATGCCGGCATAATTTAATTAAAGTGTGGTTGGTGTTTCTTTGTTTTGAATCTTCATGGTCTCTAGTTAGAGAACGAAATATAAGTTATTTGAAAAACTATAAGCGAAGCAGTTGTCGGTTTAAACCTATTACATCCGAAAAGCTTCCAAAAACAGTTCTGTGCATTCTTAAAGCGCTCTAATTTCAGACAATTTGCAGCCGCAAAACTTATGCAACAGAGCTAAGAATGTTTGGACGGTGTTTGTTTCTTTGTTCTCAAGTTAGAGAACGAAATATAACGGTTACTTAAAGTGCTACTACGATGAAAATTTCTTGTTTTGTTTTCAACTTTTTTAAACTTCAAACTGTTCAATAGATGCCATATTATATGAATCGCGATAAATTAGATCGCTATGTGCTTACAAGGCCCAGGAATATATGTCCGAAAACCGCGTTAAACCCGTCCGCCATTACTCAGTTCGCAAAAGAGAAGCCCGCGAATTTCATGGAAGCGGTCTTACCTCTAACCACGTGAATTTTGCTCGTGACGTAGAAGTCTCAACCATCGCCACGAAGACTATAATGAAGAGTCGAAAATAGAGAGCCAAACATTGCACTATATGGATGTGTTTTCCGTCGAATTTGTCGCCAGTTCTTTTGAGAGCGATTTAGAACAAAGTTTTTTTTGGCGAAGTCGGCGAACTCGCGGAAGTCGCGCGATACGATGACAGTTTCGAGCCTCTCGCTACCGAAGAGGAAGCCGTCTCAAACAATGCAAGAATGGATCAAGAAGCCGAGCAAATATCCCAATTATCCCAAATCACAAACGCTGAAATCCTTCCGATAATACAACAAATTTAACTGTTTCGTATGTCTGTCGTGTTGGGGTCCGTCAGCTGTTTCTTACTCGCTTTTTTTCTTGCCGATAAGGGTTGAGTTTGTTGTTGTTATGTTCACAGATTTGTTGCAGTATCCTAAATTGTAGTTAACAAATAAATAATAAAGCCCATAATAATAAGCTCTCCCTCCTAAAAGAAAAGCCCACATAATGCTACATGAAAGTTTTTAAAATAAATATAGAGAGCCCCGAGGCTAACATACATTCAGAATTTTATAGATGAGACAAAAGGTCGAAGAAAATAAATTCACGTAAACGAAGTGATGTAGCGAATCGCCCGGCGTGTAATTGTGCGAACACGGTAATCTTACTACCTAGTAAACAAGCAAATGTAAATTAATATAGATAAACTCTGATTTACCATCAGAAGTCTAGGTATAAACTGTGAAATTCGCCGTCACATCGAAAGCGTTACTGAGAGAAGTGGCTACCCTCAACGTGGTGAAATGCTCAAGAAATTATAGCCGACTTTGGGAGCTCGCTACGCCGTACGCCAAGAGAAATCAATTGAAGTATAATAGAGTTATATTATTAGGAGCTGGCTACGCGGTACGCGGAGAGATATAAATTGAAATGTACGAGGGCTGTTAGGAGCTGGCTACACAGTAAAAAGAACAAGCAATACACAATACAGGTTTTGTTATGGTCAATTAAGCTCGGTTGTTTATATTTTCACGTTATATGTGGCCGGGTAATTCAAAGAAATTTTGAGTGATATTCTCGTTTATAGAACGAGGAATACACGGTGATGTTCTGTTATCCACTAGTTTTAATACAGGAACTTCAAATAATATTCTTTTAGCGGAAGTTTAAGTGGGGAAAGTTTATAGGACGCGGAATACACGGTAATGTTTTCCTATTTTCTGCTTACCGCATACAACGTACCAAGTTGAATAAAAATAATTTCTGCGTATCGCGGAGTCGGCTTGGCGGCGACACAAAATAGTTCATGTGAAGGGGCATATACTATGCAGTTAAGCCAAAATCTGTTGGGACTTATACATGTATATGCACAAGACAACCGAGCGAAGTATGCTTAGGTGTGTGAGGAAATGTGTATCTTACTGTCTATGTGATGTTAGCACAGACGGCATAGAAATATTCGCTCACCATTCGACGATCCCGCTCAGATATGATTGCTGATGTTTTTCTTCCTGATGGCTGGAACTGATCCTGGTTTTAAATATTTCCTTGTACCTTTCTTATAAAATGCTCGAGTAAAACATTCAGCCGTAAAAATGCACAGAGCAAACAGTGTCCAACAGGATTGAAGTCCTTCCGGTCAGCCACGCAAACGAAGCCTTTCCGCTTAAAATAAACGTACCCACTCGTCGGTGAACTGTGAATGGAAATTTCCGATTCATCGATGCTTTCTTTGCCGTAATCTTCAACAACAGAGCGCCGAACACGCCTACTGCAGCTCAAAATCGAAGAAATGAATCTTGCTAATCCTCACACTTCTCCGAATGCATAAGAAAGTAGCCACGTTTGTTCTGTTGCGTTGAGACTTCTACGTCACTTCCTCTCTTGGCCAACTCGGCCCAACTCGTCCCGTTCATTTTTGAATTGAGTAATGGCGGCAAGCCGAATTCGAAAATTACAGTGAAAATAATTGGACTTCCCGTACGAATTTCGACTTAAAACTTTGCACGGTGAGTAATATGTACTTATATTTTCGAAATATGGAGAGAACAAAAAATTCATATTTTTGATCATAGTAGCACTTTAAGTAACTACAAGCGAAGCAGTTTTGAGTTTAAAGCTATTTTATCCGGTAAGTAATGTGTGTTCCTCAAAGTGCTTGAATTTTTTCGCGGCTGCTAAAACCTACGCGACATTTCTTCGATAAGTTTATTACAAGTGCTTCGAAGCTCCCCAGATCCTTTCTTTCGGGTATAAATTTTTGACCAGAGTAATATTTTTATTTAGTGGTAGTTCATGTTATTTGTTAATATCCGAACGCGATGAAGATAACCCATTTAAACAGTCGAATAATTTTTATTTTGTTTTTGTAAATGAGCGCCGTTTCAAGTTCATTCAAGCGAACAGCCAATAATCCAAGGAGATTTGACAAGCCTTGACAGTTAATGACAGGATATGGAAACATTACAAACACCAAGCAACACGGTTCGTGAGTAAAATGTGTTCAGTTTGATGCCCGAAAAAAAAATAATCAAGCTGTGCTCAGCCTCTAGAATGACCTTTCGAGCTTGGTTTTACAGAACAGATCCCCAAAATATTGGAGAACAATTCGGAACATTTCAGGCTTTTTGAGAAACACTTTTCGAAAGCGAACGAGCCAAAAAAAGCCCCGAAATATATTTCAGACCGAAAAGTTTCAGGACTATTTTTGAGAAACGAACACCAGTTTATTCCTTCGCGGCTCCGCTTTTAGGCTTGGCTAAATCTATATATTACACCTTTTATGTAGGGTAGAACCGCAGTAGATTTAAATTCCTGCGTAGGTTCTTTGTTGGCTGTTGGTCTTGTTGTCTTTGTGAGCTTTCGTACAAATAAAGCAAGATATCCGTTCGAAACAAGTACCGATGATAAATGTTTCTTTTCTTTAGAGATAGCTGATGGTTTTGATGTGAGGTGTTTGGCTCGGTCGTATAGACACTTAACAATACCACGTTTCACTGACTGAGGATGGTGTGAATCATAGGCTAGGTATTGGTCAGTGTGGGTGGGCTTTTTGTAAACAGTGGTGGTGAGAAAAACGTTTGAATCCCTTGAAACTGACGTGTCGAGAAAGGGAATAGTGTTATCTTTCTCGATTTCCATGGTAAAACGAATAGTAGGCTGTTGACTGTTTAGATGTTGTAAAAAGCCGTCTACATAGTCTTTACCTAAGACTGTAAAAGTGTCATCTACATATCGCTTCCAGATCTTAGGTTTATAGGTCGCTGTTGCTATCGCCCGTTCCTCAAACTCTTCCATGTAAAGGTTAGCAATAACCGCCGAGACAGGGCTCCCCATGGCTGCTCCGTCTTTCTGTTCGTAAATCGACGCGTTGTATTGGAAATACGTGGATCTTAAGACAAAGTTTAAAAGGTCGGGAATTTGTGTAGGTGTAAGGTTTGTGCGGTCGGCAAGACCGGGATCGTTTTCTAGTTTGCGTAATGCGGCCTTTACGGCACCCTCGATCGGCAGGTTCGTAAATAACGATTCTACGTCAAAAGATACCTGTCCATGACTTCATTTTCTTGTATTCGCTCATGGCTGATGGTAGACACAAAATGAGAAGAGTTGGTAACTGTGTAGTCTGATTTGCCTGTCAACGGGGACAGGATGTCAGCTAAGTGAGCCGACAAATCGTAAGCGAAGGTGTTTACACACGATACAATAGGTCTTAATGGTATCTCGGGCTTGTGTATCTTAGGTTGACCATATATCCTAGGTGGCTGTTTGTGCCTAGGTTTGATTTTGTTGTAGACAGTTTCTGAAAGATGTCCACTTTGTTTTAAGCTAAGAAGCTTTTCAGTAAGTTTTCGGCTAAGTCGGTCCGTTGAGAATTCAGTGAGTAGTCCAGTACCTCTTGTGAACCTCTAATTTCAGAGGCATTCTAAAACAATATTGCTCATTGTCTTCAGGGATAGGGGACCGTTCATTTTTTATGGGGTAGGGGGGGCTGGTGGGATTTGATGGGTAGTACCTGTAAAATATAATGACCCCCCCCTCTATGTTAGAATTTTTTTACCTGGCCCCCCCTTATAGTCCTAAATATTTGAGATGACCCCCCCCCCCCCAAAAAAAAAGATAAAGTAAATCTACAATTTATCAAGCTTAAATTAAAGTCAATTTTAACACTCAAGTCCTGCAGAAGTAAATGTCTTTGTTGACAAGCACTAAAGGCAATTTTCTGGTAGAGGTTCCAGGGGTATCTTCCTCTGCAAAAAATTGAAAATCTAGAGATGCTCTAATGCAATTTGCTGCATTCTGGAGTACATAAACAGAAAATTAATGCCAGTTTAAAGCATTATTTTGGACACTGTTATCAGTTGTTCAGTTGTTTAAGAATCAGACAAGCAGATGCCAAAAGAGTTGACATTCCCCTGGCTGTATTTTGTAATGAAACAGTTGGTAGAGTAAAGTTGCCGTTGGGTGTATAATAAAGTAGGGGGGTCCGGGGGTATCCACCCCCGGGAAAATTTGAATTTTCAGAACCTTAGAAACGCTATTTTTGGCCTTCTGGCATTGATGTTTGCATTATTACGGATGCTGTCACTACTAAACTTAAAGGCAATTTTTTGGTGACCCCCCTTTACACACCGTATTTTTTTGGCTGGCCCCCCCTTTGAAGCCATATTTTTTGGCATGGCCCCCCCTCAATTCCCACCAGCCCCCCCTACCTCATAAAAAATGAACGGTCCCTAGGGGCATTGTTTGTGCCGTTATCTTATTGTTCTTATGGCCAATCATGTGAGATGTTCAATGAGGTGCTGGTCGACTCATTTCAGTGGCAGGAATGTTGGTTGGTGTTACGGCGAAATTCAACCCTTTCTCTAGTAATGATACCTCAGCATCGCCGAGGGGCCGTGATGATAAGTTAATAAACCATTTATTTTTGTCGACTCGAGGTGTTTGGTCAACATGAGGTGCTTTAGAAACAGAAGCCTGTTTCTCTTCTACGAGTTTCAGAAACTTGCGTTGTTGCCGATCTTTTGTGGCAGTGAATACTCTTTGGGTATTAACTCTGATCTTTTCAAGCATTTCACTGGCCTCGTCTGCTGTGAGGGCGGCTGTTATGTCCCTGGCAGTGGATTCAGTTTCTTTTTTCGCATCTCCCTTAGCTCTCTGAGTGAGTCGTATTTTCTCCCTACAGAACCTCATAGAGGCTAGTTCGGCAACTCTGCGAGCGCCTTTAGTTGGAACTGGTGGTTGGACCCGAAGGTCTCGCGGAATAATGTGGCTCTTAATACACCTTGTAAGAAAGGTGAGATGGTTTTTATAGCGAGCGAGCTTACGTGAGCAACGCTCGTGGCGACGAATCAACCTTAGGGCTGTGCGCCCATATTTCAGTTCAATGTCATTAAAAATGTGTTTATTGTTCATCGTGGTGTAAGATAGGTAAGATGAACGCTTATTCGTTTGTCTCACGATGGAATCGCTTTGAGTTGTTGATCGCGATCGTTTCGTTTTCGACCAACAGCCAACAAAGAACCTACGCAGGAATTTAAATCTACTGCGGTTCTACCCTACATAAAAGGTGTATCAGAGGTTCTTCGCCGCTGCCTACAACAACAAGGCGTACGCACCGTCTTCAAATCAGACACAACTCTTAGGTCTCACTTAGTGCGACCGAAAGACACCCTTGAACCAACTAAACAAGACGGTGTCGTCTATAAACTTCCATGCGAGCGCGGCAAAGTATACATCGGGGAAACAGGGAGAGCGATGCAAGACAGGATAAAACAACACGACAGAGATATACGGCTTGCTCGTACGCAAACCTCCGCAGTTTCGGAACACGCTAACGAAACGGGGCATCTTCCTATTTGGAAAGAAGTTAAGTTTATTGATCGTGACCCTCACTGGTACACACATAGGGTCAAAGAGGCTATCCATATAAGACTTCATCCTAATAACATCAATAGAGGTAGTGGAATCGAAATTCCAGAAGCTTGGATACCTACGATCAGAAAGCATAACAGCCGACCAACCACAAAGCGGACCTGTGAGGGAACAACATCTAATAGTCGGAATAATAATGAGGATCGAAATGCACCAATAGCAGCGAACCATCATGCTACAAATAGCGACACGTAAACAATTGACCTCATCGCCTGATGAAGACTAGCAGTATTGCAGTCGAAACGTCGCGATCAACATCGCAAAGCGATTCCATCGTGAGACAAACGAATAGACGTTCATCTACTATCTTACACCACGATGAACAATAAACACATCTTAAATGACAAAGATAGACCTACTTTGCAAGTCAAGTGTTCACTGTTTAACATTTGATTTGTGCATTTACCTTTCGATCAAATTTTCAATTTTGATGAAACTTTTATCCAGGTACTTAAGCCAAGTCACTAATTTTCAGTGTTCCAGATAAGAGACGGGTCTCGGGTCAATGAGGAAAGAGGAAAGTTTATTGACGAAAAATATACCATATATATAAAATATATGGCATTTGATTAACCTGGGATTAACTTCTTTCCCGTTTGAGTGGCACGCGTGGGAAAAGACACAGCCTCGTGCCCCTATCATCAACTTTACGATATTAGGCTTTTTTCACTTTTCTTGAATTAAGTTCGCCCGCACGTTGCTAGTCTTGTCTTTTTAACGTTTCTCTGTACTTCAATCCGTTTACTGCCTTTCTCTTGTTTTCTTTAACCTTGTTCCGTGCGCTAGTTCACCCGTACAGAATAGTCTCTTTTTTTAACTTTTCTCCGTACGCTAGTTCCTTGGTACGATGGTAGTTTTGTCTTTTTAACGTTTTTCCTTACGTCAGTTTATTTGTACTGTGTTAGTCTTGACTTTTTACAACCTTTCACCGTACGCTCGTTCGTTCGTACATTGTAAGTCTTAATTGTCTTTTCAACCTTTCTCCGTATGCTACGTACGGTTCGCACCTAACACCATTCTTACGGTTTTAGGTTTGTCTTAAACGTTTCTTCTTACGTTAATTCTTTCTTACGGTGCTCATCTTTTCTCCTTTACGTGTTTCCGTACGTTAGTTCGTTCATCCAGTGTCAGTCTCACTGTAACGGCTAGTTCTTTCGAACAGTATTAGACTTTTCAAAGTTTCTCCCTACGCTAGTTCGTTCGCACAATGTTAGTTTGTATTTGCAACGTTTTTCCGTACGCTAGTTCATACATGTTAGTCTCGTCTTTTCAACGTTCCTTCTTACACTAGTTCGTTCGTGCAGAGTTAGTCCTGTAATTTCAATGTTCAGTTTCTGTGCGCTGTTTTAGTCATGTCTTTTTTACGTTTCTCCGTAAGATATAGGAGACGTTCGTATGATATTAGCCTTGTCTCTTTAACGTTTCTCCATCCTTCAGTTTGTTCGTTCTGTGTTAGTCTTGTCTTCTGTACTTTTCTCCATACTCTAGTTCGTTCTTACTATGTTAGTCTTATCTTTTCAACGTTTATCCGTACCTAACGGTTCACTTTTTTTCTTATTTTTCTCCATCTTTCAGTTTGTTCGTATGATGTTTGAGTCTTCAAGTCTTTTCAACGTTTCTTCGTAACAAGTTCGTTCGTACATTTTAGTTTTAAAAAAAGGATTTCTCCATCTGTAATTTTGTTCAGACAGTGTTAGTCTTATCCTATTTATGTTTCTCTGTACCGTCTGTTTGTTGATTTTACAACTTTGTTAGCCTTATCTTTTGCACGTTTCTTTGTACGTAAACTATTCGTTCGAACCGTAGTAGGCTTGCTTCAAATAGTGGACACGTGCTGACTAGTGTGTCATTTTGCACGGTTTTGTTTTTGTTTTTAGGAACTCGGGCTTTCTTTCAGCGTGCCATAAAGACAAAGCAGAAATTTAATAATTAAAATTATAAGGCGTCTCATTTGAGGCACGAGTTACCACCCTAACAAGGCCACTGCCCTTCAAGTTGGTGACCCCTTGGATGGTTTTCATGACCCCTTGCGTAAAAAACTTAACAGGAACACTGCACGATGGTAAAAATGCACACTTCTGTTGCTCTTTTTCGTATTTCGAACTTTGCTCGGAAGTTTTCGTTTTTTTTTTCTTCCGCAGTGGTGGCGACACTGTCAAAGTAGCGCCACATTTTGTAAAGCTCGCGTGCGGCTAAAGAGCGGAAGTCTTTGTGTTTGCATATTGCTAGAGTACATCAGCGTTCAATAACAAAAAATTGAGCCCGCAAACATTTCACTTCCTCAGAATACCGCGCAACGTGTCGTACGAGCAACAAAACAAAGTTTACATTTCACTGCAGTACGGAATCACTGAATGGCTGGTGGAGATTCAAAACACGGGTACATTGACTGGTGAGAAATTGAAGAAAACATTTTGCTCCTTAAAACTTACTCGTCTGCCTTTTTCTCATTGTTGAAATGTATCATGCGTCAAAGATCAAGTAAATACTGTCAGTAAAGATACAAAGGCCTGCTTACATCTAACTACAAGGAACTTGCAGATGCAAAATTTGATGACTGTACAAAGGAGGTTTTGGTTGATTTACAAGCTTAAGATAACAGTGAATCGGAGTAAGAGCGCTAGTCGAAAACAAGACCGGAAAAATATATTTCCAAGGGCAGAAAATGGCAGTTTTAATTGAGAACAATTACCAACAAGCCCGTGACTCACAACATTTAAAATTAATGTATTGCGTGAGTATTAGTTTTCGCGATTTTTTCCAAAACGCGAAAATCGCAAAAATAAGTATGCGCGGAAATTAGCAAGAATAAGGCATAACGATTCTTTGATGACCATCAATAGAGCACGTTCTGTAAACAAAACAGACTCCTTTTCTATTCTGCTAGCTATGATTCACTAACCATCTAGCTATCTATATGGATAGTAAGGAGGTCCATTCTGCGTTTGTACGAACGTTCTTGTTTTGTTTGTTTGTTTGTATATTATTATTATTATTATTATTATTATTATTATTATTATTATTATTATTATTATTATTATTATTATTATTATTTTGCTCTCAATGAGAAACTTAGTTTGTTTCAACTAGGTTGTCATACTCACTAGTGCTTTCCGCCGTAACTGGTTTTATCTACAGCAATAGTGACAACAACAACGATGAATGGCAGCCCTAAAAAGAAAGATTAGAAATAAAATAGTTGATAAGCTTATTCCACATTTTTAAGACTGTGAAATTTCTTTGAAGCACACTGGCCACAATTTGACACCTTGTATCCAATCAGAAGTGGAGTGTATAAAACCACATGAAGGCGGCACATGTACTTGGACTGGTCTCATGCAAGCTATCCTCAAAATCTGATTGGATGTTTTTGTGTGCCACGCTCAACTGTAAGAACAGCCATTGACTTACCCCACCCCAGAGCAGAACATTTCCACATGACGTAATCTCCATAATCTCTAAACACTTTGACAAACGCCTGGTACATAAAGTACGCTTCAATCAGCATCCACAGAAATGCTACTAACAGGAAGTAATGCACGAGTGCTGCCACAATCCGGCACACGTCTTCAGACACACTGCCCCTCTCCACTCCTGAGACAAACACAATTAGTACACACAGCAGCGAGGCGCACAGATGAAGAAGAATCTTGGCAGCGATCTGGTCCTTTCGGAGTTTCCTGTGATAACATAAAAACCAACTTCAGCTAATTCATTATCCTTTTTAACAGTACTAAGGCGGAAATGCGCCCAAATAGGGAAAATTGAGAAAAGAACAGCAATACTGTAGAAACAAGAGCACAGTGGATTTCATTTGAATGGACACAAACTAGGAATTCATTCGCAAGCTCAAAACTTAAATGTGCAACATAATCAAGTCTAAACATTATCACAGAAAAAAGCTGCTCAATAGGTTTTATTTTACTGGTCATACATGAGGATTTCATCCAAAGACTTAAAAAAAACTTACAACCACCTTGTACTACACCTTGTGATACAGTCTGTAAACATTATCACAGAAAAGTACTACCTAGTAGCTTTCATTTAGAAGGGACGTTGGAAGGAAAGCACATTTTAAACAAAACGTTACACGGATAAGTTGTCTCCTTAAATTATCAAAATAAGAAAATAAATTTTGAAAACGCTGGATGCTTATTGTTATTATCAGGAACTGGGTTAGGTTTTCTTATGATGAAAAAAGCAAATATTTTGAGTAGTCCAGTACCTCTTGTGAACCTCTAATTTCAGAGGCATTCTAAAACAATATTGCTCATTGTCTTCAGCGATAGGGGCATTGTTTGTGCCGTTATCTTATTGTTCTTATGGCCAATCATGTGAGATGTTCAATGAGGTGCTGGTCGACTCAATATTTTTTATTACAAGATTGACGACTGACAAGAAGCAATTGTTTTCTTCCCATGTTCGATAGGCAAGTTTAAATTACATAAAAGGCAAAACTTACTTAAAAAATCCGAATGTGAAGATTGTCAGCGCTAGTCCCAAAATTGACAATGCACAGCCGATATAGCTGATGAGAGACAGCACTGTAGAGTGTTTACCGCAAGCTTTGGATGACGGACCATCAACATCCTGTGATCATAACAATAGACACGTTTACAAACACGGATGCTTACTTAAAATTAGCTGTGACATTATGGATCATATTCTATCGGATAGCTCATAGTCTTGCTCCTGCACAAGCAGTGTGTCAATAGTGGGCAAACCTGCTGGACACTTGGTAAAACGATTGATCAAACTATCCTTAGAACAGCACGAAAACATGTCCGCTAATCCATTAATCGAAACGACTAAATGGACAAGAGGATGTTGATTTTAGGTAACCAAAACATGTAATATTTAATTTCGCTTTTACCAAGCGGTAAAACGCAGTTAATGGAACGTGACGCCCTAGGGGTGGTAGGTCAGGCAGGCTTTGCCAAAAACAAATAGCAATGAAGGCTTTATTCATAAATGAATACTCCCTATTCATGTAGCTAGAATAAAAGTCTTTCACGTCTAAAATCGTGACCGATAACTTGTTCTTAGTAGTCTAGAAATGTATCTTAGCCTTGTTCGCATTGGTTCTTATTTTGTTAGCTCTATTCATCGCTAGTAGTTCGCCACGTCGTGTCTACTTTGCTTATAGTACAACTTTATCTATTGGCCGAACTCTGAGACACTGTCTTGCTATATAAGCAGCAGAACTTTATCCAAGTGCATTACCTTAGCAGTCTTGCACGAAAGAAACATTTGTAACAATTTCGTTTGCCCACCCTCCCTCCCTTTGGAGAAGGGTCATCTTGTTGTTTTTGCTCATTAAACTGGGGTCTCTCCTTGTGGTTCGGTTACGTCTGCGTTGCGACTTCCCCCAAGCTTTTGGCATTGCTTGTGTCTTGCCATTTTATACCTTTGCCTTAATCTTGTCCGATCCAGCCCGTGCGGCGCTGGGGAGATAAGAAAGGCTCTGCCAATACTCTTGTCCTAACCCCCACGGTGTGGGGGGATAAGTGAGGCTTTACTTGGTGCGTATAACTCGAAGCTCGAAGTCGCTAATAACCTGCCACAGGGCTGCGTCCCCCCTATTACGCCATACTGTTGTTGTTTATTTTACTGTGTCACGGTCACAGGTTGCGTTACATCCTTGTATCATTGTTAAATTATATTATGCAGAACAGTGACATTAATATGTCTTGGAGTGTGGGACAAAGAAAAAAAAATTAAGACCCGATGGGAATTCTGTAGACTGGTCGGGCGCTAATACTACTGAGCTACTCAGAGACTCGTGGCAAGTTTGCTCTATAGGTTCGTAGTGACACGCGTCCTGGTTACTGCTAGGATCAGCAATGTCGAAAGCACCCTGCGAGATAACAAAGTGCAGCACTATTGCGGTAACGAGTACATGGAAACCTACCTTGCTCGGAAACACATTTACTGACTATTATCACCGCAAAAGGATGAACAAAAATGGGAAACGTTCAGCAATACCTCCTTTAAATTACTCACCACTAATGCAGCAAAGTTGGTCATGTGATTGCACTCGCAAACAATAGTGTCATTAACTATGCCACGGAGAGAACAACCGGCAGTGGACCATCCACCTACAACCACCAAACAAAATAACACAATGTTAACAAACCAAATTTCCCATACAATGCCTTTTTTTGTCCCGGTTCGCGCCCACTTGAGAAATCAAAGGCAAACATTGGGGAAAAGGTCGGACACATTACGATACAGGCAGCGATAAGCTGCCTTGTGTGCACTCCTCAGGAGACAGGTCACTGAGATCCTTTGTTAATCCTAGATTATGATGTTGGTGCATGGGATCTCGAGTAAATAACGCTTTCAGTTTGGTTGCTTTTTATGTTGTCGCATGACGGGCCGCAACAATAGCGACACGAAGTGATAACGCAAATTCGGGCCATTTTGTCCCCTGACGCACGAATTCAAACCAGATGGAATTTATTTGAATTCTGGTTGGGGTTTCGGTGGTCACAAATAGCGAAATGCTTCAAATAAACACAGTTTTGGCGCATGAAGACTAAACACAGTCACATGTCTTTCTTACAAAGCGGTTTCGAGCTACATTTCAGGTACATGCACTTGTAGCTACTCTCAGGATAAGCATCAATGTCAATAAAGGTTTTAAACTTTGCGATTCCGTTGGGTACGTTCTCGTGCTATGTATTTCTGCGTACTAACTTTAAAGCACGCATTAAGCAACCCTATATTCCATCACCTGTTCTTCAAAAGATATGAAAAGCGAACTTACGTTTTTTGAAATCCCACCAAACACACCTGGTGCTGTTCTGGATCACCTGTTCAGTGAAATAAAACTACAGTCACTGGACACTGTCATAACAGGTTGTAACTCTCTCCTTCTTTTACGACAGCTTAATAGCCTGACAAGCAACAAATCTTATCATTTTGCTCCGTTATCTCCAGCAAAATAGCATTTTCTCTTCACCACCTTTGTTGTAGCATCAACCTGTTGTTTCAGACAACACTTATTATTAAGATAGGAGCTTATAGTTCCTGTGGTTACTAATGAATTTAAAGTTGTCGAGCGCTAACGTGAAATATCACTATTCCCAAACGGTACACACTGTAAAACAAAACGCATACGTCGTATTTTATGCGTTACGCATGACACAATATTGACCGCGCGTTGTACCTGTTCGTGAGGCATTTTGAACTTGATGATAACAGGAGTACTTAAGTTAGCCACGTGCTTTTTTCTCAGACTTGCAGAAAGCACTGGGCTACTCTCAGTGACTCGGCTTCCTGTAGAGTTCTCCATGGTATAACTTGAAGTATCCGATCTTTCTACTCTGGCCACTTTTTCAGTCGTAAAGCTGTCCTTACAAACCTCCGTTTTGCGATACTCTGGCGCAAACAGTTTGCTGGTGCGATAGTAAACGACGATCAATGTAGTATTGTCTGTGTCGTTAGCGTTTAAAACTGAAGAGGGTACGGTGATACTTGCATCACTATCTTCGTTTGTGGAATTTATGGTGATGTTAATGGCTATTTTGTCCTCAGTGGTTTCAACAAACATATCAATGTTGATGCTGGGTTTGGTGATGAGCTGAGTGCGAACTGCAATGTTGGATGTATCTTTGCTGAATTTTCCTCCCTGGTCAATGTAATCTTCAAGAATCTGCACAAACCTAAAAACGAATAGTGTGTAAAACGAACAAGAGTTGAATACAGATTCTTTTTTTTTTTGACCGCATTCAATTCTCTGTACCCGCGCAAAACTAACACTGGGCAGCAGCATAGTCAGCACAAGCTACAAGAGACTTCCGTTTCCCGACTTGGAAGAGACTATGTACGCCCAGAATTGGCCTACACATCGACGTCGGATACAAGACGGACTACCAACACATTAAATTAAGTCTGAAATATAGCTACTGACAATGTGTCAACGGGATATACAGCTATTTCAATTAATAACGTTGCCGGAAAGCCGACGCGACAAGACCGCAAGGTGATATGGGTAGTTTATTAAAAAATTTACCAAACTTAGCTATGGTTCACCGCTACAGAAAACAAATCACATAGACAAGTGTCTATAGTACTTTCACCCACCCTATGGCAGTGAAAATCTCCTACCAGCTGAAGTCTATAATTCCCTACCACCTGAGGTGCTGTGGGACACACCCAGGAGAAAAAAAGATGATTTTTTAAAAATGAAAACATAGATAATATGAATGAACTGCAGATACGCATGCAGCGAAATGACTGACAATCATACTGCATCTCTACCTCCACTGACATAATGCCGAACTCTCTACAACCAACGTAGAAGTACTTTTGGCTCGTCATGCAACGTCTTACTTGGGGAAAAATGCGTGACGAGCCCAGGGCTAACCCTCCTACATTCTAGAACGGCCGGTAAATGATGAAGACAGCTTGATCTTCGATATGCAGCAAGTACAAATCAGTTTTTCAGTGACGTTACTTACTGAGCAGATCTGTTGTTCTTTCGATGTGCATCTTCTAATACTTCAGGCCTGGCATCCATCACGTGACTTATTGTGTACAACATGTGATCTCCCACGTCAGCGGTAGTGACGTTTGTCTTAACCACATTATCCAGGATGTTTGCTGTGATTGACAGATCCTTTTGCAACAACTTAGACGGCTTCGAGGTAATATTTCGGACTTCCTTTATGACTTTAAGTGCGTTAGTATCCGTAACTGGAACCTGAAAAAGAATACTACGTCAGGTCCAGTCTTAATAGGAGATGTCTAACTAGTAATAAGGAAAACAAACATCCACGAGCGACTGATAACAGTGTCGTAACTTTCTACTGCTTTCACTCTATGAATTCACTCAACGAGGACCCTACAGAAAAAACTACGGGCTTCATTATCTCTTGCTAAGTCCTGGATAAATGTCCTGTTTTCCGTTTAGCTTTTTCATATCCAGATTTACTGTGTATGTAACCTAATTTCAACTTAGTTTTATTTCCACCGTGTAAAATTCTCTCTGAACTGTCCCTGCCGCCACCCCGAGGGCGAGTCCTCCAAAAAATCTCCATCTCAGTAATTAAAACAAAACTAAGTCCAGGGCATTTACTACAAACAACCGTAAAACATCTTTGTCTCGTTCATTTGGCAAAACGAATGAAACAAAACCAGCGAATGAACAATCACAAGAGATGTTTGGTCAGCGGCTAACAAAAATGCTCACAGTTGAGAATTCGTTAACCTTACCTTGTTAAGTTTCTCCAAAGCTTGCGTTATTTGCGATTCTTGGCTGAGTTCTAAGTTAAAAAAGAATTGGAAAATAATTGAAAAACAACAGCTTCGTTAGCAATACAGGTCATAATAGAATTATATCAACTACGATTACAAGTATTTACAAAACCAAGTAAGGAATCACAAAACGTGTGTCCTGAATTCTTAAACTGCTTTGAAGAAAAAAAAAAGGAAAAAAAAAAAAAAACTCGTGCAGCATTTATTGGCTGTTTTTACCTGTAGAATAACTGTGGTTGCTGCTGTAGGGCCCAGGTCCCACCTTTGTGTGAGCGCGTACTCCTATATAGTATCGTTGATTAGCTCCCAGTCCACTGATATCCTTTGACAGTGTCTTCTCTCCGGTCAGGTACGTTTTTGGGTCGCCATTTCCTTGGTACAAAACAACCTCGTACTTGGTGATTTTTCCATTGCAGTCTTTCGCACTGGGAATAGACCAGGAAATTCTGATGGTATTTTTGCCACGCGGAATTACCAAAACATCACGGGGCGGGCCGCTCGGGGCTACAAACAAAATATACCAAATAGCATGAGCGGATCTTTCCGCGCCATAACAGTCTAACTCTAAAAAGCGCCTCAAATTTGCAACGATTATATGTAATCAACAAGTACTGCTCAGTAGCTGCTCAGTAGCCACAAGCAAGTACTGCGCAGTAGCTTTCATTTGAATGATCACTCGTTAGGGTTGAATCCACAGACTGAAAGGTTGGAACCACCTTGTACAGCATAACAAACCGTAACACGGGAAAGTATTGCTCAGTAGTTTTCATTTGAACAGTCACACTTTAGGATTTCATCCACAGACTTTAAAGTCAGCACTACATCGTAAGAGGCGAGGACTCTAAGAGTGAAGAGGTTAGATGAAAGAATAAGAGTCTTGCAAAAATTTACTCCACTAAACGTTACTACCAGTAAGTTTCTGGCTACAGGAATTCGTTTAGATGGGGATATAACTTACTAGAACCGCAAATTTGAAATTCCAACCTTTCTAGATTAGTACTGAAGAGCTCTGAAGTGGTCTAAAGATGTCTATACTAACATAATAGCTTACAGAGGCAAGAGGCAAGCGCTACGGTAAAAAGCAAGCGTAAGTGAACTGAATACAGGAAGCCTTTTTCAAAATTCCTTTTGAACGTATCACTCCCAAAAGCTCCCGAGCTCAAACCAAAGTACACGTTCCAAAAAAGACGACCACCACAGGAAAGTACTTAATCACTGGCTGAATGGTCATACTTGCGTATGTCAGTCAAACTCTAAGTCAATTAAACTCTAAATAACGGCCTCAACTAGCGACCCACGGCAAAGTTTTTATATAGGTCAATGTCATTTTTGTTCACTTCCCAAGGTAGCTCAAAACTCTTATATGAAAGGTTTTACACAAGAAGACGCGTAGAAATAGAGGCTGGGAATTGGTCTTTTTACAAACTATTAAATATTTGACACAAACAAGTCGTAATGGCGGTGGCGGGGAGGGGGTACAGTTTGTATGTATAGCGGCAATCTAACCTGCTTGTTTTGTGATAAAGCGTTTGTCCACACTGTACGGTCCTATATCGCCATCTTTATAATAAGAAGCAACCTCCACCTTGTAGGCTGTGTAGGGATGTACGCCATGTAACATTATCCACGCGTCGCCACCTTGGCTGGTCTTGTTCCGTTTCTCCATCAGCCACGAGGAGTGTCCTATGTCCGTTTTAAATCGCACTACGTACTGAGCGGTATCTGCAGGCGTCGGGTCTGTTACATGAAGCAAAACTCGCCGCGACTGCACATCAGAAATAACCAGGACAGGTCGGGGAGCTGGGAACGAAATAGTTGCACAAAGTGAATTCGCAGCTCTATGAAAACCTAATGACGGGAACATCTCTCTAACGGACAGGTAATTTTCTTCCTTGGCTCTGCGTATCCTTTTCCCCCTTTCATTAGCTACTGTCAGGTTGCCGGAAGCTTATAAGGACTGAAATGCTAACTTCCTCGCCCAGACTACGCAATGTTTAAGTCCAAACCCTTAAAAAAGGCTGATACATTCTTAAGGCCAGACTCTCCACAATGAAGTGTGGAACTGAACTGACAGTTATCAAAAATATACAGTGTCTCAATCAAGCATGTGTTCCTACCATGCACAAGCAGCAGAATATTTCGTGTGGAGTTGATGGATAGTGTCGCATACCAAGCCGAACAGGATATAATGGAGCCTCTGTCCTTGTACTTGACTCGGTTGAGTGTTAACACGCTTTTCACACTGTCATTTTCGTATCTTATGCGCCGGATTTGTGACGTTGCGGGAATGTGTCTTCTGTTCTTGTACCATTCCATGTGTACCCCAGCCTGGCCAGACACAAGACACGTTAGGTTTACGGAACTGGTTCGGTTCAGCTCCACTGTTCCACTGGGAGGACTCACACGTGGTACACTACCTACGACAAAATGGGAAGTCACATTTACTTTTATAATCTTTGGAGGCCAAAGTACTGGACATTGCTTGTCGAATAAAAAGTACCCACGATTTGCATTATTTCACCTCTCAGCTGCAGGTGGTGCGCCATGATCTTCTAAGAAGTGCACCAATATCCTAAGACTCAAGCTGGATAACGGCCTTGAAGTAGATGATCCGGATTCCATCGTTAAGGAACAGGCAAATTTTTTAAAATCCCCTTATTCATCAAAGAACAACAACATAGAAAACCCAATTTACGACGTCTTTTTGCAAACTGATTTTATCTCTCCGCTCCGCGAGGAAAATACTAACGTATGCGAAGGTCGCATATCGAAAGAAGAGTGCGGCAAAGCCCTTCCTGAAATGGAAAATTGCAAACTCCGGGTTCCGACTCGGACGGTTTCACCCCAGAATTCTACAAATATTTTGGATGGACATCGCCGATGACGTCGTAACGACCATAAACTATGCCTATTTTCTGAACATTTGGGGGTTTTATCACTATAGGTTGATGTGATATTATATTTTATATTTTATATTGTATATATTGTAATATTTTATATATTCTGACTACTTTAGATAGGTATAGATAGGTGTCCCCAATTAGCTTACTTTAGTGTAAGCTAGATATTTTAAGACACGTTAATAAAGTTTATTATTATTTATTATTATTATTATTATTATTATTATTAAAAGAGAGGTATCATTACATTACTTCCAAAGAAAGGCAACCCACTATCATCCTCAGCAACTTACGCCCAGTTTCCCTACTTAACACTGGCTAAAGAATCGCTTCCAAAGCACTAGCAAAACGATTGGAAAAACTAATTCCTCAAATAATTCGTGGGAACCAAACCGGATAGATTAAAAAAAAAGATACATAGGCGAAAAGATTAGATTAATTAACGACGTTATGAACTTTGCGAAGTTTAAAAAATTACCAGGTGTCGCAATCTTCGTCGATTTTAAAAAGGAGTTCGATTCAATTGAATGAGACTGTATCTCAACAAAGTACTGAACGTTTTCAATTTCAAAGAGGA